>JAABKJ010075445.1:192497880-192823595 GCA_011634705.1 Andricus grossulariae | reverse complement strand
TATGTAAAATTAAAAATATGCAATTTTGATTATTCATTGTTATTAATTAATTTCAAATATCACGAAATTTTCATATGTTTAAAAAGTATTGTAATTTTGGTTGAAAAAATCTTTTTTTTTAATCTGGAAATACTTTAAATTATTCTGAGAGTGATCATTAGTAACAATTTCTATAAAAAAAATAACAATTCTAATATTTATAAACCAAAAATAAGGGCAAACGTTTTGCATTTTTCAAATTTGTTCATAAGATTAACAATTGTTCTATTTGAACAAATATAATTGAACCTATCTTATTTTCGGGAATATCTGCATCGATTCAGATGATGAAGGAAAATCCGAAATTGAAAAACCAATAATTTCAACATTTTCCACAAAAATGGTTCATAAATATTATAATTGTTAATGTTTTGTAGAAATTGTTACCGACGAAGACTCTCACAATAATTTAACGTATTTCCAGATGAGAATTTTTTTGTTGTTAACAAAAATTACAATATCTTATAAATATATGAAAATTTTGTGATATTTGAAATTGAATAATAACAATAAATAATAACGATTGCTTATTGTTAATTCTACATAGAAAATATTTTTAAATCTCTTTCGCAAAAATTTAAAGCAGTTTTGGTTTAAAAAATTATTTTCCAGGATAAAGTGCGAAAGTTTTATATTTATTTATTTCATTTGTTTAAAAAATAAACAATTTTACTTGTATAAATATAATTGAAAATATCTTTTTTTAAAGAATATCTGCATCAATTAAAAAAAAAAGTTGAATATGTCGAACCAGTAATTTATTCAGCTTGAACCAAAGAAAAAATCATTTTGCTTTTTAGGAAAAACATTTTTGTCGCAATTTAAGATTTTTGGGATTTTATATTTTTTTGCGATTTTGGGACGTTATATACTTTTTTAATCTTTGTGAAATCTTTTCAATTCTTTAGAAATCTTTACAATCTTTGAAATCTTCGTCAAATGTTTAAATTCTGTCTGAAATATTTGTAAAACCATGGAATCTTTCTAAAATCTTTGAAATCTTTTGAAATCATTGATTTAAATCATTGATATCTTTTGAAACCATTACAATATTTTGGAATCTTTGAACTATTTATGAAATTTTTTGAAATCTTCGTGAAATCTTTGTGAAATAATCTTAAAATATCTTCGTAAAATCTTTTTAAATCTATTAAATATTTTGAAATCTTTCGGAATCTTGGAACTCTTCAAGAAATTTTGTAAAATCTTCGTGAAATCATTGAAATCATATTGAAATCTTCACAATCTTTCGAAATCGTGGAACTCTTCAGGAAATTTGTTGAAATCTTCGTGAAATAATTGAAATCTTTTAAATCTTTGTCAAATGTTTTGAACTCATTTAAAATTATTGCAATCTTTATGAAATCTTCGAAATCGTTGCGAGATGTTTAAATTCTTTGTGAAATTTTTTTGAATTCTTTGTGGAATCTTTTAAATATTTTGAAATCATTACAATCTTTCGGAATCTATAAAATCTTTGTGAAATATTAAAAGTTTTGTTTAAATCTTTGTGAAGTCATTGCAATACTTCTGAAATATTTTAAGATCTTTGTGAAATCTTTGAAATGTTTTGAAATCATTCAATTTGTTAGGAATCTTCTAAATCTTTATGGAATCATTGCAATCTGTTTGAAATATTTTCAAATTTTATAAATGTTTTGAAATCTTTACAATCTTTTTGAAACTTTAAAATCTTTGTGAAATGTTAAAAGAAATTTTAATCTTTGTGAAATCATTGCAATTTTTCTGAAATCTTTGAGAAATCTTTGAAATTTTTGGAACTCATTACAATCTTTTGGAATCTTTAAAATCTTCGTGAAATGTTTCAATTTTCGCTTAAATCTTTTTGAAATCATTGCAATCTTTCTGAAATATTTAAAAATCTTTGTTCAATCTTTGAAATGTTTTGAAATCATTACAATCTTTTTGAATCTTCTAAATCTTTGTGGAATCATTGCAATCTTTTTGTAATATTTTAAAATCTTTATGAAATCTTTAAAATGTTTCGATATCATTACAATCTTTTCGAATCTTTAAAATCTTCCTGAAATGTTAAAAACACATTTAATCTTTGTGAAATCATTGCAATCTTTCTGAAATATTTTAAAATATTGATGCAATCTTTGAAATTTTTTGAACTCATTACAATCTTTTGGAATATTTACAATCATCCCAGGTAGAGAGCAACACAAAGTCAATCTGAGTAAGAAGCCAATCTCTCAGCAATCTAAAATCCAAGATATCTTTGATGTCAATAAGTCAATGCTGTGTCAGAAAAATGTTGAAAAAAAAAAATTTATCTTATGATGAAAAAAATCTTATTATCTTATCTTTATGACAAAAAAAAAAAAAAAAAAATGAAAAAATGCTGATGTTCATTGTGTTGCAGGTCATTGTTCAATAGTCTTAAAATGAGAAATTTCATCTTCAACGAAGTAAGTGAATTTTTAACGAAGCAATGCAACTGCAACTAACTAAAATTAAGTTTTAACCAAATAGAGGAATTTTCAATCAGAAATATAATTTTTTAGCAAAAAATGGTATAGTGAAATGTTCAGTTAAAATAATTAATTTTTTACCAAAAGAACTAATTTTTAACAAAATAGTTCAATTTTTAACAAAAAGATTAATCGTCAAGCAAAAAGTTGCATGTTCAACCAACAAATATGAATTTTCAACCAAGAAGTGCATCTAGCTAAAATCTAAACTTTCAAACAAAAAGTTAAATGATTAACTAAAAAGAAAACTCAATTCAAAATATTAGTTTCCAACCAAAAATGGTATAGTGAAATTTTTAGCCGAAGAAATTAATTTTCTACCAAAAGAAGAAGTTATCAACAAAATAGTTGAATCCTTATTGAAAACAGTTGAGTTTTCGACTATAAAAGACAAATTTTCGATTAAAAATATAAATTTCTTACCAAAAATGGTACCGTTAAATTTTATTCACCCAAAAATTTATTTTCAATAAAGTAGTTACACATTTTACCAAGTATTTCAATTATCAACCAAAAAATTCGAATGTTTTATAAACACTTGACTTTTAAACTCGAAAATATGAATTTTGAACAAAAATGTTAACTTTCAATTTAAAAAAATAAACACAATTTTTAACTATATAGTTGCATTTTTAGCCAAATAGTTGAATTTTCAACCCGAAAAATTGAATTTTGAACAAAAAGATGAATTCTCAATACAAAATGTAACCGTTTATATTTAAGCCAAAAAAACAAACGAATTTTCAACAAAATAGTAAAATCTTCAACAAAAGATCAACAAAGAAGATGGAATCTCTGCCAACGAAGAGAAATCATTTTGAAAATAAAAAAGACAAATTTTCTACCAAAAAAGATCATTTTTACCAGAAATTGAAAAGTTCAATTTTTAGTAAAAAAATTAACTTACAACAAATATGGATTTTTTAGTCTAGCAAGAAGAAAAAATTCATCTAAATTGTAAATTTACTGCCATCTCGGGGTTTTTGAAATTTTGAATATCTAATGCAAACATAAAAAGCTTCAAGATAAAATTGATTTTCTGACGAAATAGAACGATTTCGTTAAAAAGTGTAGAAGTAAAGCAATTTTGAAAATTCAAGTGGCTCCATTCTTGATTTAGTTCAAAATTTTGGACCTTTGGATTAATGGGATGACTTCTGAAATCAAACTTCTATTTCTAGGAAAATTTTCAATTTCTTAACTTAAAACTGCAGAAATGAGCTTTCATGGAATATTTAATTGGCCGCTATCTCGGATCTTTTCCAATTTTTCACTTTCTGGGATTATCGCATGATTTCTAAAGTAAACATTTTATTTCTAGAGAAGTTTTAAATTATTTAATTGAAAAATGCCGTAATGAGCTATTTATGGAATATTTGTTTCCGCTGACTTGAATTTTTTTAAAGTTTGAACTTCTAGGATAATCGAATGCTTTCTATTGCGAGACGTATTTCTATAGTGAAGTTTGAAAATTTTTAATTGAAAACTGCAAAATTGAGCTTTTTCGGATTATTTAATTAGACGCCATATTGAATTGTTTCAAAATTTTGAATTTTTCTGTCCACCACTCCCTTTACAATAATTAATTACATTTGTTTACAATATTCAATTGTTCTCAGATAATAACTATAGTAAACTCTATTTTTACCTTTTTGGGTAAGCCATTTTGAAAATTGTTGAAAGTTTAATTTTTTGAAAATTCAGATATTTAAACATTACATAGAGATCATTGTGTTATATAGATGATTGGTTTAAATAATTCGTTCAAACAATTTATTATTGTTTATAGCGATTTTCTCTTAAAATAGAGTTAGAAAGGTGCGGTTTTTTCAGAATTTGTCAACTTTTCAGTCAGAGCGAGGAAATAATGAATTTAACCAATTATTTATTTAAACAATTTACTATTGTTTAAAAAGATCTCCTCTTACATTAATGTTAGAAAAATGCGGACTTTTGTGAAATTTCCCATTTTTCAGCTTTTTACTTATAGCATGGTAATAATTAATCAAAGTTAACAAAAATAAGTGTTCAAACAATTTTTTATTGTTTGTAACTCTCTCCTCTTCGCATAATGCTAGAAAATTAAGGTTTGTTCTGAAATTTTCAACTTTTCTTAGTTTTTTTTCAGTTATCATGAAATAATAAACGTCAGAGCGAATCATTTTGTTAATCATTCTTTTCCTTTTGCGAATATTTATTTCTAAAATAAAAACTGAAAAATTATTCATTTACTTCTTATTTTACACTAGATTTAACCAAAAAGGATTAATTTTCAACAAAGAAAATTAATTTTCTACCAAAAAAGACGAAATTTCAACAAAATACATAAATTTTTAACCAAAAAGTTAAATTTTAAACCAAAGAGTTTGATTTTTAACCAAAAAGGATGAATTTCCTATAAAAAAAAATGTTAACAAAACGAATGAATTTTCAGC
The DNA here is from genome assembly GCA_011634705.1 of Andricus grossulariae. Classification (NCBI taxonomy): domain Eukaryota; kingdom Metazoa; phylum Arthropoda; class Insecta; order Hymenoptera; family Cynipidae; genus Andricus; species Andricus grossulariae. The sequence goes on along the minus strand of JAABKJ010075445.1, from coordinate 192,818,623 downwards.
TAGCAAAGATAAATTTTCAATTATAAATATCACTTTTTAACCAAAGATGGAATAATTACATTTTTAGTGGATAAAGTTAATTCTCTACTGAAAAAAAAAAACGAAAACTACAACCAAATAGTTGAATTTTCAACTAGAAAAGATAAATAATTTTCAATTTAAAATATAAAATTTCAAAAGAAAATGGATTAGTTACATTTTTAGGTAAAAAAATTCTCAACCAAAAAAATCGAATTTTGAACAAAATAGTTAAATTTTCAATAAAAATGACGAATCTTGAGAAAAATGAATTTTCAACGAAATAGTTAAATTTTGAACAAAATAGTTGTATTTTTAACCAAAAAGGATTAATTTTAAACTGGAAATATTAGTTTTCTACCAAAAAGACGAAATTTCAACAAAATACATGAATTTTTAACCAAAAAGTTAAATTTTAAACCAAAGAGTTGGATTTTTAACCAAAAAGGATGAATTTCCTATTAAAAAAAAAAGATTTTTTTTTAAATACATGAATTTTCAATTAGAAAAGATTAATTTTCAATTAAAAATATCTCGTTTTAATCAAAGATAGAATAATTACATTTTTAGTGAATAAAGTTAATTCTCCACTGAAAAAAAACAAACGAAAACTTTAACCAAATAGTTGAATTTTCAACTAAAAAAGGTTAATTTTCAATTAAAAATATAAAATTTCAACGGAAAATGGAATAGTTACATTTTTAGTTTAAAAAATTGATTCTCAAAAAAAAAATCCTCAACGATATTGTTAATCTTAAAGATAAACAGGTGCATTTTTAACCGAAAAGGATGAATTTTCAACTGAAAAAATTTATTTTTTACCAAAAAATATGAAATTTCGACAAAATATATGAATTTTCAACTAAATAGTTGATTTTTCAACTAGAAAAGATCAGTAACTTTCAATTTTAAATATATACAATTTCAACCAAAAATGGAATAGTTACATTTTTAGGTAAAAAAATTCTCAACCAAAAAAATCGAATTCTGAACAAAATAGTTAAATTTTCAATAAAAATGACGAATCTTGAGAAAAATTAATTTTCAATAAAAATGATGAATTTTCAACGAAATAGTTAAATTTGAAACTTCTGATTAGAATGGAGAGAATAAGAAAAAATTTTAATCGAAAGATTAAAAATTTCTCAATTTTTGAAAAAGTTCATGAATGGACATTGGATCCGTTCTTTAGAAAAGAATTATGTTGCCTATTAACAATAAAAAATAAATTCATTTATTCTTATTCATTATTTCTTTATTATAAAATGTAATACATTTTTAATATTAAAAGTATTTTATCTTCCAAATTCTACGTAACTCAAATTATGCAGTTTAAATGTTCATTTCCGCTAATAAACTTTATATTGCTAGATGAATAATCTGACTTTCGTTTCCATCTACTTTGTCTAATTAATCTCAATTGTGCAAAGGGGACTCAGTTTATAGAACTTTCTAAACTTAATAGAAACAAACCGTGAACACCAGAAATAAATGTATGTATAATATTGCCTTATGCCTAAATAAACCATGTTTAATGAAAATTCATGGCGTTGTTTATTTATAATTATTAAACTCACTATGTCTATTGTTCTTCGCTACACAATTGTTTTATACAAAATTGACAGAAAAAAAAGAAAAATAAGTTAATGAAGTAAAAATATAAAAGATAATGGAAATAAAATATCGAGTGTAGAAAAAGTACACAGTAGTGTATACAAAAATTTTATTCAAACCTATTTGTATCAATTATGCGAACCATTGCTTCTTCAATCTTCGTGAAATTTTTCGCAACAAAATATAAAAATTTAGTCAATTTTTCAAAAAACTATTACAGAAAATAGTGTAGATTGCAATGTTTTTTCGAATTTCAAATAAAGTCTGGAATAAAAATTTTTCAACGCTCTTGGGTTCGTATTTTTGGAAACAAATTTCTATATAACCACGGCAACTTATCAGCACAATTGTACAATTTTTTCTCTTTCATAGTGGAAGAGATTGAAGCTGGAACAATATTGTTGGAAAATTTGAAGTCACCTCCTTCGTAGAAAAATATTAATAAAAATCAATTGAATGTATATTTTAAAAAACTTTCATGGAAATTTATGTCCACTTGTTTCATCTTTTTTAAAAAAAACTTGTTTCAAATTTTATTGAAAATTTAACAAAAACATAGTAATTTGCGCTATTAGTTTGGTTAAAAAATTCATTTTTTCAACTCAAAATGTAACTTTTTCAAACTTGGTTGAATATTGATCTTTTTCAGTTAAAAATTCTTGTATTGGGTAGAATGCTAATCTTCTTGGTTTGCAATTTCTTCTTTTTTGGTGAAAAATGCTTCTGTTTGCTTGAAAAATAACTTTTCTGTAAAAATTTATATTTCCATTGAAGGTCGCCTCACTTGAAGCTTCTCTCAATTACCAAGATCAAGCTGTTCTTCAAAGTACCTTTGAAATTCACGGTCACCTATGAAGCCGAACGGGAATCTTTCATCGGTCCTAGAATCGGACGCCAAGGCTCTTGATGCTACCTTTACTGAAACTGACCTGAATCTTGGATGGCCCAATAATGAGAAAAATCCCATTTTCATACATGAGGGTTTGAAGCCCTCTAATCACACATACCCTTTATCATTTCAAGTATGTCTTTTTCAAATATGTGTACAATACTCCTAACTCAACTCTTACAATAACTTGAAATAACCTGACATGCACAATAGATACTAATGAAGCACCTATTGTTAATCACTACGCAATAATCTAATACCTAATGTGATACGTATTCTGAGGGCGACTCTATTTATTCATTTTCTTCAGCCTATAGATTATATCATAAGAATAATCAAGTATTCTCTTGACCAGTGCTCGCATAAATTTGTGATGACCTTGTACTGTTATACTCTTCATTAGAGGGCTATTTAGCCCTGGGAATTTTTCTTCAATAAATAAAAAAGGCCTGTTTCTTTGGGTGAATAAAGGGGAAATTGTGGGAGGCGATGGAGGAGAGGGGAGTGCAAAGAGGACTGATAGAGAAGTTGAAGGAGATATATCAAGAGATGGAAGATAGGGTAAGAGGAGGAAAGGGGATTTGAAAGGGATTCTCAATGGATAGGAGGTTAGGACAAGGGTGTCCACATAGCCCAACGCTTTTTGCGATTTTAATCGCATATATGGAAAGTAAGTTGGAAGCCGGACTAGTAGGAATAGTTAGGGTGAGAGAAGTTCTAATTTAGTCACTTACATACGCAGACATTGTTGGTGTGAGAAGGTGAATAGATAAGGGGGTGGTGAGATGGAGGCTAAAAAGGAAGGGTATTTAAGAACGAATGAACTGCAGATGTATGAAGTAAGAAGGCTGCATAAGGAAGGAAGGTATATGAGAAGGTTAAGAAAAACGGCATAAAGGAAGAGAAGGCTGATGGAGAGGAGAGAATAAGAAAGTCAAGGTTCAACGGGAGCTATGGCTGAATTATTCTGAGAAAGGGAGCGCAATATTTGTGTGGGATAGAAGAGAATGGAAGTCAGGAGCTTATAGCGAGGATGAGATTTGGGTGCATGGAGGATTTCAATAGGTTGTAGCTCTCTGTGGAGAAGAGCATGTTTGAACTGTGCGGGAAGGGTGATGCAAGAGTGAAGCACTGGTTGGAGAAGTGCGTGGAGGTTGAAATGAGTGAGATATTTTAGTTTTTCAGCATTTTGCTCTCTGAATCAAAATTGATAAAATTTAACTAATTTCTAGTAAATTTTATCAGATTCGAGTAACGAAAAGTGAGCCATGAAAGTTTGGTAGAAAATTACTAATTCCAGCAGTCAAGAAATAAGTTCAGTAGTGGAAAACTGATAGCTTGGTAAAATCAATATTATTTAGGACTGTCTATAATGATTTAAAAAAAGTTATAAACATGGCAACCTTGAAAAATAGAAAATCTCTTTAAAACGACGTGATGATGGAACATTTTTAAGTCTATTGAAACAAAACAACAAGAAGGCCATATTGAGATATTTTTAACATGACCTGGTCTGTTTCCATTTTCCAAATATTGCCTTTTAATTGTTTGAACAAACTTAAGAAAAACGAGAATCCTTTACAATTTAAAAATTATAATAGATACAAGTGGGATCAATGTGAGATCAACATATTAATTAATTATGGAAATGCAGGTCGCTCATGCGCTATTTATCAATGGAGTTCTGTTTTCGGTCTTCAATATTTCTTTTGGTAAAATTGAGTAAAATTTGAATAATGAATAGTGAACTAATTGCCTAATGCAAAATAATAAATTTACTTAGGACTGTATATAATGATTATAAAAAGGTGACAAAAATAGAAAATGTGAAAAATAGAAAACTTCAGTAAAACGACGCGATGGTGTGACATTCTTGACTCTATTGAAAGAATAAGTAGGTCATGTGAAATTGTAAACGTGACATACATAGCCTGTCTTAAATTTACAAACATCGCCCTCTGACTGTTTAAACAAAGTTAAGAAAAATAAGATTTTTTTAACAATCCTAAATGACAAGGGATCAACGGCTTTCAAGTTAATTATACGCATTGCGGTTCTTCATGCGCTACTTTTCAACAGACTTCTGTTTTAGAAATTTCAAAATGTTTTTCGGTTGTACATTTTTCTAATTTTCTATCGAAAATTGGGATTGTTCAGCAAACTTTTCACAAATGATCTGTCTTGAATAGGGAAAAACTGTAGAATCTAAAGAACTTTGTATTTATTTTATAGGTATTTTTCTCATGCAAAACATACTTTATGACATATGAATCAAATTTTTTTTTCTAGATGATACAGGGAAGGTGCATTTCTCATATCGTATGGTACTTTATTCCATAACCGGACTGGAAGGTCTCTGTCTACAAATTAAGAGAGGTCAAAGGAGCTTTGTTCTGAAAAAGAATGTCGAGCAGATTACCCATAAAGAATTGACTTCTTTTGGCAACATTAAGCAGACCAGCTTGAAGTTATTTTTCATCAAATTTAAAAAATGATGTGAAAAAAACCTTTTTTTTTGTAATTCAAAATAACAATTTTTATGATTGTGTATTGATGAGGGTTCAGTGACATTTGAGGTGATATCGAGTAACACCCGTTCCTACACAAATATATTATACACGACGCATACTGATCATATTTTTCCTACACCAAATATTTTCTACACAAAATATTTCCTACACAGAATTTAACATGGTTATATTTTTTCTATATACAATATTTTCTACGCAGCATATATCCTACACAGAAATAAATATTAGTTATTTTATCCTGAAAATATTTTTAAAATATTGCATAAATATTATTCTTCCTAATATTTTTCCCACACAAAATATTTTCTACACAGAGTATATGTATATTCTACACATAATTATAGAGCCATATATTATATGAACATATTCTCTCAAAACATTGTTTACCAAAATATTATGTCCAATATTTGTCCTACACAAAATATGTTCTACGCAATATTTAAAACACTTAATAACATATTTTTTACACAAAGTACAACATACACAATATGAAATGCCTATATTCTTAGTTTAAATATTGTTGTTGATATATGACAAATATTGTGAGTAAGATATTCAACACTTACATATTCAACACGCAGGCATATATTTTACACAACATATTAAGTGTGAAACTTTTCCTACACAAAATATGTTTTACAGAAATTATTTCCCAAGGGGGAATATAAAAAAGCAATATCAGTTATGCCTTAAAGATCAGTGATGTAAGCGAACTTTACAATATATGTATATATCGGTTTAAACAATTTAAAATTAGTTGAGAGATACCTAACTTCAAGGCATAACTAATATTATCGTTTATATGTAAAATATGTTTTGTGCAGGAAAATGTTCACACTTATATATTATTTTTGCGTAGAATATGCTTGCGTTGAATATCTTACTTAGAATATTTGTCATATATAAACAACAATATTTAAAGTAAAAATATGAGAATTTTATTTTGTGTAGGATCTACTTTGTGTAAAAAATATTTGAATAAATGTTTCTGTGTAGAATATACATATACTGTGTAGAAAATATTTTAATATTTATTTCTGTGCATGATACCCAGGCGGAAATATTATATGTAGTTTATATATAGTGTGAAGTGTTATATATAATACTTTACACTATATATAAACTATATATAATATTTCCGAGTGGGTATATGCTGCGAGAAAATATTTTGTGCAGAAAATATTTGATGTATGAAAAATATGATGAGTATACGTTGTGTAAAATATCCTCCATTCTTCCTTTCACTCCTTTCCATGCCTTTTCCTTCGTATCTTTCCTTTCCTTATCCTCCCTATCCTCTATCTCCTAATGCTTTCTCTCCAAGCCTGATATAGCCTAGTAACATATCCTCCATTCTTCCTTCTACTCTTTTCCATGCCTTTTCATTTAGATCTTTCCATTCCTTATCCTCGCTATCCTCTATCTCCCTATCCTTTCTTTCCAAGCCTGCTATTGTGTGGTAACATATCCTCCATTCTTCCTCCTACTCTTTTCCACTACTTTTTCTTCAGAGCTTTCCTTTCGCCATCCTCCGTATCCTTTATCTCCTTATCCTTTCTCTCCAAGCTTGCTATAGTCTAGTGACATATCCTTCACTCTTCCTCTAACTCTTTTACATGCCTTTTCCTTTAGATCCTTCCTTTCCTCATGCTCACTATCTTCTGTCTCCCTATCCCTTCTATCCAAGCCTGCTGTTGTCTAGTCACATATCCTCCGTTCTTCCTCCTACTTTTCTCCACTCCTTTTCCTTCGGAGTTTTCCTTTCTCCATTTTCCCTATCCTTCATCTCCTCATCCTTTCTCTCCAAGCCTGCTATAGTCTAGTAACATATACTCAATTCTTCCTCTTACTCTCTTCCATGCCTTTTCCTTTAAATCTTTCCTTTCCTTATCCTCGCTATCCCCTATCTCCCTATCCTTTCTCACCAAGCCTGCTATAGTCTAGTAAAATATACTTCATTCTTCCTCTTACTCTCTTCCATGCCTTTTCCTTTAGATCTCTTCTTTCCTTATACTCGCTATCCCCTATCTCCCTATCCTTCCTTTCCAAGCCTGCTATAGTCTATTAACATATCCTCCATTCTTCCTCCTACTCTTTTCCACTCTTTTTTCTCCAGATCTTTCCTTTCCTCATCCTCCCTATCCTCTATCTCCTTATCCTTTCTCTCCAAGCCTGCTGTAGTCTAGTTACATATCCTCCAATCTTCCTCTCACTTTTTTCCATGCCCTTTCATTTAGATCTTTCCTTTCCTTATCCTCACTATCCTCACTATCCTCTATCTCCCTATCCTTTCTATCCAAGCCTGCTATAGTTTAGTATCATATCCTCCATTCTTCCCTTTTTCTTTCCTCATCAATTTTTCTTTACTACTATTTCTTATTTTTCTATCTTCTCTTCTTTTCTCTCCTAATTTTCGGACACTTAATTTTTAACTCACTCATCCCTTTTTTCGTCCCAATCTCACCATTAACCTTCTATCTGTATTCTCCTATACTCAACCCACCTTCTCTTTCCCAACCAGTGAATATTTCAATTTAACAATTGCGTGATACTGAAAACTCCTTGGAATCGTTGATAATAATTTTAAATTATACAAATCCTTGAAACTTTTTTTAAATTCCTTGAAACTTGAATTTTTTTTAAATGTCCCGACAATTTTTTAATTACTCAAAAACATTTATAATCCTCTGAAATCAATTACTGAAAAGAATTGAAAATTCCCTGGATTCTTGAAATTTTTTTAATCTCTTGAAAATCAAATGAAAATATAAAAAACAACCTGAAAAATACCAGGATTATTATTGCTGGCCCACAAGTTTACCCCTAACGACAAATATTCAACTCCCCGAGCTATGGTCTGTTTGCGATTACACTTGTAAGATATATATGTTGTAATAATAATAATAATATTAGAAACAATTTTTGGTTTCAAAGGAGCTGTAACAAAAAGGAACCTCTCGTGCTGAAAATCAACCCAAATTGATCAATGGTTTCTAAATGAACCCAAAGTATGGATTGAGGCGGTTCCAATAACCCTTTTTTATCACTTCAGTCTTGACTCACTTAGAAGGTTTTACAAGTTAATGATGCAGATTTTACATTGTCATTCAGATTATATAATATTGCACTGGAGAAACTTTAATGATGAAACTAAAGTTATAGGCAGCCCCGTGGTACTCTCAAATGAAAGTGACGGAAATGTTGAGTACGGCCGAGGGTGACGCTGGCTGTACTTTTAAGCCGAAAATTATCCAAATGCATGGGGAAAGTGTCAAAAATGTGAAATTTTGTGCTTTTTATATTATTAAAACAGACTTTTTATATTTTTTTTGCTTCAGAATTAATTTTTAAGGCTTTTAGACTGAAATTTTATCAAGTTTTTTTTTTTGTGATGAACGAGAATAATGGAGAGAATTTTTCCGAACAATAGAGAATTTGAGAATTTTGAAGATTTCAAGAGAATAACAAAGTTTTCTTGAAATTCATGGTAAAATTCAAATAATGTTTTATTTGATAAATTACTTTGAAGAGAATATACAAAAATGATTCTCTAAAATTTCTAAAAATAATGCAGAAAATTTTAAAGCAAAATTTTGCAATTCTGCACGTTTACAACAGTTTACAAAAAATTCGTGTTAGTTTCAGAAATATTAAGAACTTTCGCAAAGATTTCATAAAATTTAAAAAAAAATCGAGTTTTAAAGATTTCCAAGAAAAAATTTAGAATCTCTTTAAGAATGAAAGGTTTCAAGAGAATGAAAAACTTTTCTAGATAAAATTGAACAAGATTTCAAAACATTTCGAAAGAATTAATCTTCTTGATTAAAAATTTATGTTCACGGTTGAAACTTTATCTTTTCGGCTGAAAATTTAACTTTTCAGTTAAAAACTCGTTTTTTAATATTGAAAATTAATTTTTTTGTATGAAAATTCAACTATTCCATTTTTGTTGAAAAGGTATCTTTTATAGTTAAAAATTCGGCTATTTGGTTGATTTTTTATTTTTTTTTATTTTTTTTATTAGAACTACAATTTTCATGGTTGGAAATTCAACTATTTGGTTGGAAATTGACATATTTTGTCAAAAATTCGTCTTTTTGATGGAAAATGAATTTTTTTGGTTAAAAATTCATCTTTTCGGTCAAAAATTCCACTGTTTGGTTGAAAAATAATTTTTTTGGTTGAAGATTCGATATTTTGGTTGAGAATTTTAATAATTGATATTCCCATTGAAAATTAATTTCTTTTTTAGAAAACTTAACTATTATTTCAACATTTCTTGCATTTAAAACTAATTTTTTAAACTGAAAATTTGACTCTTTTCTTATTTTTTGTTAAAAATTCATATTTCTGGTTGAATATTCAACTATTTGGTTTAAAATTAATGTATTTTCATGAAAATTTATCTTTTTTGGTAGAAAATTATTTTTCTTGATTCAAAATTTATGTTCACGGTTGAAAATTTGTCTTTTGGGTCGAAAATTTAACTGTTTAGTTAAAAATTCGTTTCTTAACATTGGAAATTAATTTTTTTATATGAAAATTCAACTATTCCATTTTTGTTGAAAAGGTATCTTTTATAGTTGAAAATTTGGTCATTTTGTTAAAATTTATCTTTTTGTTAGAACTTTAATTTTCTTGCTTGAAAATTCAACTATTTGGTTGAAAATTGACATATTTTGTTAAAAATTCGTCTTTTTGATGGAAAATGAATTTCTTTGGTTAAAAATTAATCTTTTTGGTTAAAAATTCCACTGTTTGGTTGAAAAATAATTTTTTTGATTGAAGATTCGATATTTTAGTTGTAAATTTTTATAATTCAAATTTCAATTGAAAATTAATTTCTTTTTTAGAAAATTTATGTATTTTTTCAACATTTTTTTGGAATTAGAACTAATTTCTTTAACTGGAAATTTAACTCTTTTTTTATTTTTTGTTGAAAAGCCATATTTTTGTTGAAATATTCAACTATTTGGTTTAAAGTTGATGTATTTGCATGAAAATTTATCTTGTTGGGTAGAAAATTAATCTTCTTGATTAAAAATTTATGTTCACGGTTGAAACTTTATCTTTTCGGCTGAAAATTTAACTTTTCAGTTTCTACGTCAGTTCCTTGAAGATTTACGACAGATTCAAGATTGGCAGGCAATTGAGGCTAAATATGAGCTGGGACATATCGATTCTGAAAATAAGTTTCCAACCGAATCTGGAAGTGATTATCAAACCACCTCTGAAAGTGAACAACTAAGCGCCTTTGGAAGTGAGAATCATAGCGTCTCGGGAAATGAGTCTCCACCGCCTCTGCGAAATCTACTCGTGAGAACAGGGGTTAATCAGCGCATTGCAGTCGATGACTTAACCCTTCGTGTGAATCGCGTTAACATTGATGAGCAACATTTGTCATCAGGGTCTAGAACATCAAGGGCTCGTTTGTCCGCGTTTGGTAGTACCTTAGGAGCATTTTTGCCTCGTTGGTCTAGAAGAAATAACAGAAATTAATGCTAACTATGGTTTATATTTGTTGATTATACGCGATCATACGTGTAGATTGATAACATGCATGTTGATTACACATGTCGTCAGAAAATGTGTGACGTACAGTTGAAAAAAATTGTTTCAACCCATCGTAATGAATACCCTGGATATACTTTGACGTTACAGTATCAGCTCGGTCATTGTCCTCATTATCCTGGTCGACACTATGACATCGGAGTAAAACTTATTTGGTACACTCACGGTACAAAATAAGAAAGAAAATGTTTGTATTCATCACGAAAAAAAGAGCAGGAGATAGAAGAAAGTGCATTTTGTCACTTCAAGATCATGTTTTTCCTAAACAACTTTTAAAACATACTTTCTCTACAGATTACTAAATTGAAATGTTGTTTTTGTCTGACAAAAAACTCTACTGAACCTGCAGTTCGACACATCAACGAATGCTTTAAGGTGGGAAGTAAGCAAAATGATAGACTTATTTACCTAGGCACTATTTTTTTAATTTATGTGAACTTATGTTATACTTGCTAAGCGCGAACGATGAATATGAATCGCTATTCAATTCATCTGTATGCTGGTCAACTAAATTAATGTCAGGGAACTTAAATAAAGTAACAATTATAGAAAAGTTTCATGATTCATGTGAAAATATTTTGATCAAATTTTCTTGAAAAACTCAAAATATATTTGTAATATTGTAATGATATTTCTTTCGAGACTCTAACTTGGCGAAATGTTTGAAGTTTTGTTTGGGTTTTCCGAAGGCGGAATTCTCAAATCTCACCGTCTACAATATGCTTGAGTTTCAAAATGAGCGCACCTAGTTTTCACAAAGTCAAGATATATGGAGGTATGCTGAAGTTGTCGTAAATTGAATTAATTTCGTTCCTATAACAAAGGCGAAAGATAGTATGGAAGGTGTGAATGGGGATTTTGATAGAAAAACAGAGGATTTGTGGAAGCTAATTTATGAAAAGAAAGAAGAATTGAAGCTAATTATCCTCCTTAGACTTCAGTGTAAGTATTACATCAATGTTTGTGCATTTCAAGGCGGAATTCGAGATGAAGCTTTGGAGGCAAAGGAGATAAGAGATGAGTAAGACAGATATTTGAAGAGACAAAAAGTAAGGTGTGGGTGGGATAACAAATAGGAGAGCTTTTGGCTAGCTAGAAGTGTAAGGAAAAATTATGCTGGAGCCCGTTCCTGCACAATATATTAATTTCAGGTTCGGAATAGGAGATGGAGAGAAAAGGATAGGCAAAAGTTAGTCTAGGGGTATCAATGAGTTGGAAAAATGCTTGGGTAGGAAAAAACTGAGGCTTAATATTGTTGAAACGATGGTAATGAGGTGAGCATGGGATATAAAGGAAAGGATTAAAAGAGCGTCAGGGATAATGAAACAGATATGGAAAGTAGGAAAACGAAGATCTAAAAAGGATTGCAACAGGGAATGAAGTTGTTTGAATACCGGTATGGGCGGTATTATGTTGTGATAATAGAAGAAGAGGAAGATAGAGCGGTTGCAAGAGAGATATATTAGATGGATATTAGGGGTAGACAACTCCAGGTTACATGGTAAAAGTAGAGGCGCAAAGAGATAAGTGAGAAACAAGGTCAAGAAAGAGGGCGTGGAAATTCGAAGAGAAATTCGGGAAGGAAAAGGCAGGGGAGATACTAATAAAGTTTTACCAAAAGGGTAAAGAAAGAGGAAAGAGGTCAGTAGAGTTAACGTGACGGGAAAAAGGAAAAAGACAGTTCTCTTGGGATCAAAAAATAGAAGGAGGAAATATAGACTATGAGAAGTTGGAAAAAAGAGATGGGAGGATAGGGGAATCAAGGTACAATGATTGGTACAAGGTGATATAAGAGAATTGCCAAAATGTCTGAAGAGGAAAGGAGATGAACAAAAATAAACAGATGGAGACAAATGAAAAAAGAAAATCGAAGTTTTGAAAGAAGAATGATACCAGAAAATGCAGATTATGTGAATGAGTAGATGAGATACGGAAGCATGTTTCGGATGTCTTTACGAGAGAAAAGAAGGAGAGGGGAGAATGACAAGTGTGTTAAGAAAATTTGAGGAGAGGAAGGATTAGGAGAAGAGTAGAAGAAGAAGGAACGGAGGTTACATAAACTCTAAGAGGAAACATAATAAATAAAGAAGAAGACTGATGAACTTTAAAATGAAATTATTTTTTTAACCATTTCCAAAACTTTTAAACCTTAAAATTATTCGAAATTTTCTTAAAATTCTGTAAAAGTATAATTTGTTTGTTTTACAGGATTTTGTCAAATTTTAGGAAAAATTCGAGTCAGTTTAAAAGATATTTAGAACTTTTGGAAAAAATATATTTCAAGCTGTTTCGAATTATTCCTAAAATTATGAAAAATCTTTCAAGATTAAAAAACTGCCCCTAAATCTTTCAGATTTTTTTCGACATTTGTAGAAATCTTTTGAAATGTTTCCAAATCTTCCAAAATTTATATTGTGTTTAAAATTGTTGGAAATCTTTTCAAATTTTAAATCCAAAATGCAGAAAAGATTCAACGTTTTTATTTCAAAATATTCAAAAATTTACATTTGTAATATTCTTAAAAATCTTTTCAAGTTTCAAATTAATTTAGAATTTTTTTCAAACTTCTAAATATGTTTTAAACTCACCACGAATTTTTTTTATAAAACTTTGTAATCTTGCTAATCAAAAAATTTGACTTTAAAATCGTCCATATTCTTTTTTGAAATTCTAAGAAATAATTAAAAATATTTTCAAATCTTTTTCAATTTTCTTTTAAAATTTCTTTTTCAAAACAAAAAATCAGTTTCAATTTTCCCAGAGATTTGAAGAAATTTTTATTGTTGTGAAACCTTTTTAAGGAGCTTCAAAGTTCTCATTTCCAAATATTCAAAATAGTACGTATTTTCTAACTTCATTGAAATTTTTTCAAGTTTTAAATCAATTTTGAATCTTTTTAAAACTCCTTTTTTTTATAAAACTGTTTAATCTTGCAAATTAAAAAAATTTGGCTTCAAAATCTTCCATATTCTTTTTCGAAATTTCAGGAAATAATTTTAAGTGTTTTTAAATTTTTGTCAATTTTCTCGTAAAATTTATTTTTCAAAATAAAAAATCTGTTTAAATTTTCCAAGGAATTTTAAGAAATTTTTGTTATTATCTTGAAACCTTCTAAAATTTCTTAAAGGATTTCTTTATTTTCAAAATCTTCAAAAATCTACACATTACAGTTTGTATATCAAAATGCTGTACACCTTTGTTCTATTGATTATTATTATTATTATTATTGAATAGATTATTTAGAAAGCCTTAAATTTCTCATAAAGCTGAAATCTGCAGAATTTTTATTTTAAACGGGGAAAAAGAACGAAAGCTCCAACCAATCATAAATACGAGTTTCCGGACAACAATAGTTTCAAATTGTTTCGAGTAATTTCGAGATGGTTCGAGAAATAATCGAAAATACTTTAGGGACCCTGGAGTAAGTTTCTCGAAGATACGAGATTGAATCAATGCTCCAGGTGCAAAAATTATATATTCTTCGGGGAAGTCTGGTCTTGACAGTACTTAAAGGTCCCTGAAGTAAGTTCCTGCAAAACACGAGATTAAATTAATGCTTTAGGTTTGAAAAAACATCTTCTTCGTGTAAGTCTGATTTTTACAGTGCTTCAGGAAGCCTGGAGTAGGTTCCTCAAAGACATGGGATTAATATAATGGCCCAGGTGTGAAAAACGCATCTTTTCCAGGAATATCTGGTTTAATCTTGTGTGCTCGAGAAATTTACTTTAGGGACCCTAAAGTACTGTAAAACCCAGGCTTTCCTGAAGAAGATGTGTTTCTCACACCTGGTGCATTCCAGGATCCCTAAAGTACTGTCAAGACCAGACTTCGCCGAAGAAAATGTGTTTTTTACACGTGGGGTATTGGCACAATCTCGTGTCCTCAAGAAACCCACATTTGGTGCAAGGTTTTGACGTGGTTAGCATAATTTTCTCGAAGTAGATGTTGTTCGCATACCTAGTGCAAGGGTGTGATGTCCATCGTACGTCGTTGTGTATCGCGTATCGCAGAAAAAGAGGTATGATCGTAATGGGATATCCTGATATGAATATGTAATGTTTCCGTCAAAAAATGTTCAAACAAAGATAAACAAAATCAAGATGACATCACCTTGTCTGGAAAGTTATTCTAAGATGTATCTCTGGTTTTGTCCACTATCACAAAAGAGAAAATATTCTGCACCCTGATAGTAGTGAACGTTCCTGGAACGTCCTGCGGGAACTTTCGGTACGTTCCCGGAACGTGTAAAATGTCCGTCGTTTGGAAACATTCCACTGGAACCAATGGTATACATATACATATATATATATATATCTATTTTTATAAATATTTATTTTTTATGTTTCGGTTTCTATTTCTTTCGAATACAACTGAAGGGCCTCTGACAAAGCCACCAAACGCGTCCTCGGTTTGCGGATAGAGGGTCCCTGTACCAAGGGTTTCTGCTGAATATGGTTACAATAAATAAAAGGCAGTCGCGGACAATTGTCCAGGGATGGTCCCGAAGGAATAACCCCTAAGCGGACGCGCAGCAACCGTGCCGAAAGCTTAATGACACCTGGGTGAGGCGTCTCAAACGGTGACTCTGGGATACCGGGCGACCTCAGAGTATGCAGCCATATCCTTGCACGCGGGGCTCTACAAGGATGGACCAACCCTTTCCCGAGCTGCTCGTGGGAACAACAATGGCACCACCGTCTACCTTTTGAATAAATTTCCGTCTGTTTTTTTCTATATATTTTTCAATCTAAATTAACGTCTATCTTTTTCAATCCCCTCTTCTCTATCTCATCCTACCTTTTACCTTCTTACTCTTCTCTATCTCATTCTATACTACATTTACCAATGTCAATCTTTTTCTATCTCTTCATCAATCTAAACTTCCATCTATCTTTTTCAATCTCCTCTTCTTTATCTCATCCTATCCTGA
The DNA here is from genome assembly GCA_011634705.1 of Andricus grossulariae. Classification (NCBI taxonomy): domain Eukaryota; kingdom Metazoa; phylum Arthropoda; class Insecta; order Hymenoptera; family Cynipidae; genus Andricus; species Andricus grossulariae. Next base: position 192,803,070 of record JAABKJ010075445.1, on the reverse strand, counting down.
GTCTATCAACGTCTATCTTTTTCTATCCCTTCGTCGAACTAAATTAAAGTCTATCTTTACAAAAACCCTCTTCTCTATCTCATCATATCATTTGTCTATCTATGTCAATATTTGTCTATCTCTCTGCAAATCTTAATTCCCGTTTGTCTTTTTCAACCTCCTCTTCTCTACCTCATCCTATACTACATACATTCATCAATCTCTATCTTTTTCTATCTCCTTGTGAAACTGAATTCACCTCTACCCTTTTCACTGCTCTCTTCTCTATCTTATACTATCCTTCATCTATTCATATCAATATTTTTCTATCTCTATCTCTATCAATATAAATTTCCATATATCTTTTTCAATCTCCTCTTCTCTATCTCAAACTATCCTTCATCTATCCACGTCAATATTTTTCTATCTCTCGGTTAATCTAATTTTCTGTCTATCTTATTTAATCCCCTCTTCTACATCTTCTCCATCCCATCCTATCTGTCACGTATCCACGTCAATCTTTTTCTATCTCTGTTAATCTAAATTCCCGTCCATCTTATTCAATCTCGTCTTCTCTATCTTATCCTATACTACATTCATCAACGTCTATCTTTTTCAACCTCTTTGTCAATCTAAATTCACGTTTATCTTTTCCAATCTCCTCTTCTGTATCTCATTCTATCCTTTATCTGTCCACGACAATCTCTTCCTATTCCATTTTCAATCTAAAATCACGTTTATCTCTTTTAATCTTATCTTCTCTATCTCATTCTATCCTTTATCTATCCATGTCAATATTTTTCTATCTCTCCGTTAATATAAATTTCCGTCTATCCTTTCAATACCATCTTCTCTATCTCATCGTTTATATATCTATTGAAGTTTATAGTTTTCTATCTATTTTTCAATCTAAATTCACGTCTATCTTTTCCAATACCATTTCTTCTATCTCATTCTATCCTTTATTTGTCCAAGTCAATTTTTTTCGATCCACTTCAATCTTTTATTATCTCTCTACCAATATGAATTGCTATCTATCTTTTTCAATCTTCTCTTCTTCATCTTATGCTATACTACTTTAATTTTTGTCACGCTTATAGGGTATTTTTTTCGCGCTCAAGGGGTAACAAATTCAGGATAAATTCATAAGATTCCAAAACAATTCAAGTTAAATTCAAAAGAATTCAAGTAAATTGAAAAAAAAATTTTAAATCTAAAAAAATGCCATTGACATTCGTAAAATTTTAGATGAATTTAAGGTAAACGAGAAGAATTCGATGTAATTCATCAAAATTCAAAGTGAATTTTTGAAAAAAATTCAAATAAACTGAAAGCAATTTGAAAATATGAAAAAACTTCTTTGAATACAGTAACTTTGAAATGAGCTTAGAAAAATTCAAGGGAATTCAAAAGAATTTGATGAAATGTCTAACAATTCAAGGTGAGGTTAAAAGACTTCAGGTTCAATTAAATAAAAAATTTTTAAAATTCAAAAAATCCATTGAATCAAGTAGAATTAAGTAAATTCAACCAAATTCAAGTGAATTCATAAAATTCCAGAGAATTCCAAAAAACGTAGGGTAAATTAATAAAAATTCAGGGTGAATTCCCAAGTCTCTTTAAATCTTTTAAACCCTATACAATTCTACACTTCTCGTGAATAAATTTTTTTAAATTCACTAAAATATTCTAAAATCCCGTGAAATTCTATGATGATATTTCCCGAAATCCTGAAAAATTTATTAAAATACATTGAGTTTTAAAATCCCTTAAAATTATTGAAATCCTCGGAAATCTTATAAATTAAATCTTTTAAAATATCTTAAAACCTTATAGGTCCTCTAAAATCTTAAAAATCCCTTCAAATTATTGAAGTCTATTAAAAATTTCTTGGAATCTTTAAAAGTACCCTGAAATATTTCAAAAGAATTCAAGACAATTCAGAAATAGGTTTATTGAAAGAAAAGTGACTAATGTGATCTTTTTATTTAAGAAAGTGACTAAAAAGTGATTTGAGAAAAAAAGTGACTAATAGTGACTGTCTAGCAGCCCTGATTATTTTTTAGTTACTTCTTATAGAAAATCCGTGATGTTTTACTTTTTTTCAAAACCCGTAACTTTTTGGAAGTTTTAATCTTAATATAAATGTTGTTTAAGTTACATTAGGTGATGCAAATAGGGTACCATAGGGACCAAATCTTGAAAATAGGGTACTTTAGGGACCTTAACTGGAATATAGGGTATCTCTAAATCCGAATTAGTAGAAATTTTACTAATGCAATTAGTAGCATTTGATCTGACTGTTAAATTAGTAATTTTATCAGTTTCTACTAAATGAAATGGTAAGATTTATGTTACTAAATGAATTAGTAAAATTCACTATCTTGAACAATTATCTTTCATTATTGAAAATGATTTTTTTATTGAAAATTTATTTTTTATTCTTTAAAAAACACTGTTTTTTAAAATATTCGACTTTTTAGCCTAAAAAATTCACTCTTTTGTTGAAAATTCACCTTTCATGCAAGACAAGTTAGCATTTTGATTGCAAATAAACTTTTTTTTATCAAAATCAACTGCTTTCTAAAAAAAAAGTTTTCCTTCTTGAAAATTTTAATATTTGGATGAAATTTAATCTTTTTTTTTTAAATTGACCATTAGATTGAAAAATTTAACGGCACGTCGAGCAAAGAATAAGAAAGTGAGGTTATAATGCAAAAAAGTTACAGCATCAAGTCTATACATTCCTTTATAGCATACTAAAAAAAACATGAGATCTTTTTGTTAAGTTAGTCCCAATTCTGGATCCCAATTCTCAGTCTATTTAACACTTTTACATAAAGACGAACAATAAAATCAGCCTCCTGGAACTCTGAGTTGAAAATGTACTAAGTGTTGACGGTGGCCGTGTGGTGGCGCCAGCTATGCAGTTGGCCTATGATTGTTACAAATGCATGGCAAAATAATAAAATTGAATTTAATAACACAATAAAAGTAATTTAATGACGTTGTTAAATAATTTTTGAGTGTTTTGAATGATTTTTGCGAAATTAGATTATAAAAAAATTATATCTATATATTTTCAGGGTGGCCGCTGGACCGGAAAATGAACGGGAATTTTATGAGACCGGGAAAAACCGGGAAGTGACAGTGAACTTATTTTTCGACCGGAAATTTCACAAATATTTAGAAAAAATCGGTCCAAGTTTGATTTCAACCATTTTTATATAAATAGTTGAATTGTTATCTGTTTCAATTATGATATCATTCAGTTTACAATGCGTAATTCAAAAATCTTCCGCTTAAAAATGTTCTATTATAGATTCTAATTTTTGAGCTTACATTTTTCATTCAAAGAATTTTAAAATCAGTTTTTGAAGAATTGAAAAATTTCAAAATTAAAAGAATTTAAAATCGAAAATTTTGGATAAAAAATCTTTTTAGTTGATCAACTGTGGATATAAATTATGATGATTTTCAACATTGAACTGTAAATTAAGGAATATCAAGTGAATGATAATGAATTTTACAAGACGATTCGAAATCAGTTGAAAAGTTAAGATTTTCCAGATTTTAACGTTAAAGATTAAACTGTTTAAATTCGAAAGTCTTAGTAGTTAAACAAATGTAAACGCATGATTGAAACTTTATAAACTATTTAAAAAATACACGCATTCTCAGCGCAAAATTAAATAGTTAATATTTCAACCGAACAAAATGAATTTTCAACAAAATAGTTTCATTTTTAACCAAAGAGTTGAATATTCAACAATATATGTAAGTAGTTAATAGTTAAATTTTCTACCTACAAAGATGTATTTTCAATCAAAACGTCAAATTTTCAATAAAATACATGAATTTTCAAATAAATAGTTAAATTTTTAACTACAAAAAAAATTTAAAAATATTGATATTCAATTTTATTTTAACATTATACAAAAAATTAGTCACGCTCTCGAAAAACAAAATCCCTGCCTCTAAAGAAAAATTTCCCAACATTTTCAGGTTTTTCCAGATGAGTATACACCCTGATTATTATATACATGCACCTCTAAAGAAACGGTTCAGCAGGGAACAAATTTGAAAACAAATTTTTTGTCTTTAAGGGAATGAAAATTCCAGGACCATGAGCAAAATTCAAGAACTTTTCAAGGTTTTTTCCAGGTAGAGAAAAATTCAAGGATTTTTCCAGGTTTTCAAGGATTTCCAGGACGCTAGACACCATGGTTTGACCATATATCAAAGACAGAATTTGTTCAATTTAAATAAAATTTGTTTAATTCAAATAACATTCGTTTAAGTTAAACAATGGTGAGTTTTGATTCAAAAAGTGTGGTTTGAATCAAACAAATTTCTTTAAATCAATCAAATATTTCTCTAAATCAATCGAATATTTGTTTGAATATATCAAAGGAAGAATTTGTTTGTTTAAACAAATATTTTTCTGAGGGATCGGTATATATACGTTGAAACAATATTTTCAAGGTCCAAGAAAATTAGTCTTGTCTCAAGAAAATCAGGGTCACGATTCGGCGGACGATTTCAAATTCCCGTTCATTTCTTGGTCAAGTTTTTCAATTTTCCCGGTCAACTAGAAGTAAAATATTCATATTTGCCGAAAAATGCGAAAATTTATTTGAATTCATGACGCTCATTCTAAGAATCCTTTAACAACAACAAATAAATCGGATTTTCAACGAAATAGTTCAATTTTCAAACAAAGTATTGAATTTTCAAATAAAATTATGAATCTTCAACTGGAATAGTTAAATTTTAAGCTAAAAAAATAAATTTTCAAATAAAAAGATTAATTGTCTACCAAAAAGTACAATTTTCCAACAAAATACATGCATTTTTAACGAATTAGTTGAATTTTTAATTTAACAAGACAAATTTTCAACCAAATAGTTGAATTTTGAACTAAAAAATAATCATTTTCAACGGAAAATGGAATAGTCGTTGTGATTTCGTCGTGTCCTGTGACCACGCATCTCACGGTTGTGAGACGTGGCCATGAATGGGATTTACCGCGATCCTACTAGGAGCCGATGTCATTTTTTAGATGACAGTTGCTTCCAGTGAGACCCTGCGGTGGTTGTTGACCTTTAGTTTTTAATTATATATATCAGTGGTTCCAGTGGAATGTTACTAAACGGCGGACATTTTACACGTTCCGGAAACGGTTCAAAAGTTCCTGCGAAATGTTCCAGGAACGTTCAGTGCTATTAGGGAACAGAATAGTTCATTTCTTACCATAGTGGACAAAACCAGAGATGTCTCTAAGAATATCTTTTCTGACAAGGTAATGTCATCTTGATTTTGTTCATCTTTGTTTGCAAATTTTGTGGCAGAAACTTTACATTTTCATATCAGAAAGCCTCATTACGATCGGACCTCTCCTTCTGCGATACGCAATACACAGTTAGGTATGATCGAATTCGAAACGATCCTTTCAAAATATTTTTTTTTATTGTATGAAGTAGATAGGGAGCGTCCGTTGCTTTTGAACGACAAGTCACACTTGGCGTTTCGAACAACCAAACCCTCTCTGTCTATCTCATATCTCATATATCATGCCTAATTTACGGTTAAATTGACCGTGAAAACAATAATTGAAAAAGTTATACATATTGCAAGTGTAAACACTAGCCCTTTTTACCAGCAAAGACAAATATGTCGGGTCCTTGCATAAAATAATGACAGTTACTCTTAACTTACGATAATATTCCCTGTTTACCCATCAGAGCAATAGCAGATTTTGATAATTTTTTTATATTTTGTAGAACATGACCCCCGAACAAAAAATCATAATGACAAAAGCCCGAAAAATGGACAGATTTTCATCTGCACCGCGCCAAAAGTACCCTTTCAGACCGGAAAATGGACAGATGTTCGTCTGCGTCGCGCCAAAGCGAACCTTTGGAGTGGCATACACCCCACATAGATGATATTGGCGCTAAGCTCACTGGAAACACTGAGCACTTCGTAACTTTGACATTTTCTGGACCACGGCCCCGCGAACAAAAAATCCCTCTGACAAAACCCCGAAAAATTGACAGATTTTCGTCTGCACCGCGCTAAAGGCTATCCTTGGAGGCAGCGCCAAAGTTCCATTTTACATAATATGAAGAAAGAGAAGTGATAATTGTTTGGCGGAAAACATACAGATCCATGCGCACTAGGCTGTCCAACTGACATTCGTGGCTTCGAACCTGCTGATCAATTATATTATTTCAGAACCTCTAGATCGAATATTTCATCTTCGCATCTCTTTCTATCTTCAATAACTTTTGTAAATATTTATTTCTTATGCACAGAGTTTTTTATTTTTCATTTATACCTTAACATGCATAGAGAGCTACTCATTAATTAACCACTCAATATTAATTACTACGCAATAATCTGATACCTAATCTGATACTTACTCTCAGGTCGACTCGGCTTATTTATTTATTATATTTAGTTTATAGAATAAATTATAAGTTTAATCAAGTATACTGCTGATCAGTGCTTGCACAAATTTGTAATGAACCTGTAATATCCTGTTGCTTAGAGGGCTATCAAGCCCTAGGGACTTTCTTGAATAAATAAAAATACATACCTAACGCGACTAACATCAATAATGTGCTTAATGGATTTGCTGGTATTTTAAATTGATCAGCACCATGTTCACCTTATCCTGGAGTTTCTCAGTTACTTGTCCTTTTTCAAACCGCTAAGAAATCTGAATCTGTGATGTTAGTCAGCTGCACTGCAGGGTTATTGCTTGTTCTTGCTTTCTCTATTTGGAACCCAGCAGCGTCTAAAGTACTTTTTTTCATTTTCCATGAAACATCTGACTAGTGGTTAGCCTTGTCTTTCAATTGAGGGACTTTAGTGTCATGTTGGTTATTTTGCTTTCAACTCAGTTCACAATTCAACCTTCTTTTATCTGCTATGAAGATTTCAGTTTGCTGCCTTCTTGCAATACTGTTCTTGTGTCGATGCAGTCTTTTAAGTAGAACATCATGTCTCTGCCATTTTTAGTCTATCATCTTATCTAATATTTCTGGTGTTAATGTATCGATATACCCGGGGCAAATGATTTTAGTAACATTGTGTTACAACTTGCTAGTACTATTTCCCTTCCTATATCAAGTCAATCGACCCAATTTGCACCTTTATATGCTGACATCCATATCCAACGCAGTGAGTGTTACGTTCAAATCGATAAGTAAAACAGTGCTATTCAAGTGTTCTATCAGTGCACGCCGATCCTTTGTAATGTACATCTTGGGCAAAGAATGCCTTTGTGTTGGTTCATCATGTCTAAACTCTAGTGAAGGATGACTGAAATTCCTTTAGAGGTGATGTGGTTTGCCTGGGTTTTCGCTGTTCACTTCAACGTTATTATTGTCCGGAAGTGGTTCTAGCACATCTGTTACTTAATGTTTAATATCTCTAGCATTTATGCTTTCAGCTCCAATCAGATCTTTGTTATCTACATCTTCTAGAGGGAGTTCCTCAATTGGCGGCAACTATTTCACTTCTGTTCGGATGGAAAGCATTTAATAATGATTTTCATTGCGAAATATTAGAATAACTTGTACTTAATATTTATCTGAAAATTTAAATTAATCATAACTTAAAAAGAAATATTTTATCGCAATGGAGATTTTTATGGTAAAAATAAATTTTTACCATAAAAATAGCAGCCAATGTTAAATCACATAACCTTAATGTAAATAATCAATTTATGTGACTTAATTAAAAACTATTCAAATTTAATCTTCATGTAATACAATTAAAAAAAAAATCAGTCAACAGTTAATAATAGTTAAATCATCAGTTTACAACGTAAAAAGCAATAAACAGTTATCTTAATAAAAACATTCAAATAATTTTTACCTCATATTTTCTGAATATTTGAATTAATTTTTTAATTAATTTCAAACAAAATAAAAAAATATGTACATGTAATATTGAAACCAGAATTCTGATACTTATTTCACGACATCAAAAAATTTACAAAAATTATATAATTGGAATGTAGTTATTTTAAAAATAAATAATCTTTTACTATAAAAATTATAGTCAATATTCAATTATATAGCCTTCATTTAAATAATCAATTTATGTACTTAATTTGAACAAATTAAAATTTGATCTTTATGTAATTTAATATTGAAAAACACAGCCAATATTTGCATATAATTTTGAAAATGAAATTCAAATAAACATTCTACAACATCACAAACATTGACGGAAATTACATAATTGGAATAGAGGTATTTTAAATTTTAATAATCTGTAATTATACAAATTCTAGCCAATATTCAATTAGATAACCATAAAGCAAATAATCAATTCATGTACTTAATTGAAACAAATTAAAATTCAATCTTTATGCAATTTAGTATTGTGAAAAAATTCATCAACTAATTAATCAGTCAGATCAAAAAACAAGCATTAAACTATAACTTTCATTAAAACATTCAAGGAATTTTCACCTATTATTTTTCTGAAAATTCGAATTATTAATAACCTTTCAAGTTATTTTCAACAAAAATTAAAACATATGTACACATAACTTTGAAAATTCAATTCAGATACTCATTTCACAACATAAGAAACATTAAAAAAATTATTTAATTGGAATAAGGGTATTATAAATATGAATAAACTTCCATTTTACAAATTATAGCCAATATTCAATTACGTAACCTTAAAATGAATAATAGATTTATATCACTCATTAGAGAAAAATTCAAATTCATTCGTTATGTAAATTAATATTGTGAAAAAAATGAATCAGCTAATAATTAATTAATCAGTTCACAAAATAAGAAGCATTTTCTTTTCTTTCTATATAATAGACTAAGCCTCGAAAAGGACCTGAAATACAGGTTGAAACATGTCGGCCAATTTTAAATTTAAAAAATTTTCAACACCAAAAGAAGCGGAATAGGTCTTTATGAACATTATTTGAAAAAGATTAAATTTCAACCACAAATAGTTACATTTTTGAGCAAATATTCAAATCTTCAATCAATAATAATTAAATAATTACCACAAAAAATAATCTTCATCGACAGTTGAATTTTTAATCAAATGTTTATTTTCAACCAAATAGTTAAATTTTGAACTAAAAACTATCATTTTTTAACCAAATATGGACTAGTTCAGTTTGAAGTCAATAAAATTGATTTCCAACAAAAACAAATTTCCACGGAGTACTTTCCACGCAGTTGAATTTTGAATCAAGAAGAATAATTTTCTACCAAAAAAATACGAAGATACAAGAAAATATGTTTTCACCCAAAATGTTGAATTTTTAACCAAAAATGATCAATATTCAATCAAAACTGGAATAGTTAAATTTTAGGTTAGAAAATTATTTTGAAATAAAAACGAATTTTCAACAAAATAATTCAATTTTCCAGCTAAAAGAATGATTTTCAACTAATTACATGCATTTTTATCAAAGTAGTTTGACTTTTATTCAAGAAGTTGAATTAGAACTGCAAAAGTTCAAACAAATTGTTGAATTTTTAACTAAAAACAATCAATTTCGAACAAATTATAAAATAGTTCAATTTTCAGTTGAAAATTTACTTTCTGACTAAAAAGAAAAATAAAACCAACTTTCAACAAAATAGTTGAATCTACATGCAATAAAATAACTGTTGCATTTGAATTTTCATTCAATAAGAATTCCCTTGCAAAAAATTGGTGTGTCTTCCCATTGCATTATATTAATTTAGTTCACATCCGACCGAAAAACGATAAAAAGGGGAACATTTATGAAAACAGTGCAGGAAAGAGGAATTCTCTAAAGATGGGTAAAAAGTTCAACGTCTGTATTTGGATGTTTTCATTGCAAAATATGCCCCCCACCACAGAAGTTTTACGCACTTTTTGAACAGCCTCTTATAATAAAAGCATCTAAAATAGCAAATTCTGTTATTTTCAAAACTAAATCTTCTTATCATTAATTTCCAGAAATTGTTGGTTGTTCCTTTACTAATTATCAAAATGCGCAAGTCGGTCCAACACCAAATATGGACATGATCGATGTGTCTCTTTGCACTCACTTATTTTACAGTTTGGCTACTATTGGAAAAGACGCTTCTATCCAAGTGAGAAGCTTAACCTTACTGATTGCATTCTGTGTGAATATGACTTTTAGTGGATGTTTTCAATTTTTTCTTTGCTGAGATTACAAAAAATGTTGAACAAAATACAGATTTCCTAAGATTTCGAAAGAAAGCGATTCTTAAGAATTTTGAATGATTTAAAGAGGATACAAAAAATTTCTTAAGTTTACTAAGAAAATTTATAATGATTTTTTCATATTTAAAAATCAATTGTAAGACAATATTTAATAAGATTTCAAGATAATACAAAAATTTTCTTACAGTTCCTGGGAAATTGCAATTAATTTTTTATTTTGGATAATTATCTCTAATCGAATATTCAAAAACATTTTACAACATTTGAAAAACGTTTGAAAAATTGTCAAAAAAGATTCTAGAAGATTTTGAGGCAATTTTTATAATATTGCAACATGTAAAAAAAATCAGGAAAATTTTTTTGACGTTTGTTGTTTTTTTAGAAGAAAATTAAGTTTATGGGTTGAAAATTCATCTTTTTGATTAAGGATTGAACTTTTTTTTGAAAATTCGTTGTTTATTGGTTGAAAAAATAGCTATTCTTACAACTTACTTCGGATTTTTTTTTCTCGGAATTTATACAAATCTTTTGAAATGTTTAAAAATCTTTTTAAAATTTCTCGAAAAATTAATTTTTGAAAAAAAAATTATTTTTAAAATTGTCTATGAATCTTAAGAATATTCTCTTGAAACCATATGAAATTCTTAAAAAGTTTCTAAACTTGCTGTCCGAAATCTTTAAAAATCTACATTTTGTTTTAATTCTTTTTTAAAACTTTTGTAGTCAAAACATATTTGTTAATCTTTTGAATACTTTTAAATATCTCTTGAAGATGCTCGATTTCATTTAAGAGTCTAATTATAACTGAGTAAGTTTTTTATTATTTATTTTATAAAAAACATGGAGGACCTGGAAGTCATAGGAATTTTGAAGAAAGTTGTGGAAAAACTGGAAAAATCATGGAATTTTTAAAAAAATTACTAGATTTGTTTTACTCACAGGTTAACTTTCGTTGTGTTTTGTGGAAAGTCAATTCAACTATTTGGTTAAAAATTCATTTTTTTAATTGTCAGAGAATAGCTCGCATAAAAATTTAGAAGCCGTCTTTCCTTGACAACATTAGAAGTCAAAGTGTGGTTTTGTTTTGGATTCGCACCAGTGTCTCCAGAACGTGGGATTTTTCGGCCCCTCACCACTTTCCCATCTGGGAGAATACATGCAAGCGTAGCGTCGGTGAGTCGGCCAGCCTCGTGTAAAGCCGAATGACTGGCGGTATTTTATATGCATCTGTAAAAAATGTAGTAACTGGTTATTCTGACGATACCAAAAATTTTTCCTCAGAACTACTAGATTCTACTAACAAGTCTTCCAATAATTGACGAAGAGATTACATTTTGATATTTATTTTAAATCCCAAAAACTATTTCTTAGTTCAAACAAATTTTCTACAGTAAGAATGATATCATAGAATCTATACAGGTTGTCTTACTGTACAGTATTTGTACCCCCTTGTCCAATTTAAATTCTTAAAAATTATACATATTTGCCATTGGTATTTCTATAAATACACTATACGGAGAACTTCATAATTCTAAAATTTTCGCAGCAAACAAAAAAATATTTTTTGTTTTCACATCAATTCCACACAGAAAAAGCTGAGGGGTCGGTAATGTTCCAGCTCAAGTAAAAGTTGGTATCATTAGAACTGAGACTCCGATAGAACTCTTTTTGAGGGTTCCTCATTAGTTCGTTGATATCTAATAGATGGCTATTTTGATTTTCAGCTGTACATGTGCCGAAAAGCGCAGGCCTATTTGAAATCAATAAATACTATGAATAATCATACAGATAAATATTAACAGACATATTTTATTCTTTTGAAACACAAAAGAAATTGAATTTACAGAAATACCTCACTTCCTACAAAACGTAATACTAACGTAATATTGCAAGTGTATATTATATAATTTTAAATAGTACCGCTCTTTTTGGGTTCATGCGCCGTTATAAAAATCGGATTTTCAACATAACCTTGAAAACTGTCATATTTCATGTGCACTATCTTCCTTTTAAGAAGTGATAAAAACGGGCTCAATTGGAACCGTTTCAATCCATACTTTGGGTTTATTTAAAAACCATTTATCATTCTGGGTACATTTTTGTTGCAGCTTCCTTGGAACCGAGAATTGCTTTTAATAGGAACCCTACTTTTTTCTGCACAGCAATACGTTAATGATTTTGAAAGCTTTAATTCCGAAATTTTAATTTCCAAAACTCTTGATATTCAATCATTTATTTCAAAATTAAATTTTCAAATTGAAGTCCTTAATAGTTATGCAATTATTTCAATTTACAAACGATATAAATTTAGATAATTGTAATTGAAGCTTCATAAATTGCTCAGGCATCCAAGTATGAATAACAATTCTACATAAATTGTTGAGAAAGAAACCGTCCAAAATTAAAGTAACAACTAACTTCACTATAAACGACTCAAGTTTTTCGAAATTTTAGTCTTGAAATTTGAGCAGTTGTAAATTGTAAAATTAAAACATAACCCTACAGTACAGTCGCTAATGACCCTGGCAGTTGATGCGACTATAAACATTCAACTAATAAAAAAATAAAAAAACTAGGCAAGATTGGCTCAAGTGACTATCTTGGCATAAGACCTGAGAGAAATCAGAATTGGTTAAAACTTTAAGGTTTCAGGAACCAGATGAATTCAACACTAATTCCCAATAAATAATGATTTCATTCTATTAGCGTATTAGGTCTCTAGCTAAAATACCTTTATTTTTACCTGAAATTAAAATGTACTGAAAGGGGAAGGGTTCTCCTAACCAAGAAATATCTATAAAATCAACACATGATTCACCAGAGAAGTAAAATCGAGCTTTCATTAGTCGAAGCAATTTTCCAATATTTTTCAATGTCCAATATATTCAATATTTCCAATACCCAATACAATATATTTTTGCAGGTTATAAAATATCGAAGTTATCCCGAAAACATCCTAATAACATTTTGTAATTCCTGTATAAGACAATTTTTGATCCATTCCGAATTACACTTAACATTCCGATTATTCGGTCAATCATAATTAAGACCACGTTAATGAAATAACATAACAAATCGTAACCTTCCAACTAACCTAAATCGTCCAGCATTCCGACGCCATCAACCAAAAATTTTACATAGCCGAGCCACATGGCTGAATCCCTACCATAACCAAAAAATTCTACGAAGGAATATACGAGTTCCCCAATCTTACCATTGTAAAGTGAACTCGTGGTCAGTTCCCAAAATTCTTTAAGCTTGACACACTAGCACCGACCACGAGGTACGACTCGAACAAATCATTAAAAAAAAAAAGATTTTACGCGTTTGCCGGCAAAACACGAAAATCCTCACTATCAAAATGGGAGCACTCACGACCGAACGGCACTTAAAGAAAGCTGGCTGAGCGTTTTAGCGGTATGTCAAATTCTTTCCGTTTCGAAACTAACAGTGATCCACCAAACCCCTCCTCCAAGAAGTAAGAGTCCTACTTACACCGTCGACGTCAATCCTTTTTAAAATTCCCTTCGGCTTGTTAGACCTATTCCTTCTTTTTGTTAGTTTTATTTATTATTCCAAAATTTTGCTTTATTTTTATTACTTTCCAATTTTAGCTTCAACGTATAAATTTTTTTGTAGTGACCTGACGAGAGTTCGGAGGTAGAATAATGAAACGCGCAACGCACAGTCGGCAGGTTCGCTTGGTGTTCCGGTTCGTGTTGTCCAATCGGAGCGTCGTATCGTCGTGTCCCGATGCCATCCGCCAATCAGAGCCATCTTGGTTCATCTACTTCCATTATTTTATGTTCGCTCATTACTGACTCATAATCGATCCATGTAGATATTCTGCAAAAAACCAAGCTTGCATCACCAATGGAATATTGACGTCGAAGAATTTAAAGAAGCAAGTCTTAATTCTTGAGATTTTTGAGACGTGTGATAATTTTTCAAACACTGTACCAAAATTCAGTGAAGCTCCACTAATTACCGTAAGTCTACAAAATTCGAGCAAATTCATCCTTCCAGATCTAAAGGTATTTTCAGCTTTTCAAAAACAACGAGCAACCAAACTATTGGTTGCAATAAAGACGTCTAAAGAATATGAAAAACCTTCGATTATAACATCCCACTTGACAGCTCAGATGAATTCTTTGGTCCGATTATTAGGGGTACGAATTCGACCCAAGGTTCTAATTTTGCACTTATCAGTCAGCATAGGATTAACGTACGAAAATCTACTCCGCGGAATGTGGTCTCAGCAATTTTTGGATGTTAGTGTGCTTGGAGTTGAGATTTTCGAATCGTCCAACCAGTTTTTCAGAGAGCGAAAAGAAATTATTTATTTGCATTACTGGAACCCCTTCACTGAAATCTACACCAAGAAAAATTTTTCAGTCAGAACTCAACTCTTTCCACCAATACTTCAAGACATGAAAATTTATCCACTGAAAGCAGGAGTTTATGAACTTCTTCCTTTTGTTGAGATAACGCCAAATGCTACACACCCTTTGAAAGTTCAAGGGCCCAGGGCAGAACTTCTGAAAGCTTTTTCAAAGAAAATCAACTTTGAACTGATCAATGTATTACATGAATCTTGAAATCTGACAGAAAGGAGATTATTGGACCAGCTGACTCGCCACGAACTTCAGTTTATAGGAATCGGAACAAACATGTGGGATCGCCGCGAAATGGCTCTGGAACAAAGTACATTCACTGGGTTTTCTGGAGGAACTGCATTGGTGCCAATATTATGGAGCAACACCACTTCTTTAACGACAAACTTCATTGCCTCAGGTATCTTCTTAGTATGTCTCTTAATATCGATTTGGATTATTTCTTGCTCACTGAAGTTCGATAGGCGCTTCTGGAAAGTCATCCACATTACGCAAGTAGTACGCGGCTCCTCTGTACCACAAGATCCTCAAGAAACCTCGGAAAGGATTCTATTTTTCTCCATTCTTCTAGCATGCATCGCTTATTCATACTGGCTTTATATGACATTAGCAGAAGTTACGTTGACCAGCCAAACAGAGATGCAAATTTCTGGAATTAATGATATGATTCGTTCAAATCTGACACTATAGATATACTTAGTATAGGTCAGTAGCGGAGACGCGTAGTGTGCAGTATACATGGATGTAAACAGTATGCATCATGATGGTTTTTTAAGCATTTTATGCAGTGAAGATGTACAGAATCGTCAGGTAAATAGTTATAAATAATTTTTTATGTTCAAATATACAAAAAGTTTAACAAAAATTATCATAACAACTTTTTGAATTTTTTCGAAAAATCGAAAATTCAAATTTTGATCGCAGAAAAAATGATGAAAGAATGAAAATTCCATTTTGCGATAAAACTATGCAAGATACAAAAGAAGCTAAAGAGACCAAAATTGTGTACCCAGGAAAGATCTACAAATTTGTTATGAATTACTTTTTGATAGGACGCGCAATTTTTGTTTTATTCATGAAAAACAACATTAAAAATAAAAAAATTAAATCTTTGGACAGACGTCACAAGCTATTAGAAAAAAGGAATAGACAGAAGTTGCTCATCCAAAAAATAACTACAAATTTTTCATCGAACATTTTTCGATAGGACGCTCAGTTTTTGTTTTAATCGTAAAAAATAACAATATAGATAAAAAAATTGAATGTTTCGGAAAACTACACAAGAAAAGAAAAAAAAATTGGCGAACCTGTTCACTCGAAGAGGATGTACAAATTTGTTATTTATAATTTTTGGAAAGGGCGAGTAGTTTTTCTCAATCGTAAAAAATAAGAATAAAAAAAAAATTAAATTTCTGGAAAAACGACACAAGAGACGAAAAAAAATGACAAGACAAAAGTTGTTCAACCGAAAAAGATCTTCAAATTTGTTATAAGCTCTGGTTATAAAAATGCATTGAAAATTAAAAATTTACTTTTTGGAAAAACGACACAAGCTACAATAAATTTTTATGTAACAAAATTTTTCGCCTAAATTATATCTACCAATTTGCGCAGAACTTTACACTAGTAATCGTATTTTCAGCTTAAATTATGAAAAAATAACGTTGAAAATAAACAAATTAAATTTATGGAGAAACGACACAAAAGTTGCAATCAAATGTATAAGAACAACATTTGTTGAATAGGATGTACACTTTTTAATAATTATAAAAACAAGACAATTAAAATACGTATGTTTCAATACCAATGCATATTATGACTTGTGACAATATAAATTTATTGAAAAGATAGATTTTTCAGGGTAGCTTAAAATAAAAAATAGTGCAAAATAAGGAGCAAGTATTGAAGTAATCATGAAAAATAAAATTTGTACATTATTTTGCAAAATCTGAATAAGCAGTACCAGCTTGAGATACAAATTACGATACATTACATACGATATAGTCGCACGCTTTTAACGATATTAACGCTATTAAAAATCGAAAACGCTGTGATGGGTTTCGAACCACCTAAGCTACGTTTAACACCTAACACTTAGAATTTCGGGAAAAAAATCTCGGCTATAAAGTTAAAGTTCAAGTACGACAGGGCCGTACAAAAAATATCTGGTCCCCGTTTCATAGAAATTTGTTATTGTAACATTTTATTAATTAGCGGGCTTATAAATTTGTAGGAATTAAATAAAAACATTGGATAATTTTTGATTTGAAATTTTCTATTTGAAATTTTCTAACCTTGAAACTTTGAATTATTTAATTTTAAATACTTCAAACTTTTGCATGGTCTACTATTTAAAAATAATAGAACATTATGCGTGCTATGCGCGCACTAGTTACCCTTTCCTTAAAAAAAGAATTCGGTTCATTTTCCAACATTTTGTTATAGATTTTTCAGAAAATCTTATATTATTTGAGAACGTTGTACATGATTCACAGAAATTTCCTTATTATAACGAGGAAATTCTTTTAGTGAATGCAATCTGAATGACAACTTTCTCCATTTACTTACAGTTCTTTCTTTTGGTGCAAAATTAGTTTTTTTTTATTAAAAGTAATTTTTTTTTCAACTATAAAGTCAACTCAATTTTGTTTTCAAATTTTTCTATAGACATTTAACCTTTTTGGTAGAGAATTCATTTGTTTCCTTGAAAATTTGAACACTTCTACGAAACTTAAAGTTATTTGCTTAAAAACTTATTTCTCCATCTTAAAATTTAACTAATATATTTTTTGTTGAAAATTTAGCTTTTACAGTTAAAGATTTATGTATTTTGTTGATTTTTTTTCTAATTCACCTTTTTAGTTAAAATTAATGTATCTTATTTAATTTTTTTGGTTGAAAAATAGTTTTTTCTGATTAAAAATTGATTTTTTAAACTAAAAATTCAACTCAATTTCTTATCAAGATTCTTTTTCATACAAATTTAATTTTTTGGTAAAAAATTCAGTTTTTCAGTTGAAAATTCATTTTATTTGCTTAGAAACTTATTTCTCAAACTAAAAATTAAACTATACTATACTTTTTTTTAATGTATGTTTTTTTAATTAAAAATTCATCCATTTAGTTGAAAATCTATCTTTTTTTTCTGGTAGAAAATCAACCTTTTTGGCTGAAGAGGCAACTATTGTGTTAAAAATTCCATTAAAAATAAAAAATGTTGATGGAAAATTCATGTATTTTCTTAAAAATTATTCTTTTTTGGTAGAAAAGAGATGTTTGAACGCATCGTCTCGTGAGATGTTGTATCGTAGTGATGAATTTGAGAAAGGACTTGTGCCTTATCGATTTCTCATGAGATGTTTGAACGCGCAGTCTCGTGAGATGTCGGAGCGTAATGAAGAATTTAAAAAAGGACTTGGTGCCTTTCCTTGACGAAAGCTTCGTGTGAATATCACTAATTATAGTTACTTTTCGTAGTTTGTATAGTACAATGAATAGTACAATAAATGACTTCACGTCAAACGTCCACTTTTGTCACTAATTGTCACTGTTCCTTGCCACTTTAGTTTATATACACTACACTTGCATTGTTTATACGTATAGGTGTATATACAGGGACAGCGAATCATGAAAACTGCAGTTTTTTTGCACGAGTTTGTAAAAAGTTTTAGAAAAAGTTAATTTAATCCGGCTCGAAGGGCCATGTAAATTTGTGCACTTTAATGTCGGTGCTTTCCCTAATTTTTCATCACTGTGGCACAGAATTTCGTATAATTGATCTGGATTACAAATGAATATAACATTTATTAAATTTAAAGGACAAGAATACAATCTTTTATCGACGAAAGTTCTTTCCAGACTGACTTATTCAGTGGTCTTAGACCTCACACTTAGCCCTAAAGCGGGGCTAATATAAACAAAGTTTATCGTCAAATATAGTATGACGAAAAGAAGGAAGGAATATAATATCAAGAGTAAAAATATGTATATACGTAGTCTAGTTGATCCTACATAAAACGTGCAGGCTGGTCAGAAATTGAAACTATATAATGTAGAATTACTTCTATTATACAATGGTCTTTTCAATGTTTTCTGCAAATTGTCTGAAATCTCTACAAAGTTAAAGGATTTCCTTCCCTGATAAATATCTCGTATTCTCTAGAGTCTATTCTCTCTTGAATAATTTTAATTCTCATTCTTTTACAATCAATTTCTCTATAGAGACGATATATGTAGCAAGGTGCTTTAACGTTTATTGTTCCCTCATTAACCCAAAACCACAAGTCAAAACACACTAAATTATATTATAAATTGGCACTATGACACATAACGGATTATTATAATGGGAAGTTTTAGGCTCCGGAAGTTACGATCATGGTTCCTTGAAGTAACCAATCCCGACGCAACTGGAACGTGTACGTCTTTCACTTCTGCTCCTTTTGTCCTAGAAGGTAAGCAAGAGCGGGAAATCTACGCGAGAAAAGATCGTTCAACACTGTTCCTTGGAGTCAGGTCTCTATCCGCGGACGACCTTACAAGGCAGACGGGACAGTTCGAGATGTACATATAATTATGGATATATACTATCATATTATATTTACCAATAGAATAAAGGATAACCGTCAAGGATAGGACGAGAGAAGGAACAATCCTTATCTTTTTCAATTGGGGGAAAAGCTAATTAATTTATTATTAAAGGCTTGAATTGACAATTCAACTAATGAATATTCTGGGTCTTTATCAGATTACATAGAATTTCTTATATTCGTTATCTCAGATATTACAGGCGTCCTGTTCCAAGTGAAAAGTCACTGCTCCAAGCCAGAGAGGTAATTCTTTAGCAAAATACCGTTATCGAAGTGAGAATTATGATTCTTTTACAAATTCCCTTCTCCAATTTCAGAATCATAACTTTAGAAGTTAGGTGCTTTCATTCATATAATACATTATTAATAATATTATATCATTACTGAGTTTGTTCTAAACGTGTAGCTAGATGAATGTATAGGATCGACTAGTCACCGTACATCAGCAATGTTCAATCCATACGTATTCTTACTTCTAATCAGAAACAGTTGAATTTCTCCAAAAAGGACCAATTTTTTATAGAATTAATTAATTTTTTCCCAAGAAAATTAATTTGATACACAAAAGACGAATTTTGAACTACATTTTACAGGATATTTTGACATTTGGAAAGAATTTTGGAATTATTGATCAATTTCAGTAAATCTTTCCAAGCTTTAAAATATTTTTAATCGTTTCAACAATTCTTAAATTCTTAAATATCTTTTAAACTGACACGAATCATCCTAAAGTTGTTTTAAAATCTTGCTGATGCGTTTTTGAGAATTTTGGAAATCTTCTTTAATCTTTTGAAATCTTTTTTAATATTTCCTTAAAATTAATTTTACTCTCAAAGAATGTTTTAAAATCTTGTTAAATTGTTATCTTCATGTTATACTTTCCAATCTTGGGTTAGCAGTCTCAACTCTTCCATCTCCTGATATAAAGTTTCTGAAATGAAAAATTATTCAAAATTTTTGCAGAAATCTACAAAAAATTTCTTCAGTTGCTTAAAACCTTTCAAAATGATCAAAAAAACCTTCTACATTTTGTGTTTGAAATCTTCGAAACTCTAAATTTTGCTTAAAATTTTTTTAAATATATTACATTATGCTTTTTTCTCTCACGCCTGAGATTTTTCTAGCCCAATATTTTAAAGGCTTTATTAATATAATATAATAATACTAATATTATCAAATTATTCATAATGAATAATTAATGTGAGCTCTTAGGTCAACTGAAAGCATGAATCTCGAAACAAGACATTTTAGAGAAATATGGTATCTCCCTGCCGAACGCTCCAAGGGAGATAGAGTCAATTGTCAAAAACGAGAAGTGCCAAATTTTCTGGAACTACGATTTTCCGACAGCAGTCTCCATTGGAAACTTGAGGCTTGACATCGTTCTCCAGAACTTCGAGAAACGAACTATATTCGTGATCATATTTTCGGTTCTGAACGAGAAACACATCACTGCCAAGGAGAAGGAAAAGGTGGATTGGTATCAATACCTTAAAAGGGAGCTACAGTGACTTTACATAAAATATTCGGTTAAAATAATTGTCCTTGTGATCGGTGCTCTCCAAGACGCAAAACTATCACTGGCTCATAACCTCAAAGCCATACCGGCGTTCCAAAAACATGCCGAGGCACTTGTGGGATGGATTCAGAAGGCTGCCAGCGGGCACAGAAGTCCTACAGTTTTCCTAAAGTCTTTTGCCGGACGTCTTGAGGACCTTTCAAAGACATGAAAAGATCCAAAGGATGCCCTAAAGACTTTAAGTCACATGACATAGAGGTATATTCTAAGGTCGTCTTTAGGATGTCCAGGTGCCCACTGGGCTGTCATCCTTGGGTCACTCCGTGTCCTCAAGATACACAAGGGTTTCGCCGACCTCTCGTTGTGATTTCTTCGTGCCCTGTAACCACCCATCTCACGTTCGTGAGACGTGGCCATAGGTGTGATTTACCGCGGTTCTACTGGCAGCTGGTATCATTTTCATAGATGGCAAGCTCCTAGTGGGAATAAGCGGTGGTTGTTTAACCTGATTTTTCAAAAATTATATATATATATATATATATAATTATTATATTGAAATAAAATATAATTTAATATAACTTATTATTATTATTATATTATGATACATTTCCTAAAATTGATAATTACATATATAGACGTGGCGATAGGTGTGAGTCATGGACGCGGGTCTACTGGGTGCCGGTGCCATTTTTAGATGGCAGTTGCGCCCAGTGGGACCCTGCGTTGGTTATTTGACCGTTTTTTAAATTATATATATATGGGTCAAAATATCTCAAGTATGCCACTTTTAAATCGATAGTTCTACTTTCAATCAATTTATACAGTTTTCGATTCGCTTTTATATCAAAATAACTAGTTAAATAAAAAGTTCTTGATCATTTTTTAAAAATTGATCACGCGCGAACGGTTCATCGAAATTCAATAATTGAGTAATGAAAATTGTTGTTAAGAAGTATACTTTATGCTAAAAAATTGTCCGGTAGTGAAAAACATTTTTTTATTGTTTCAATAATCGTTTGTTTTAAACAATTGAAAATTAACATCATTACGTATGTCCAAATGCCGCATTGCACATAATGTACATTTTGTTTTCAAATCGAAGAGAAGCTGCTCGTCAGTCTTCATGGCGGCCCGTCACTGATCCGACGCGCAACTCACAAGTAACATGGTGCAATGATTTCTTTTGTTTGTTTGTTTCTTTTCTTTTTTTTTCTTGCTTATTTTATACGTTCTACCTCAAAAAAAAAAGAAAAATTTATTTTCAGGAGAAACCTAAAAAGTTACTACTACGTATGTCCAAGTGCAATGTGGCATTTTTTTCAAATCGAAGGAAATCTGCTCGTCAGTCTTCATGACGGCCCGTCACTGAATCGACGCGCCACTCGCAAGTAACATGTTGCAATACTTTCTTTCCCGTTACTCTTTTGCTCCTATTCATACGCTCTGTATCATGAAATTAGAATGTTCAATTTTCAAAAGAAACCTCAAAATGCCATCTACCTTGCCAGAACAAAACATGAATGTGCAGACGATTACGTGTGACCAAGTGCCGCGTTGCACATATTATACACTTTTTCCAAATCGAAGAGAATCTGCTCGTCAATCTTCATGGAGGACCCGTCACTTATTCGACACGCCACTCACAAGTAACGTGGTGCAAAGCTTTATTTTTTTCTTTTTTGCTCCTTTTATACGTTCTACACAAGCAAATCAAAAAATTTTATTTTTAGAAGAAACCTCAAAATTCACTACTATGTATGTTCAAGTGTAGTTTGGCTTATATACATTTTTTTAAATCAAAGAGAATCTGCTCGTTAGTCTTCATCGCGGCCCGTCACTGATTCGACCAGCCACTCAGAAGTAGATGGTGCAGTGTTTCCTTTTTTTCTTTCTTTCTATTTTGCTCCTATTTCTACGTTCTGCCTCATAGAATGAAAAAAAAAATTTTCAGAAGAAACCGCGAAATTCACTACCTTCCTAGAAGGAAAATACGAATGTGCACATTATTACGTGTGTCCAAATGCCGCGTGGCACATGTTATACACTTTTTCCAAATCAGAGAATCTGCTCGTCAATCTTCATGACGGACCCGTAACTGACTCGACGCGCCGCCCACAAGTAACACGGTGCAATGCTTTATTTTTTTCTTTCTTGCTTCATTTATGCGTTATACACAAAAAAATAAAAAAAATGTATTCTCAAAGAAGCCTCAAAATTTACTACTATATGTGTCCAAGTGCAGTTTGGCAAATATAAATTTTTTTTTCAAATGGAATAGAATATGCTCGTCAGTCTTCATGGCGGCCCGTCACTGATTCGACCAGCACTCACAGGTCGATTCGGAACGGGTTTCAAATCTGACCTGAAAATTTGCTTTAAATTTTAAAAAAATTACATGAAATTTTCATAGTTTGTGGAAGCCCAGTGGGTGCGAAATTTCATGATGTCTTGACGACATTGTTACGACATCTTCACGATGACTTTGCGACATCCTATGTCGATGTCGTTAGGATGTCTTCACGATATTGTAAAGATGTCGTACGATCCGACGATGTCTTTTTAACATTATAATGACATCTTAATGACATGGGCAAAGGATGTCTTTAAGTCGCCGTAGAAATCTCGTAACGATATGGTAAAGGCGTCGTGAAATTGTCTGCCCACTGGGTAAGTTGCCATGATTAACTGGCATTACATAATTTTTCCGAAAAACAAAAATCGAGAATATGGAAATATACTTAAGAAATAATTCCCTCAATTGAAAATAAAAGCGAATGTTTATAACCGAGCTTGAAAACTTCCGAAAGTGGCAGTTAACGAAAGTAGAGTATTTTCGAAATTTCAAATGTCCGAAGTATCAAATTTCTGAAATTTTAAATTGCCGAAATTTTAAATTACCAAATAAATTCTTAAAAAATTAATATTTGATTTTTTATGTTCGAATATACTGTAATAAACATATATTATGAATTATGTCAGAATTATATTGATATATCTCTTTGAGCGGGAATTTGAAATTTCTATTATTTGCAATTTTGGGTTTTCGATTTGTCGCGTCTTTGTACTTGCCACGCTGTGCGACGCGAGACTCAGACTATTGTCGCGCGACTAAAACTTTATGCCGAAAACCCATTTTCCCCCCGGAACGTGTCTTATAGTCTAGGTGTGGAATAACCTTTACGTAGGCTTCAACTACAAATTTTCAAGGAGAAACGCTCGGAGATACCCTAAAAGGTTTACAGATTTCGTTCTGAACAGCAGAGGTCACTTTTTCAGGCAAGTCGCTCTTAAAGGCTGTCTTTGGGAATACCTAAAGATCTATGCCTGTGGTTAAAGCAAACTTCACACTGCCATAAATGTCGTCAAGAAGTACACAGGAGAGATTGGGATGGACTTTGGATTATGCTAATGTGCTAAAATTCATCCGAAGAAAGGAAAGATTGTTGGCGTTCCCAAGGTCCCTGAGCTTGTGAATATAAGTATCATTAGACATCTTAAAACTGGAGAGACCTATACATACCTGGGCGTGCCTCAAAGCCGCGTTCAAGACGTAACATCAGTAAAGGAGTCTCTCCGAAGCAGATACAGGCATCTTCTTCGACAGATTTGGTCATCCAATCTGTCACAAAAGTACTCATTGGTGCATATATTTTATATATGGCATCATCCTCAGAATACGTTTGGTTATAGGCAACGAGGGTGTCACAACTTATTTCTGATAAGCATCTGGGTGGATTTTTACATTATCATCCAGAAAAGGTATTAGATTTATGTAAAATTTGAACTCCTCCCCCCCCCCGGTTTTTGTCAAATGTCAACTTTTCGAGACTCCTTGAACCCAAAAAACAGGTTTTTATGAATGTGTCTGTCTGTATGTCGGTCTGTTCATAGTACTCCAAAATTCAAACAATTTATTATCATTTTGAAGATTGTTTTTTTTTGTCGATCACTGGGGTTAATAATAAATCCACAATTATTTTGCGACGTTTCGTCAGCTTGGATTGCTGACCTCTTCAGGCTTATAAGTTTAAATTAAAAAATCACATTGGTCATTGAAATTATAAAGTTGAAAAATAATTCAACTTGTCTGCTATTAAAATTGACGTTTACACGTCGTCTGTGAGGTAAGGACCGTAACGTGTAAACGTCAATTTTAATCGCAGACTAGTTGAATTATTTTTCAACTTTATAATTTCAATGACCAATGTGATTTTTTAATTTAAACTTATAAGCCTGAAGAGGACAGCAAATCAAGCTGACGGAACGTCGCAAAATAATTGTGGATTTATTATTAACCCCAGTGATCGACAAAAAAAAAACAATCTTCAAACTAAACATGGAGGGTGACAGATATTTCAATACCAATTTATTATCACGACATTATTCAGTCAAATAAAAATTTTCAGAGTTACAGCATTTTCAAAATACAAAAGAAGAAACGAAAACTAACATTTCCAGCCACACAACGCACGGTACGAAAAACAGGCAAAACAAAAAGAATGTTTCCTTTTGCACGCCCTACCAGATTATCGTATCGACTTTTTGAATTTTCCTGAAAAATCGAAAATTCACTTTTTCTTTTCACAAAGAATAATAAAAAATAAAAAATTGAATTTTACGGTCAAACTATGCAAGATACGACAAATTATGATGCAATAAAAATTGTGCACCTGAAAAAGATCTAAAAATTTGTTCTTCGTCACTTTTTGATAGGATGTGTAGTTTTTGTTTTATTCGTAAAAAATAACATAAACAGTGAAAAAATCTGCCTGAGTAGTGGGCACATTCTCATCAAAACTTTGTTTATTTTATTTCTTTTTCATCTTGTGTGTGGTTTCAAATATATTTAATTGTTTTTATGTTCTCAATACTATTTCTAACGATTAAAACAATAAAATAACCATCATTAATGCTCACTTAACTCTATATCGGCCATATAGGGGCCCTGTTCATGCGGACTACCACATGTCATTTATTAGTTTTTATTTGTCATCTCTATTGATCCTAAGAACTTTTTCAAGAACTAAAAGTTGAAACATCAATACTCTAGGTCAAAGTAATTTGTTCTTAAGATATCTCTGTACATTTACGTTTCAGAAAAACGTCCTGCCATAAAACCAAACTGGTAACGTGATGAAAGCTGGCGTTTATTCATGGATCAAAGCTTTCTATTTGGTGATCATTCGTTATGTCTAGATCCACTAAAATTCAACAAAGTCTCTTCTTCTTAGTTATAAGATTCATGAACTAATTTAACTTCAGAATTATCGAGTCTAATATTTGCGACTTCATTGTTTTCATTAGTCAGAATAGCATCTTGCATTGCTTAGAGTTCAACAGAATATACTGATTCCGACGGAAATCAATTATAATGTTTAATTTCCCAACCAGAACTTCCTGTTTAGCGATTTGCTCACGATGAGTTACTTTATATCAATTATTCGAATATTAAAATCTCACATCACAATTCTGAAACAAATTTTTTCCAAAGCGTAGAAATTATACCAAGAATTGGCTTTTCAACATTTTGGCTCTAGCAGTATAAGAAATATAGAGAAAGAATGAAGTAAGCGTAAGAAGATGGTTTCTTAGTTGACTTTCCTTTATCTTCTTCTTATATGTTTTTGTTATATATTGGTTTCTAATAAACCGATAATGACGTCCGCCTATCCCAGAAGAATGAGGTTCATATTTATTCATTGAATTCATAGTACATAAAGGATTGCGCTCTACACAAGTTTTATGCGTTTTATTTGAAAATGTCTTCGGATTGGAAAGCTGGAACCAACTGGAGAGTCATCGTTTCTCCTGTGGTCAGTGGGGTAACAGTGCCGCTTTATATTCCACCAAAAGAATTAGGACTCTCCAATATCGCAAAGACGTCCCCGATGCACGTTGATATAATAATTTGTTCTTGGGTTCGCAGAGGCTCTTACATATTATGTCCTATTCTCAGTTTAAGTCGAGTATCGGCAGGAAAAGTGAATCTTCGAAGTTGGAATACCCGCTTCGAAGCCGTTTTGCGAACCAGCCGAATAAATGGAAGTTGATCTAGTTTATTTCCAGGTCCATTATTGGAAGTAAGCCTGTTGTGTGGATTTATGCACCTGATAGGATAAATAGGCCTTGAAGAAGATGACTTTTCAGAAGAACAATGTTCGAGAGGAGGAGACCTAGACCTGAACCTCACAGGAGGAGGAGTCCTTCCCTAGTACACATTTTGATTCTTAAAATCATAGAAAAACTATTTTTTTTCAGAGATCTGATTTTTGGCACAACAACTACCATAAACAATTTGTTGTTCTTTTACAGGTTTTATAGGGTTTATCAAAACCTTTTCATTAATCGTAAGATTTTTTTAAATCAACAATTCAAATTCTGAAATACGGATCGACAATGACAAAAATTTTGATTTTTTCGTACTTAAGATTTTTTCTTCTATCTTTTTTTTTTGTCTGAAACGAAAGCTTACGTTCTTCCCATTAATTAGCTTCAGGTTAAAAAAGTACATATTATTATTTATTCGTAAAAATTAGCGTTTGATATCATTGCTGAGTGACCCTACTCAAATTACTTAACAGCTTAAGGGGATGGGGGGTCGCGAGATTTTGTTACGATTAGTTACGGAAGGGGGGGGGGATCCTTCATTCATGTACGTAACTTTTAAAAATTCGCAAATGAAACAAATAACCCGGAGTATTTGTGAGAAAGGAACCTAGCTAACAACAATTTTAAAAAAGTCAGGTAATTTCTATAACTTGGAATAACTGACAAGAAGAATGAATTTGAGATTTTTTCATTTTAATTTGAAATTATTTTATTGCGATCATAAAAGATTCTCGTTAAAAAATGTCACATGCTTAAGATTCTGCTCTTTGAATATTGATGGATCGAATATTGATGCTAACGTGGAAAGGACTCTTTGCTGACATGCGAAAATTGAACCCTCTGTACCTGAATTAAGCCCTGATGATTTGAGAAAAGCTAAAGTTTGCTCCTTCGACAAGGACCGTTCTTCTACATTCCTGTAAAAATTTCCGTGAATTTTATTGCCGAATAGCTCTTGATGGAATTTTTCAAATTCTGCTTTCTTTACCTCGGCTTTCAGAAGGAGTCCGATACTTTTCTGCATTTCCCCTTTGCCTCTATCTATTGTGCTCCGAGGCAAAAGCTCTGGATACCTATGTGGGCCGCCGAACAGAAGAGAATATAAGGTCAAGCACCTTTTATATATGGACGACCTTAAACTCTTTGCTTCCTCGAAAATGGATCTTGAAATCCTTGTGGAGGCGGTGAATAGGTACTCTGAAGCGATTGGCATGAGCTTCGGACTGGACAAGTCTTGGTGATGGAGAAACATATACATATCTTGGAACACCGCAAGCGGAAACCCAAAATGTGCATATGTTAAAAACGGACCTTATAAAAAGGTATCGCCAAATTCTCAGAAAAATTTGGGCTTCCGAATTATCTGGAAAGAATAAGATCCAGGCGACTAATCAGAGTGCGGGCATAAAGAATCTATTGTAAATGTTTAGTAACTTGTCTCGTAGCTCAGTGGCGGGTACTCTGGACTGATACACGAGAGATCGCGGTCTCAAGTCTCGGCGCATGCACCTTTTATTAATCTTTTTTCTAATTGACCTTGACCATGCATTCATATGAATTCACACGCTTTCGATTCGCACACTCTCAATTCATCTAAATGCGCCTCAATGCGTTTGAACAAATCAGAAATCGGGATTCACGCGCATTACAAAAATGTTAATTCGTCCCAATCCGTATATATACTTTCTTTTTTACTGGGACTGATTTTTCTTCGCTTAGAGTATTATATAATATAAGAATTTAATGTAATCCAATGATGAAAAAATAATAAAGCATATAATGATAATTTTTCGAAAGTATATATAATATATACTCCTTTTTGCCGTTAAGGAAGTTTTTTTTCTTACCATCAAAACAAATTACAGTGTTTAAATGGATAAATTAATAAATAATAATAAATTGAAAAAGGAGATATTCATCAAATATTTTTAAAACCTTTCTGAAGAATGTGGTTACGTTTATTTTTGAAAAATCTTCTTATTATGAAAGATCAAATAAAAAACTATCGATTGGTGTAAAAAACTAAACATCGATTTTTTCCTCGTTAAAACCCTTTCTTCGCAGACGGGCACATATTATTTCACGTAATGAGGGACAAGGGGGTATTGTTGTCTCGTAAGGCTCGTACTGTTTTCATTCGTAAACTGAAAAATATGAAGACCATACCTCCTAGCTGATGATATGAAAAATTAAATAATTGACCATTTTTAACTGTCACCACATCCCGCGCATACTTATTTCCTAGAAGGACCGAAAATGAGTAAATTGTATATTTGAAGAAAAAATATAACACTTGCGCGTATGGCACTTACGAAAATATATGACAGGAAAAAAATGACAGGCCTGTCATTTTTTTCCTGTCACTTTTCCCTAATTGGCCATAATTGATAATAATATTGTGTAAAAATGATGAAGTAACGACGCCTGGCAGATTTATTAGTGAACCATTTGAACTTTCCTGTAAAGCTTAAAAAATCATTAGCAAAAGAAAACTATTATGGGAATTTTCATGACGAAACAACTTTTTCTAGCCTGTGTCCATTTCCGAATTCTTTTGCAACACATCAATTGTGGAATGAGTTCGATTTACCATTTTAAAGCTTCCTCATCCTTACAAAGCGCTAAACTTGAATATCATGGGCAACAATTTCGGACTATTTTCAACTTTCTTCATTCCATTAACAATCACTACTTTACCACCGAGCAATTCACGCCTACCCCGAAAGGGAAACGACTTAATGATATAATAATAATAATAATATCATATTATATTATATTATGTTATATTATTATATTATATTATTATATTTTAAACCATAGTTTGAATAATTTAATTTTTTTCGATTATTCTTTGTCAATGATTTGTTTCTCTTCCACTGAAAGTCTCTATCTTTTCTGAATTGGAACTGTTAGTAGTAAATTTTAAATTTTCTTCAAATTACTTTTGAAAACCCCTGGAAACGACGTGGAGTTTAGAACTCATGTGAATTCAGGAGAATTCGATAAAATGCATTTGAAATCAAGTCGAATTGAGAAATAATTCTAGTAAATAGAAAAAAAATATCCAAACGCAACAAAATTTCATTCAATTCATATAAATGGGAGTGGATGCAATGAGTAAATAAGAATCCAATTAAAAAAGCAGAATTCAAGGTTAATTTTAAAATCCTCAGGGGGATTGGAAAAAAATTGAAGATCCAAGTAAGATCAGTGGATTTTACAAGAATTGTTAATTTTCTACCATAAAAAAAGAACATTATACAAAATATATTTTTGTGTTCCATTATTATTCTTACCTAAACATAAAAGACATGAAAAATGGTGTTATCAGTTCTAACGAATTTAGTAAGTATATGTTTTTCTCTAGAACTGACTCTAATGAAATGTAAATATCTGTGAAGTATAAGAAACGCGCCTATAATTTTTTGAAAAGATAACGACTATATGATATACTATATAATCTTATGAAAAAGAGGAATATTCATTGATTATAGTGTCAAGGAAATTCCTTATTGATGCTTTAATTATTTCCTCTAGTCTGGAAATATGAGGATTGTTTCTAGTCTCGTCTTATCCTTGGTGTTTATCCTCAATTTCATTGGTGAATATAATCATATAATATATGTTTATATATATAATTTAATTAGATTTTTCAAGCTATCCAAAAATCAGAATGAGTGTGATTTAATTTACATTCTATCCCAATTTTTTGTCAAACTTTACATGAATTTGTCCGAAATAAATACAAATTGAATCTCAATTTATTTGGAAAGGGTTTGGAATATGTGTGTTTTTGTGTGATAAAATGAAATTCGAGAAGTGTATATATTAATAGGCGACTTTACCATATGGTATATCAAACGAAACAGATGAATCATCAAAAAATTACATGGGTTCTGAAGAAAACAGATTAATATTCAATCAAAGCAGATAAATTCCAGAACAAAAATGAAATAAATATACTACCATCGAAAATTTCAGAGTATTTCAGGAATTCAGAGAATTCAAGGGATTCAGAGAATTCGAGGCATTCAGAAAATTCAAGGCATTCAGCAAATTCAAGGCATTCAGTGAATTAAAGGAATTCAGAGAATTCTGGAAATTCATCAAATTCAATTTATTATCAGAATTCCGAGAATTAAAACCATTTCATAAATTCTCAGGATTTTGAATTCTTTGTATCCATAGAATTCCTGGAATGTCTGGCATTCTCTGAATTCCTCAAATTCTCTAAATTCTTTGAATTCACTAAATTCTTTGAATTCTCTGAATTCCTTGAATTCTCTAAATTTCTTGAAATCTCTAAATTCCCTGAATTCTCTGAATCCCTTTAATTGTCTAAATTCCATGAATTCTTTGAATTCCTTGAATTGGCTGCATGCCTTTAATTTGCTGAATGCCTTTAATTCTCGGAATTCCTTGAATTCTCTGAATCCCTTGCATTCTCTACATCCCTTGAATTATCGGAATTCCTTGAATTCTCTGAATTCAGGGAATTCTCTAAATTCCTTAAACTCTCTGAATTCGTTGAATTCTCTGAATTGCTTGAATTATCTGAATTCCTTGATTTATCTGAGTTACTTGAATTCTCTGAATTCCTTCATTTCTTTGAATTCCTTGAATTTTTGTAATTCTTCGAATTCCTTGAATTCGTGAAATTCCCGGAATTCCTCGAATTCTCTGAATTCCTTGAATCTTTTGAATTCCTCGAATTCCATATATTCTCCGAGAACCTTGAATTCTCTGACTTCCTTGAATTTTCTCAATTCCTTGAATTCTTATATAATATAATAATTTGGTATCAATATTTTCATAAAAATAATCTTTAAAATATTTTAAAACAAACTTTTCAAAAGTTAGTATGCTCCATTCCACCAGGATTGAATACTTTTAACTGCTAAAAATGTATTATACGTAGATATAATCGACCACCGTCGTATAAACCCTTATGTAAGGACATAAATGTGCACATTTGAGCAAGTGACACCTGTGCACGTGCACAGTTGGGCAAGTGACAACTGTGCATGTGCACAGTTGAACAAGTGATATCTGTGCACGTGCATAATTGAGCAAGTGATATCAGTGCACGTGCACAGTTGAACAAGTGATATCAGTGCACGTGCACAGTTGAACAAGTTATATACATATATAATTAAAAACTAAAGGTTAACAACCACCACAGGGTCCCACCGGGAGCAACTGTCATCTAAAAAATGACATCGGCTCCCAGTGGGACCGCGGTAAATCCCATTCATGGCCACGTCTCACGCGATATATCATTGCGTTTGGACATGGTGAACACCAAAAAAACATTTCATAACCGAGGACTGGTTTGGTCACGTGGTTACCGTAGAGCATGCCCTTAAGAATTCAGAGAATTATTAGGCCAATAATACGTGTTTCAAAAAAATAGCAAAAGTGAATAACATTTTTTTTTTGCATTTCATTTACAGTGAAACCCGGATTTAGCTCCCCTGGATTGCGCCCTTCCGAGAATTGACGCCGCGCCGTGGGGTTACGTGAGAGGCGTTTGCGGGGGGATGTGCAGTGTGCACTCAGGCGTGACAAAACAGAGAGAGAAACAGGAGAGAGGTAAAACAGGAGCGAGACCAAATAGTTCCGAGTCTCTGGATTTATCGTCAAGGTCAGCCCCAAAACCGGCGCTAAATCCAGATTCGACTGTATCTGAAAGCTCGACTTGGTAACATTTAGTCATAAAACCCATTTCTTTCTAGCATTTTATAGTATCAAATGAAATTTCAATTAATTGAAATTAGGTCACTTACCAGGACGTTTACCTTATTTTAGGCTACAATATATCTTTAAATGTGAATATTTATAGAAAGAATATAATTCAACGACAATCTTAAAATAAAAAAAGTCCATCAAATTGAGTGAGGAAAATTTAACGGAATTCAAGCGAATTAAAAGAAATGTTTTAAACAAACGAATTAAATTAAATTGAAGCGAATTTAAAGAAATTGAAGGGAAATCAGCAGAATCCGATGGAATTCATGAAAATTTAAGATGGATTTAATAAAAATTCAATTGAATTTGAAAACAATAACAAATGCATTTATTTAATTAAATTTTGAATAAATTAAGAAAAATTCAAGGGGATTCAAAAGGACTTGCTTAAATGCCTAATAATTTAAGGCGAGTTTAAAATACTTCAGGGTGAAGAAAAAAAAAACTTAAAAAAAAATCCATGAATTGAAAAAAAAAAATCCCAAATATTCATGGGAATTCAAGAAAATTAGACGAAATTCATACGAAATGAAGATAAGTAAAAAAAAATCAAGTAAACAACAAAATGTTTAAGACAAAGGAATATATAGAAAAATCCATTGAATTCAGATAAATGAGAGTGAGCAGAATTAGTAACTAAGACCAAACAAAGATCCATTAAATGCAATCGATTTAAAAGAAATTTCAATAAATTCAGGGTGAAATCAAAAGAATCCAAAGGAATGAAATATATAGATATAATTAAAAACTAAAGGTTAACAACCACCGCAGGGTCCCACTGGGAGCAACTGTCATCCAAAAAATGACATCGGAATTTGAGTGGAGGATTACACGGACAAATTGCTTGCATTTTCCGAGGTTCTCAGTCAATTCATATGACATACAACAGCATTTCAAAAGAATTTAGAGAATACAAAATAATTCAAAAGGTTTCAGAGAATTCACAGAGTGCAAAAGAAACACAAACTTCAAAATCATTGACAGAATTTAAAAAAATGCTAAAATTTCAAAAGAATTCGTAGAATTCAAAAGATTTCAGAGAATTTGAAATTCAGAGAATACAAAAGACTTGGATAAATTCAAAATAACTTGAGGTGTACTGTAAAGGTTTCAAGAGAATTGCAAAAAACTTCAAAAGTATTCAAAGGAGCACAAGTGAATTCTTCACTTGCGTTAGATGGACTGTCGTCCATCTAACGCATGCTTCCGATTGGCGTGGCCAAAGTAAAATTGAGAAAACTGAGTCGATCAGAATTCGAGCTCCGAACAAAGCTATAGAAACATGAGTCGGACCCGCTTTTGAAAGAAAAAAGGTGGCCATGGTCGGGAGTGGGATAAAATATTATATGCAAAACGAGAGGGAAGTAGACTTTTCACTCTGGTAATTCCTGTGCGCGGGAAAAATCTGCTCCTTTCATCCCTTGTTACATAATGTACCACTATTTTCGACATGTCCAGCGTGGTGCTGACTGGCCCTGCCCTGGAACTGGGACGTCTGACTGCCGATTTTTGAAATAACGTTGCAAATACTATTTTCACAAAGAAATACAGATGTTATGAAGTTCTTTTACGAAACCACTATTTTTGACATGTTAGCAAGGGTGCTGACTGTCCCTGTCTTGGAACTGGGCGGTCTGACATTCGGTTTTGAAAATATCATTGCAGGAACTATATATTCGAAAACTTTCAGTTTTAATAAAACTGTTTACATTTTTTAGTTTTCTGACACGTTAGCAGAGGTGCTGACTGACCCTGTCCCGAAACGTTCTGCTCCCTGTGAAACCTTAATGTACGCCTTAAATGCAATCAAATCTCAAAAAACTAGGTGTAATAAAAATACTTAAAAGATTACACTGGTTAAAAAAAAAAGGTGAGGACTATTTGACAAGACCAATTTATCCTGATGTATTTTGACGCGCTGAATACGAATCCGAGGTCTATTTAACTTAATGACGTCAGGTTCAAGGTCATTTCAAGGTCAAAGAAAGGAAAGTCCGTGCAATAAACTTCAACAACCGTTTTGGGTCTTGCTGAATCTCGCTTGCTGGAGTTCACCAGCGACACATATTTTGGATTCAATTTGCTAAACTCAGAGTACCCCGCAAATTTACTACACGTATATGCATATTGCTTCCATTACATTTATAGTAAAATCGCTATAGAAATTTCTAACAGTGTATGATTCATTGATTCAAATACGTATACATTAAGGTGAAATAAATATTTCTATGTAACAAAGAAATGTTTTTTTCACGGAAATAAATATTTTTTTTGTTCTAAAATGCTAAATACTACTCAGAATAAATACGTAAAAGAGTTGATAAAATATTGATTCAGCGAAAAATTTACTTATCTCAAAAAATGTCTCTATTGTTTACAAAATTTGAGTAGTTAAAATACAAAAATATAAAAGCCTATTTTTTTAATATTGTGAGATCATGAGCTGTGCGCGCCGGACGTTATTTGTCCTCAAATAGTCGGTGAAAGTGATACATTTTACAAAAATATTTTTTAGAACGAATTGTGTGTGAAGTTATTTCAAAAATGTATTTCTTGATTTGAAATATACGTTTATTTGAAATAAGTCACTTTATTTTATTTGTCAAAGGAACACATCTTGGGAGTAAATAAATTAATAGTTACTCAAGTTAACAAATTACTTCATACGACTAATGGCATGTTGTATTGGAATAACAATAACAACCCCCTTATATGAAAGAAATATCTCTTTCACTTAATTAATATCGCTTTTATTTATCTCGTCAATATTTTTTTGATTCAAAGAAACCAAAGTAATTTATTCACGCATTGATGAGTTACTTATTTCAAATAGAATGTTTTTTAATTCAAAGGCTCAAAATAATTAAACCAAATAAATATTGCTTTGGATATGAAAACGAGATTAAAGGAAACAAGATTCTTAGTTTCAAAGATATCAATTACTTGAGTTAATTATCTCGCATTCTCAGACTAAGAAGTATTTCTTTGTTTCAAAGAAATGACGCCTGAAGAAATAATTTCTTTAAATCAATACACGAATTTGATACTTTGAAAAAATATTCAGTACAAATAAGTTAACGGTTCTCTTGGCTCAAAGAAATGGAATCAAAGAAATGCTTTTCTTTGGATCATATCATCATGGCTATTTATCATATTTATGGATAAGTGTCTAAGAATGACTCTCTTCGATGAAGAAGGTGTAGATCTCGAAACAGTGAAGGTGCGTAGTTTGGCTTTCGCAGATGACAAGGTTGTCATGGCAGAATCAATCGAGGACTTGCAAATAATGATGAATAAACTTAATACAAGCATGAAGAATATGGGCCTCAAAATTAACGTAAATAAAACAAAGGTAATTGTGTTTGAAGGAAAAAGTGAGAAAACAATGTGCAACATTGTGAGACGTGGCCATGAATGGGATTTACCGCGGTCCTACTGGGAGCCGATGTCATTTTTTTAGATGACAGTTGCTCTTAGTGGGACCCTGCGGTGGTTGTTAACCTTTAGTTTTTAATCACACACACACACACACACACACAAATTGAACCTATTAAAAATACTAACCTGTAGTGGAAATGTAGGTTGTTCGTTATAAATCTTGATAAATACTTCGCCAATGATCAATTCACCTTGTTGAGCGGTATAAGAAAAGTCACTAAAGTCATGATCAAAGTTGGCATTTTCACTTATCTTGTCTTGACACTTTGATTGTAGATATTCGATTAATTCCGCTCTAGTGGTGTTGTCCCAAATTAAATATGGGCTATAACAATTTGAATTTAGAGTCTTCAATATCTGTTCAGGTTTCTCGTCAACCAACTGTCTCGATAAGTAAGGTGTCAGTAAATTTTCCAGCACCGCCACTATCACGGGATTAACAGGTGTCTCGTTCTCACCCTTCATATATCCACCCAATCTGGCACAAGCTTTAACTGCTAATTTGGCTAAATTATTTGAAACTTCCTGCCGATTATCTTCTTGATTCCTTGCCACCCCACCTTCTTCCAAAGTATAATCGTAATTAAACATAAAGAGAAGCAGATGCCACAAAGCACCAGATTGAAACAGATGCATTTGAAGAATGTTATCTTTAGCCAGAGAAGAAATACAATCCGTAGCCACTGTACACAATTTCGTCAAATGCTACAAAATAAAACAATGTGATTGCAATTATAGAGTGATTATGAAATAAATATTTGATAATATTATTAGATGTATGAGTTTAATTGCATATTGAAGGTGTCCATTTAAAAACTGACCATTTTTTTCTAAATGTCTTAGGGGCAATTAAAATATTTCTTAACGTATTTTTTCTGACAATTATTACCCTTGACCCCTAAACTTATACATTTTAACCAAATAATTTGATCCTATTTTGTAAGAAAAAATGTTATGTGGTCAAAGTTTTAGAATGTTAACAAAAAGCAGATTTTGGAGTACTAAAATTACATAAGATTTAAACAATTTTAAGGTGTTATCCCCTAGATTTTTATTTAAATTGAGAAATAGCCTCCATACTTTATTTTTCGCATTAAAAAGCTAATTTAAAACACGGTCAAAGTACTTGAAGAAAAAATCGTTCATTTTAAATTTTTCATTGAAACTGTATGAGTTTTGAATTAATGACGGACTGGCGTGGGGTAGCGAGGGAGTCATGCTCGGTCATGTCAAGGTCGACGAAAAGGAACGATAAAAATATATATTGTAAAAAGGACATTTATAATAGGAGAAAATCCTCTTCACTTGATTGTATTAAAAAGACATCATTACTCTTATCTTACCAAGCGTTTCGGTTATTTAGACAAAAGGATTTTGTGCAGCTGGAAAAAAATACATGGATAAAATTATAATTATATATGCACTACGAATGGAGATGATGAAGTATAAATTAAGGTTGTATAAGAAATGTAGAGAAAAAATACTGAAGGAAATTAATAAAGTTTATTGTACTGGACAAAATAATATAATATTTTCCCATCAAAATCATATACAACTTAAAAACTTACAAAAGAACATTATAACATTAATTTAAACTTCGTATTCATGAATTGCATAATATTATTGGCCTAATGTTAATATTAATAATTATTTAACTTACGCACATGCTATGCGGGATTTATTCCTCTTGCTCTTTTTAATTAATATGAAGTGTGAACACTCATGTAAGACCTTCATAATAATTTTTATATTATAATTTACAATTATTTTGTAATTATAAAATCCATTAGTCATCTTTCAAATTTCACGCCACTTTTTTTATCTGCAGGGAAATTATTTTTCACAAATTTGCGGCCTTTAAAGGTTCCAATTAGTATTTGACAATGCTGATGTATACAGGTTTTCAGGATATGAACATTATTATATTGTTCACTTGTAAAAACTTCATAGCTTTATTGTACCTTTCCACAGAAAAAAAATTCTAAGCCACGTGTTTACAAAATGTGTACTCCACCAATTGTAAATCTGATCGGCTTTCCTTTTTTTATACTTTTCTATTATTTTTATGATTGTGATTACTTTTTATCCTTTTTATTCAATTTTATTAAGTTTCCAGTTTAATTCCAGTCACTCATCAACAATAAACTAAATTCTAAATGACTTTTATTACTATTTTTAAGTTCTCTTCCATTCTACATTTGTATCTGCCGCCTTATTAAAACCAAAAAAGCCATAAAAAATTGCGGCTTCACCGCCTTCAAGTAGACACCGATTATTCCATTGAAGTAATTGTCTTGATTTCTCGGCGCTCTGGAGGTGCCAAGGTTTCACTGGTTAATATTCTGAAAAGCATCTTTGCGTGTCAACAAAGTGCACGAGACTTTTGCCTGATCATCGTATTGAGTTCATGGCAGACTGTAACCACCTATCTCACGGTCGTGGATTACAGCTGAAATTTCACCACGATTTCGCTGGGAGCGGGTGCAATTTTTCAGATTAGCACCTGCTCCTAGCGAAATCCTGCGGTTGTCCTTATGACAAAACGGAAATTTTCACAGGAATGTAGAAAAACAGTCCTTGTCGAAGGAGCAAACTTTTGCTTTTCTCAAATCATCAAGGTTTAATTCAGGTTCAGTGGGTTTAATTTTCACAAGCCAGGAAAGTGTCATTTCCACACACATATATATATATATATATATGTGTATATATACGTATAATACATCTAGTACGTATCCATTTACAAATATAATATACATAGAAATTATTTTCACAATAATAAAAAAGTCTTTAAAAATTATATTGTATCAGTAGCCGGACAAATTTGTTCGGGCAAATTCCTCCGGTTACTGGCACTCTGCTATAGGCGGACGAAATTTCTGGAGTAAATTCATCAGGCTACTGACAGTGTGCTGTAATCGGATGAGTTTTCTGGAACAAATTCATCCGTCTAGATGGATGTGTAAGCGCAGCCTAAACTAAATGATAGTAAAGAAAATATGACAGAATTTACATTCTTATTGTCACAAAAAGTAATTTCAATAAAATTCAATTATGATATACCATCTCCATTTTGCAAGCATTCGAAAATGTCTTTAGCCCTGCTATTAATTTTGTTTGCAACCCTAGTTGAGGCACAAATTTTTCAACGTCTTCTTTGAAATGACAAACTAACGCTGCATAATCTATGTACTCGTATTCCTCTGCAAAACAAACAAAGCTTCAGACTCAATTCGTATTTTTGATTTTGACGTTAGCGTCTAAACACGCTTCTTCAAAGATAAAATAAACTAATTTTCACAAAATAAGTAGGAATACAAAAAAAAAGTATATTAAGAAATATATGGGATTAAGAAGGGTGAACAAAATATGTATAATACTAAGAGAAATACCCTGAGCTATAGGGCGGCCTGTGATTGGTCGAGAGGCGTGGCCTAAAATGAGGGGTGGGGTGGGAGAGGAGACGTGGCCTCTCCTGATTGGTCTAGGGGCGTGGCCTAAAACCAAAATGGCGACAATTAAGGGGCGTGGCCTAAAACAAAATGGTGGGTATTCGGGCGTGACCTAAATACAAAATGGCGTTTATACTGATTGATCGAATGAATTATTCCGAGTTGGAAAAGGGGGAGGGACCACATATGGTTCCGTCGAATGGATGATTCCCAGCTGGGAGAACGGGAGGGGGCCTCACTCCCTCCCTGTGCGAACCTGCGATTTTTTCATAAATGGAAACGTTCCACCTCAAAAAGGGGAGGGGGCACCACCCCCTCCCGGTTAGTCTAAGAGTAGAGGATGTAAGCTATCGAGTAGGAAAAGGTGAGAACTAATTATAACGCATCACTAAGGAGGGGGGGGGGGGGTAAAGTTC
This sequence comes from Andricus grossulariae, assembly GCA_011634705.1. Classification (NCBI taxonomy): domain Eukaryota; kingdom Metazoa; phylum Arthropoda; class Insecta; order Hymenoptera; family Cynipidae; genus Andricus; species Andricus grossulariae. The sequence goes on along the minus strand of JAABKJ010075445.1, from coordinate 192,763,221 downwards.
CTGAGAAATATATCACGTATATTGTTGATTTTTCTTTTGATTCGTATATGTAAAATTATCTCCAGAACCCAAAACTCTGTGGAATATCTCTGGCAAATGTGCCCTTCTTGAGATATTCACAATTAATTGCGCTGCTATAAAAATAAAATTTAACATTAAAAATGTGAAATCTTTGAAAAAATTTGTCCCCTCTTTTTAGAAAAAATCAAGAGAAACAATAGTTGTTCCAGCATTTTTTCGTTCTGGCGAACATTTATTCTATAAAATAAAATAACGTATACAATAAGTGGAAAAAATATGTTTGTCAATAACCTATAACCTATTTTATGAATGAGAAAAAAGTAACCCTCATTTGAAAGAACCATCTGGAATACACAGTTTTTTAATGATTAGTTTTAGTTAAAAATTCCTATAAGGAACTGGATACCTGCGTGCTTGATAATAACAAGTATATTTGAAATTATCGATAAATTGTGTAAATTTATGCAAATTGGAATGATTGTTTAATTTGCTCGCTATAAATTGATATAACTCATTCCGAAAAAGACATAAAGGTATCAAAATTGTTAAGCTTATTCTCTGAAATGCTATTAAAATGATGGTATGCCCTAAAATTGCGAAATTTGAATATGTGGACCTGTCTCTGTTTCTGCGTGTATTCGAAAAACGGAGAAAAAACTCATCAATTTCGGAAATTACTATGAATTCAGTGATACCATTTAATTTGTTGTATATACTTTTGTTCGTTAAAGAGTTATTATTATCTATTTTTTGAGGAGGATGACAATAAATAGGCCTGAATGTGATACTGTAAACTTGGAATCGCGCGATTGGCGCGCACATGGTCGCCTGCTGGTGATCAAAATGCGTAGGTACTGTGCAAGGACTCTAACCCTTGCACTGTATCTACGCCCTTGGGTATCAGGTTCAAGTCTATTATTATCCTTTTCAAAAAGTAGATAGTAATAACTCTTTAACGAATAAAAGTACAAAAAATTAGATTAAATTCGTAATAATTTCCGAAATTTTTAAGTTGTTTCCCGTCTTTATATCACACAAAGAAACGGATGTAGACACTTGAAATGTAAACGAGTAGGGGAGCAGCGCCGAATGCGGCGCAGCAGCTAATGTGGCGCGTTCGAGTTTTCGAATATTAACGCATTTTCTGCTTGTGGATGTAGTTGCATTACATGTATATATGTTTTTAACGTTAAATTATCAAAAAATTGGGATAATTAAATTAATTGCCTGATTTTTATGAGTGGAAGCGTGCGGTTCTAACCTGACGGTTAGACTTTTTGGCAGCATGTCGGCGATGCGCTTATCCAGTGTGAACCATAGTATTGCCCAACACAGTTCCTATCCTGACGCAAACGCGAACGCCCGCACGCATTCAGTTTTGCGTTTGAGCATGCATGAACCTTAAGCGTATAAGAAAAGTGTAACCAGTGGAAGAAGCTATAATTATTATTTAATTATTATTATTAAAAAATGATTACTTAGAGCTAATTAAAATGAATTTCTATTCAATAAATAATAGTATCGCGAATTTTATCTTAATGATAAGGTATCTTAAGTGATTTACAAGATTTTTAAATAAAACATCGATGTTCATTAAACATCGAAAACATCGATGTTTTTCTTTCGATACATTGATGACATCGATGTTCGGCAACATCGATGTTTCACTTTCGATGTCCCATCACTATGTACATTGTACCCCCTGGAAATGTACTATGTGTTGACGTTGGCCGTGTGGTGGCGCCAGCTATGTAGTTGGCTTATGATCTTTACAATTGCATGACAAAATAATAACATTGAATTTAATAACACATTAAAAGTAATTTACTGAAAGTATTAAATAATCTTTCAGTGTTTTTAGTGATATTTGCGACATTTTCCATCTTCTAAGCGAAAGAAAACTGAGAAAAACTTCATTTAGATGTAAAAATCTGCATCTATTTACAGATGCTCCAAAATGTCCGCAGTGTTGAAATTTTGAACAAAACAAATCTTTTTAGTTGATCAACTGTAAATATAAATTATAATGATTTTTTAAAATTGAACTGTGCATGGATTAACAAGTGATTAATAATTGATTTTACAAGACGGTTCGAAATCAGTTCAAAGTTTAAGAATTTCCCGATTTTAACGTTAAAGATTAAACTGTTTAAATTGGAAAGGCTTAGTAGTTAAACAAAATGTAAACGCATGATTGAAACTTTATAATCTATTTAAAATCGTAAAATAACTTAAAAACAATATATTCATACTGAAAGACTTTTATTAAATTTAAAATATTGTTTTAGTCTAAAATTTGAAACTTTAAAATTTGAATTTTTTTAATTAGGAAAAATAACAATTGCTTAACATTTAGAAATTTTTTACTGTTCATTTAAAATCAGTAATTGTAAATCAAATATTCAAAATTAAACAAACAAAAAACAAACTTTGAACGTCACAATTTTAATTGTTATATTTCAAAAAATTTAATTTGCAAGTAAAATTGTTGAATTTTGATGTATAATAAATATTGAACACCTATTATTATTCCAGTTGATTCGGGCCACAATCATATCCCACGATGGCATGGATTGTTGTTGTATAATGTAAGTATGCAGTGAACAGAGACAAAAGGAAGCCTTGTAAATAGAATGAGCAAATACGTCGATAAGAGCATTGATTCCTTAGCGGTGAATTGGATCCATTTGTCTGAAATAAATATTTTACTGCATATATTTCAATACGTTGGCTAAAACTCCGTGATCCGATAGTTGAAGGCTCAAAATCAATTTTTGATAAGCTTTTGGTCCTCTGGTTTTAATTTTGAGGATTATATCCCTAGTTGTTTCTACGCTTCTAAGGTTTTGTGTCCATTTAGGAATATCGCTATCATTTCTTTCGAAAATTTCCGTGTGGAATAAATATGGCCATAACATAAAAAGATCAGTTTGGTGCATAGAAACGACGGTAAGAGAATCTATACGCTGACAGTGGATGGGATCCATCTGAAATTAAAATGATAAAGGCTCGTCGTTTAATTATCAACTGTTCGACATTTTATGTGTAACCGTTTAAGTCTATTGACGTGTACTACTGCAGGTTTGCCTTGTATGTCAAATTTCACGTTTCCTTTTCCTAATATTTCTAGCACTTCATAAGGTCCTTTATATTGATCATCAAATTTTTTCTTAGTTATAATTATTTCATATAATTTTGTTATAAAATTCGCTAGGTAATCGTCATCAGCTTGCAATTTTTCTTGCTTTGATAGAGGTTCATTTGATGGTTGACGAGCCAATTTACCAAAAAGTAATTCATAGGGCGTACACTTTGTACCTTCGTGGACAATTGTATTGTAAGAAAAAATGGCTAATTCAAGCCAATTGTCCCATTCGGAATTTTTTGAAACAAATTGTTTAAGGTATTCCGCTAACACGTGATGTGATCGTTCGAGAGACCCATTTGATTGTGGATGTATCGCTGTTGTTTCAAATTGTTTAATTCTAAAACCTTTTGCCATTCTTCTCATTAAATTGCCTAAAAAATTTGAACCTTGGCCAGTTAAAACTGCTTTTGGGGAACCATAAATGCATATAAATTTCTAACAAAAATGTCAGATACTGTTGAAGCTTTCACGTCCGGAATTGCGAGAGCTAAAGCATATTTGGTAAAATTATCTTGAATAAATTGTTCTTGGCTTTTTGCGACCCTCAGTACTAATATTAGTTTTCCGTTTTATGGCTTTCGGGTTCGTAAATGATGAAAAAGATTTAAATTTCCATCAGACGTTTCGGCTCCATATATGGGCCCTCTTCAGTGATTTATTCTAGAAAAAGTTTATTATTATTGATCAATTATGCTAGTTTCTTTAATATCTTATAGTTTTTTACTATTGTAAATTCCTTAATGATCTAATAATCCCTGCCGAAAAAGTGTGATAGCAAAATCATTATAGGCCTATGATATATTTTCCTATAATGAATTTCTTATAATTTTTTCGCGATTGTAGGTATAATTATAGGAAAAATTATAGGCAAAATTATAGGAATAATTATAAAAAGAATTATAGAAACAATTACAGGAAAATAATTACATGAATGAATAATATAAAAATATTGAAATAATTCAAAAAGTAGAAGTATAAATTAATGATTCATTTTGAAATACTCACACAGCATTAGATACAAAATTGACGTCTATTAAGTGAGACCAAGATGAAGATATATTATTTCAATTATACAAAAAGATATTGCTACAAAACTTTTGATTTGAATATTTCATAGAAATACAAACATAAAAGTTGGGAAAAAGTTGGAGAAATTTGAAATCATCATTGTTTTATATATTTGACAAAAATATGTTTCTCAGCAGAAGAAACAGTTGCTGCGATTTTACAGAAATTTGTATTTAAAACAAGCCCAAAAACATAAAAAAGATATTTGCTACTTCAAGGGCATATTCAAAAACTTCCTAAATTCAAAAGTTACCAATTCATTTCTAGCGGAACAAATCAACTAAAGTTTCATTTTTTTTAATGCAGTGGGGCTTTGAAGTGTCAAGCATGCGTAAAATAATTTACCCTCGCCAAACCTCGTTTGGTAGGAGGCTTGGAAAGAATTTATGTTTCGGCAGTTCTGTCGCCTGTGCTAATTTTGTTCAGCCAATTAAACAAGAGACTTTTGTTTGTTTCTTTCTCCAGTAATGAATCAGTAATTTTCGATAGCACAATTTTGATCTCGACTCCAACTCTGAGAGTTACGTTTTTGAATATACCCCTGATGTTCTTTAAAATCAAATTTTCACTATGTTTCCAGTAGCTTTATAAGAAATTGTCAAAAAAAACTCCATCCTAAACCAATTAAATGCTGACAAATTGTTGACGACAATAGCTAATCGACATGAATGAACAGATTTTTGTTTCAATACATTCGTAATACAAAATTAATTTTTTACCTAAATTATATTATTACTTGATTTGAAGAATACGAAATATAATTTTTTAAACTTAATTCACATCAATCAATAAAGGTAAAGTCCGAAATCACAATCGTCATTAGAAAAGTTTGACACATAGGTACAGACTAACAGCCATAGGATTTTCCAAAATTTAACTGTTGCCATTTTCTCAAAGCCGTTGTTCATTTGATGCAAGCGTCTTTTGGTCTTTTGATCCATCGTCGGTTTGAGCCTTCGATTTGAATCAGCCAAAGCTCTTGCTGCACCATAAACTGAGCAATTGATGGTCCAGAGGTCAGACGCTTGCGAGATATCGCCACGAAGGGAGGCATTCATTTCAGCCAGATCTTGGGGCTTAGGAGGAACTTGCATGCTAATGTTCCTTCTTGTCCTAAAATCGTCATCATCTCTCAGAAGGTGCCTGATTTCCGCGGTTGGTATTATTGTCGCTTCCTCATCTTCGGCTGCAGCCTGATCAAGCAGTGGTTGGGAAAGCGCTCCGCGTGCATATCCATTCTTCGAGAGGTAGGCACGTTGATTTCGCAAGGATTGAATCGAAACGTGCTGAAGCTCCGGGCGTTTTTGGCACCACAGAGTATGCATACGCTCCATAAGGCCTCAATGAACAGCGATATTGCTGGCATCGTAGCAGTCTAGCAAGTCATCTTTGAGTTGATTCGTCCACTCAATGTGGGAGTTTTGCCGGTTCGTTGTCGTGTTTTCATCTAAATTATTTTCAGCACCCCGAACTCTAGGATGCTCGGCCTTGTTTGCCGACCCATTGTCGGGTGCTCTGCGCGTTCAATCATGTTGAACCGCATCTACAACTTTTTGATGTTTTGGTGGTGTCATTGTTGTTCCTACGAGCAGCTAGGGGAGGGGTTCGTCTATCCTTGTAGAGCCCCACGTGCAACGATAAGGCTGCATACTCTGAGAGGTCGCCCGGTATCTCAGAGTCGCCGTTTAAGACACCTCACCCAGGTGCCATTCAGCTCTGGGCACGGTTGCTGCGCCTCCATTTAGGGGTTATTCCCTCGGGACCATCCCGAGACAATGTTGTCCGCGACTGCTTATTATTTTATTGTAACCATATTTAGCAGAAACCCTTGGTACAGGGACCCTCTATCCGCAACCCGAGGATACCTTCGGTGGCTTTGTCATTGGCCCTTCAGTTCTATTCCAAAGGAATCGAAACCGAAACCGAATAAAAATGTGTGTGTGTGTGTGTGTGCGTCATTTCCACTTATCATACCGTGATCGCATTGTATGTCAAGAAGTTCCAAGCGATAGGTGCAGAGCGTGTCGTACACACTCTGAGTACCTAGAACACATACTCTCGAGGTGTTCCACCCACGCAGGAACAATGTATATCTATAGACATAATGCGGCCCTTAGAGTGCTTTATTACCATCTTTGTCGCTCTTACGGTTTTGGCCGCGACCCTGCCCTGCCGAACGCTCCAAGGGAGATCACTTTTATAATTTCGGGAATTTTATTATTCGGGAATTTTGCAATTCGCGAATTTTACAGTGTCGGGAATTTTATTTATCGGGATTTTTCAGTCGCTTCTTCCGAAAAATTAAATGCCCGTCACTGTATTACCGAATTTGAAAATTCCCGACAGAAAATTTCCGAATTATACGATATCTCAACCAGAAAATTCCCGCTTTTGAACAATTACCAAAATTATTTGTTAAAAAATATATTTTAAATAAAATAATCAAACATTTATATTGAGGAAAAAACTTTTTTAATGTTTAAAGTTAAAAAAATTAATGTTTCAATTTGAAATAACAATATTTGAAAAAATATATTTCTGGATAAAAAATTTTGTTTAAACATATTCATTGTATTTTTTTTCAAATGACAAAAAAACGTACCCAAAAATCAAATCATTAATTTTAAAAAAATTAATAAAAAGAAACTTCGAGATAAATCAGTGCTGAATTGAGTCTTGCACAACTTTTTTTGTTCGAAGCGCACGTGTTTTCAAATTTATTTATTTTGATAACATTTCTATACAATTATTGTTATTTTAAATTCAAACAATAATTTCAAAAAATTAAATATTGAAAAATCTTCTATGATACAAATATTTGATTATTGTATTTTTAATAAATAAATAGTATTTATTAAAAAACATTTTCTTAATTTTTTAAATTCGGGAATTTTCTAGTTTGTATGTTTTATAATTTGACAATATTTTGGCTGGAATTTTATTATTCGGGAATCCTCGAATTCGGTAATATTGTATATAAACTGTCCAGAATGTTATTATTCGGGATTTTTCAAATTCGGAATTTTCAGAATTCGGCAACTTTGTAATTTCAATTTCGGGATGTTTACAGTGTTGGGAATTTTATTAGTCAGTATTTTTCAGTCGCCCCAAAAATATTTCAAAACATTTTAAAAGATTTATAAAGTTGTAAAAAAAATATCTGGAAGACTTTGAGGCAATTTTTTTGCCGAATTTTACAAAAGTTTTACCAAAAATTGAGAATCATTTTAAAATATATTCAAAAGTTCAAAAATAATTTGAATAATATATATATTATTTGTATTTAAAATTTTCTACCATATAACGTACGTAAACATTTCAAGTAAAATATATCAATGATAATAGCAGTGAAATTCTATTTGAATAATTTTTTTGCAAATGCGAAACCTAATCGGGCTTATAACTGCCGTATTAACTTCTAAAAACAGAAAGAACAATTTTCCTACATCTTGGAATTATAGTTCTATTTTTATAAAAATTGTAGATATATATATATATATATATATATATACTATATGAATAATATATAAAAAAAACCGCAGACAAACTACACCATGCTTCTAATTTTGTACCTGAAACATCATCTTGAATGATTTCATGCATCGTATTAAATTAGCTAATTACATCCCCATCTCATCAGTCACTTGACTTAGTCCGTGGCTATGATGGAAACCCGGTTTTTTATAACCCGAGAACAAGTTTGAAAAAAATAAATTATTATAATCCTAAGCTCTAAAAGAAGTGTTCGAAATATTTTTATTGAAAAAATATGTACAATTGCTTATAGTGGTGTCAACGCCTGGCGGACCAGCCGAACGCAAGCATTACGCTACAGCGTAATGCTAAAGTAACGCTAAAGCGACAAGTTTCTTTTTCAGCAATAAAAATTTACAAAATAATGTGACTGTCATTGCAGTCTGCTGACGTCGGCTTTAAGCGGGTTGCCAACATACAGGGGCCCGACTTCAATGACAGCCACTTTGTTTTTTATTTTTTAACGCTGAAAAAGCAGCTTGTAGCAGTTACGGCATGAACATTTAACATAAATTTAAACGTATTATTATAATTGCAACAGTTTACATATTTATTTTGCTTCTTTGATTAATTATATTGCCATATTACTTTAGCATTACTTTAGCATTACGCTGCAGCGTAATGCTTGCGTTCGGCCGGTCCGACAGGGAATTAATAAAAGATGAAAAATCAATATGTAAACTGTTACAATTATGATAATACGTTAAAATTTACGTTGAATGGTCATGCTGTAATCGCAACAAGTTTATTTTTCAGCGTTGAAAAATGAAAAAATAATGTGATTGTCATTACAGTCTGCTGATGACAGCTTCAAGCGGATTGCCAACACGCAGGGGTCCGACTTCAATGACAGCCACTTTCTTTTTTTAATGCTGAAAAAGCAACTTGTTGCAATTACAGCGTGATTATTTAACGTAAATTTTAACGTATCATTGCAATTGCAACAGTTTACATATTTATTTTGCTTCTTTTAATAATTATAATGCCATATTACTTTAGCATTACGTTGTAGCGCAATGCTTGCGTTCGGCCGGCCCGCCAGGGAAAGAAAGAATACAAAATCGCTAAATGTTAAACAGTCAATACAGATTAATTTTTTACAGGTTGATTAAGAACCAATCTGTTTAGATTATTAAATTTTCGAATCAGGAAAAGAAACAATAACAAATTTAATGTATTTCTAACATTGCTAATATTTAATGCATTCTTCTTTCAAAAATTTTAAATAAAAAATAGATTTCTAAATTCAAATTTCTTCTGAATTGGTGGCGCTGTCGTAGCTACCAATAGGCTCTACGATTCGACAAAGAAAACAAAGATGAAGAAGAAGTATTGGATATACAGAGATAGAGAGAGTATGGTCGTTTCGAAACGAAACCCCGTCATTGGAACACAATCGGATCGTCTCTGACTATCTCACATGGTGAGACCGACTTCAGGCATCGAAGTCCCACTGTAGTGTTTTATAATGTCAAACTGTGAAGTGTTGATGTGAGAATGGTGAAAACTGTCTTTTTTGTGGGCAGTTAATCTAATATTTATAAAATTAAGTGATTTTCTGTTAAATAGCTCCTTCGTATATCTGGTTTTAAAACTGCGCCACCATTATGCACTATATGGGCAAAAGTGCGAATTTCCCACTTGGAGTGTAACGTGCGGTGTTTTGGTGAAAATAGTCATGTGTTTTTGGATCCTGCTGTCTTTGAATGGTTTGAACAAGCGAGCGACAGGGTATCTGGACTATTCAAGAGAAAGGTCTCCTCTTAAACGAGATGCTCAACGGACCGCAAACGTTTTAAGTACGTAAGTAGGAAACACATTTATTTGAAGGTGTAACAGCAAACTTTCTTCCTCGTTTCCGTTTAATATTTAGTTTACCCTAGTTTCCGTATTACAAAAAAAAAAAAAAACAATTTTCAACATATTTTTACCGCATAGTAAAATCTACCGGAAACGGTTCATACGCCCCTGACTGTTTACGTTCGGATTAGAGCTATATCAGGTTCGGTTAGGGTAGGTCAGGTCCAAGGTCAGCCCCAAAACCGCCCAAAACTGGAGTTATGTCCGAGTTCGACTGTATATAAATAAACTCGAGATGTATTTATCTGAATTTAACCATACATACATTGAAAACAAATTCGATTAAATTATAATCGATTTACAGAAAACTAAGGGAATGCAAAGAAATTCAAGGAAATATAAAGGTTTAGCTAAAGTGAATTGAAAAAAAAATCAGTATTTTGAAAATAATGCAACGAAATTTACTAGGATTCTCGTGAACTCAATAGAATTCAACCAACTTCAATAGAATTCAAAAAATTGCAGTCGAATTCATTTGAGCAAAATAGAATTCATCTGAAATAAAACAAGTTGTTATGTTTTCAACTTTTTAGAGGAACGTAATTCTAAATATAGTTTTAGCTCTATACTCTGAAAATATGGAAAAATCTGAATACGCTCTCTAAATTTCTTGGAGCGAAAATGTAACTCCAACTCTGGAGCGACTGCCATATCAACTCCGTTGGAGTCACGAAGGAAAGGGAAACTTAATGGCGTCCCGGAAGACCCTGAGCTCGTCGACAGAAGCGCTATACGACACCTTGGCGCTGGAAAGACCTACACATACCTGGGCGTGCCACAGAGCCGAATTCAGGACGTGATATCTAGAAAGGACACTCCCATGCAGATACAATCGTCTTATCCGACGGATTTGGTCTTCCGAACCGTCGGCGCGGAACAAAGTATCTGCGACGAACATGCTTGCCGTCCCAGTAGTACTCTATTCATTTGGAGTGGTTCCATGGACTAAAGATGAGCTCAGATCCCTCGACATCGGGTGCCGAAAAGATATGCACATGAACAAAAGCACGCACCTTAAATCTTCTGTTCCGCGACTTTACATCTCACGCCGTCAAGGTGGTCGTGGAATACTGAATCTTGAATATCTTCACAACAGGATTATTCTGGGTACAACGCGTATAGTCGCAGATGGACCAGACCCTCTTCTCAAAATGGACAGGAAGCACGAGCAAGTGGGCGAAGGAGCGTTTCTGTACAAATCAGCGGGGGAGGCTGCTGAAACACTCTATTCTGAGTACTCAATTCTGAACGCCCGTATTAAGAAAGCACAGGATAGAAACTTCCGCGAACAGCTCCTCGACAAGAGGATGCACGGCATCCTCCACAGAAATGTGAAGGATCCGTCGATGTCGTATGAGCTAACGCTTGCTTTTCTTAAATCACCCGCATTGAAGTCGGGCACGGAGGGTTTCATTTTGGCGTGTCAAGACAGTGTCATTTCCACTTTAGCATACAGTCGCCATATTTTGAGTAAAGTCATTCCCGATGATAGCTGCAGAGCTTGTCATGCACACCCCGAGCATCTAGGGCACATTCTATCTAGTTGTCCAACTCATGCGGGAACGACTTACATCCAAAGGCACAATGCGACACTAAGAATGCTTTATTATCATGTCTGCCACTTTTACTGCATTAGCCCTAATATCGCTCCGTCAGACGCTCCTGGGGAAATAGAGTCCATTTTCGAAAATGAGAAGAGCCGCATATATTGGAACTTCATATTCTCGAAAATTGTCTCTGTTCGGCACTCGAGGCCTGACATAGTTCTCCTTGACTTCGAGAAACGAACCATGTTCGTTTTCGCATTTTCGGCATCAGCTGACAAAAACATCACAGCCAATGAGAATGAAAAGAAAGAGAGGTATAAAGGCCTTATAAGGGAGTAGCGTCGGTTATACCCGGAATATTCTGTTAAGCTAGTCGTCCTGATCATCGGTGCTCTTGGAGGTGCCAAGCTTTTACTGGTGTGCAACCGTACAATTTTCGGCAACTTACTCCGAAAGTAGTACCTTGTTACATTAAATGACAATATACAAGCTCTCTATATAAAAAGGCAGATTATACAAACATTCAAGATATCAATAATCTGTGTCGCTCAATTTCCTCCGAAAAATATCAGATTTATTCGCATTGTATACAAATTTTGCATGTTTGCACAACTCAGGGACTGTCTGCAATAACCGGTTATAGAATTTTGTTTGACCTGAGAGCTTGTGCAAAAAGGTTTCAAATTTAATTTTTCCAACATATATTCAAATATGAAATTTAACTGCGCATCTTTTCCTCGTGAAAAAACTTATAGCATGTGTATTTGTTGAAATAAGGAGGAACATCTGCTACTTTTTTCTACCAAATGGCCTTCTTTTAGCTAATTTGATTGTATTCTATGTACACTTGTATGTGATTTTGTCCAAAACAAGAAATGTAAATCGTTTTGCGACTGATGTTTTACTTCACAATGTTACTTTTAGGCAAAGACTGCATTTTTACGAGCATTTTATCATTACATTCGGAAATGTTCTATTCACGCATCATGAAGGAAATGGTATACAATTGTCCCCTGATTAGGAATATCTTGTTTCGATTTTCGAAAACTTGGTCAGTTTTTTTGTCAACAATTTTTTTGTAAACAATTTAATTCTTTATTATCAATACAAATTTATAACAACACTTTCAGCTCGCTAGGCAAAAATTAAACTTTTTTGCCTCTTGCACTTGTTTCGTAGGATAAACCGTTGGCAACCAACATGATAATTATAATAATTTAAAATTCATAAATTTTGTTAAAAATTCTTCTTTCATTGTAAAAAATAAATAATCTTCTTGCTTGAAGATGCAACAGTTTGGTTTAAAATTAATTTCGTTTGTTTAAAATTCTTGTTTTTTGTTGAAAAATGTAAATACATCCAGTTAAACAATCTAGTATTTTGTTAAAAATTCGTCTTTTTCGGTGCAAAATTATTCTTCTCGGTTATATATACAACTACTTGGTTGAATGTTGTACTACTTTGTTAAACATGAATTTGTTGGCTAAAGATGAATCACCTCTGTTTAGAATTCATCTCTTTGTTAGAAAATTGAACTTTTTTCTTGTAAATTAATCGTCTTCAGTTGCAACTTCAATTATTTCGTTGAAAATCCGCATTATTTGGTATAAAATAATTCTTATTCTTTAAAAATGAATATTTTGTATTGAAAATTTCACTGTTTTGTCAAAACTTAATCTACTATCTTTAAAAAAGTGAACAATTTTTTTTATGTCTGTAATCATTTTCAAGTCTATTTCTCTCCTCATCGCTAAGACCTGTCATGTTTAGCGTTCTGTCGTACGCTTCCTTCTTTTCTTTTTGGGCTGCCTTAATTTCATCATTCCACCATTTAATTTTTGTAAAGCCTTTGATATGGTTGATATAACGTATTTTTAGTTTTTAATTTCTTAAATACAATTGTACAAATTTTGATAATTAGTTGTAGGATTACATATTAAATAAAAGTAATATGAACTTCATCGATATTCTTCAAAAAGCTTTTTTACAAGATTTATAAGTTTAATATTTATTTTATTATTTAATATTTTCAAGCTAGAATTAGAGGAGGAGGCCCACTGCTTTAGAGTGGCCGAATATTGGTGTTATTACCTTAGCTTTGTTTTCATTTTTTTTCGTCAAACAACAGTTTTTTAAAATGATTTTTCTACATCGTATATTTTTATATGCTATTATAAAAAGCAAAGTCGGACCGATTTTAACTGATTTTAACCGATTTTAACTGAAAGTTGTTTACAAATGAGATTTTGTTTTTGATTACAGTATTTTGTCATTCTATCTAGAATGTAAAACAAGTAAGTGATCTGGCACTTTTTAAAAAATCCCTTTTTTATTAGGTTAAATTTTAACGAAAAAATTTGCCAAAAAGATCATTATAGACATATTTTTTAATTCCTTTTTTAATCTAAATTAAATTTTTGAAATTCAAAAGTTCGAGTTGAGTTATTATTTGCTAATCAGTCGTTTATAAGGTCGAACTTGTTAATATTGGGCCTTACCATTTATATCCATAGTTTAGGTTTTTTATTTAGTTTAATAAATTTTTCAAATTGTGTTTAGGACGAAATGATAAATTTAATAGTATTCAATTTACTATGACATTTTAAGAACTGTTAAATTATCAAATTTATTATTTGATATTAAATATAGTAAATACTATTAAATTCCTAATTTCTTACTAAACATAATTTGAGACATTTATTCAACTTAATTACAAACCTACAATAAATATAAGAATTTTAAAGCTCAATGTTGACAAGTTCTATTTCATAAACGATTAATTGGCAAAAATTTATCTTAATTTTAACTTTCGAGTTTCAAAAATTTAAGTTATCATCAAAAAGAAAATCAAAAATACTGTTATGATATTCTCGCCAAACTTTTTTGTTGCAAACTAATTAAACAGAAAAATTCAGTTTTTTAAAAAAAGAAGGGCAATTTTCCGTCTTGTTCAATTTCCATGGTGAACTTGATATTAGGGTGTAATTGATTGATGAAATCGAATAGTTGAACTATTTGTAATTATTTACAATTTGAAAGAAGTATGTGCTTCTTTTTCTCTTCGTGCAAATTGCGATATTGGAAGTCAGTTTTTTATACTGGAAAGCAAGTGTAAGAAACCAGTGGGGAGCCTTTTTTCATGGGATCGTCCTCGTCTTTCTTGGAAGCACATGCTGAGGAAAGACGAGGTCGGTTGCCTGAAAAAAGGCATCCCGCTGGTTTCTTACACTTGCTTTCCAGTATAAAAAACTGTCTTTCAATATCGCAATTTGCCCGAAGAGAAAAAAAGCACATACTCCTTTCAAATTGTAAATAATTACAAATAGTTCGACTAACTACCTCTAATTTAAATCACTTCATTATCTTCATTAGAACTGAAGACAGTACAGTTGTATATTTTTGTACAAAAAATGAACAATTTATTACACCCTGTAAATTTTTCAACGGGAATTTGTTTAGGAATGTTTAAGGTGCCACCATGATTTTTTTCAGATTTTTCCTATTATTTTTTCAATAAAAAACTATCTTCCAAAGTTCACTCCCGGGTAAAAATATTTGGTCTTGATTTTGTCTTGGGTGAAGACTAATCCAAGACAGTTTCAAGTTATTCTGTATGTCTAGCTCGTGATACGGAACCATACTATTTTTGATGTCTTCAGACCCTCTGAGGGTCATCACTAATCCGCTTTAAACTTTATAGAAGGTTTATATTATTCATTTCCATGGTATTTATTTTTTATGTATTAATCAGTTTATTTACCTGCAATAATTATGTTCTTTGGATGGCAAATCTGAAAATTTTGGTAATTTTTTCCTATCTCCATCAGTAAATTAGATACTTCTAGAAAACGACAGTTTCAATATTTTTATGTAAAATTTTATACGCCTGCAGTTTTTGAGACAGGCAGATTCTGAATTTCTTATTTAAAAATTAGTTATTACAAAATTACAAGTTTTAGCGGTTGTAAAATGTTAATCCTCAGCAGATGTCAACTGTTTGGTCCTAACCTAGCTACCTGATTCCTGGGAATGGCAGGCCCTGCCGGTGGGGTCCATAGTTTATAGAGGTCGGACTATAATGAACAATAAAATTTACAAATGAAAACTTTGGTAATTTTGACCCTGGCAAATGTTAGAGCCGCAAATTGGTAATATAATTTTCTTTAACAGCAATTCGGTATATTTATTTATTTTTTATTATTATTTATCTACAACCATAAATGCAAGAGAAGTCCGTATATCTCCAATGTCTAGCTGGTGAGACGGAGCCAGACATGATGGTCCTGAAGACATATCTTTTTTGCCTCTTGCACTTGTTTCGTAGGATAAACCGTTTGCAATCAACATGATAATTATAATAATTTATAATTCACAAATTTTGTTAACAATTATTCTTTCATTGTAAAAAACAAATAATCTTCTTGCTTCACAATGCAACAGTTTCGTTTGAAATTCATTTAGTTTGTTTAAAATTCGTGTTTTTTGTTGAAAAATTAAAATATATTCAGTTAAACAATCTTGTATTTTGTTAAAACTTCGTCTTCTTCGGTGCAAAACTAATCTTCTCGGTTACAAATACAACTACTTGGATATAATTTCACGTCTGCAAAAAGCAGAAATAGAACAGTGGCAGTAAACAGTAGACAACAGTATTTGGGCCGTAAGAAACAGGAATAGAAAAACTCGGCAGTAAAAAGTGGACACGGGCGAGTATTTGGCAGTATTCGGTGAGTCGGCTCTGTTACGCGATGCGTCGGCCAACCTCGTGTAAAGCCGAAAATGCACGAGGCGCGGAGCACGAGCACAGAGCCGAGCTTCCCGAGGCCCAACTTCACGATTCGGTTTCATCGGCTATTCGAAGGTTTGACTTGATTTTTCTTTTCAAAAATTGACACCTTAAAGAAATACTTCAAATACATGTGATGGAGTCTTGAGATATTTAATGATTATGTTCCTCAGGAATTCTTATGGAATGTTTCAGACTATCCGATTCTACAGTTTCATTTTTCATTATTCATGTTTTCTTTTTCAATTGATTTTAAATATTTTAAAGTCAAAATAATAATAAATGATCATTATTTTCAGTTTATTAAATTAATCAACATTTTTAATGTATACTTACCTCTGATACTTACCTTTCTTTTCATGCTCTTTTAGGCTATAATCACGATTTTGGAGATTTTAAGGGAAAAAGCCGAAACAGTTATCAACTTGACCTCCTATGCTATCTTAATATACAAAAACTTTAAAAAACCCTTAATGTCTGAAAATACTTATCTCAACTTTACAAAATTTTATTTTTACAATTTTATTTCAATTGTAAAATCATTTCAATTACAAATTAATTGTAAATAATTGTAAAATGAATTTAATAACATTTATTTGATAAAGAAATATCCTATGATTTTAAAAGGACCAAACAATTTTGAAGGTAATACTTTGTAGTATTTTAATAACTAATGAAGATATTTTTAGAATATTTGTCCTTGATTCTGCCCCAGGGTCAAACATGGTACAAAAAACTGTCGTGAAATTTCAAATCAAAACTGTACTCTGTATACGTTAATTTTAAAAATGAAAAGTATTAATAAATAATGAGAAGAAGGGAGCAGTATGGTTTGGTTGCATCTATTTTTTTCTTCCTGTAACTACTGAAGAAGGTTCCCATTCAAAATGTCCCTGATGAGGTAGCCTAAATGGCCTCGAAACATGTTGTATCTTTGTAGTGTGAAAAATAGTGATAAATAATGAAGAAAAGAGAGCAGGGTGGTCCGATTGTTTTTTTTCTTTTTCTTCCTCCAACTGCTCAGGAAGTTTCCTATTAAAAATTTCCCTGATGAGGAAGCCTTAAAGCCCTCGAAACATGTTGGATCCTGATAGTATAAAAATGACACATAAATAGTAAAGAAAAGAGAGCGGGGTGGTTTGGCTCTCTGTTTTCTCTTTTCTCCTTCTAGCTACTAAGAAAGTTTCCTATTAAAAATTTCCTGATGAGGTAGCCTGAATGACTTTAAAAAATGTTGGATCCTAGCAGTGTGAAAAATAGTGATAAATAAGAAAGAAAAGAAAGCTGGGTGATTTGGTTGTCTCTTTTTTTTTCTTCCTCTAACTACTGGGGAATTTCCTATTAAAAATTTCTCTGATGAGGAAGCCTAAAAGCCCTCGAAACATATTGGATCCTGGTAGTATAAAAAGGACGGATAGATGATAAAGAAAAGAGATCAGTATGGTTTGGTTGTCTCTTTTCTTTTTCTCCCTCTAACCGCTAGGGAACTTTCCTATTGAAAATGTTCCTGATGAGGTAGTCTAAAAGGCCTCGAAACATGTTGGATCCTTGTAGAGTAAAAAATAGTGATAAATAATGTAGAAAAGGGAGCAGGGTTGTTTGATTCTTTCTTTTTTTTTTGTCCCTTCAACTACTCAGGAAGTTTCCTATTAAAAATTTCCCTGATGAGGAAGCCTAAAAGCCCTTGAAATATTACTGATCCTGTTATTATAAAAAAGACGTATAACTAACAAAGAAAATAGAGCGTGTTGGTTTGGTTCCATCTTTTCTTTTGTTCCCCTCTAACTACTAGGGAACTTTCCTATTGAAAATTTCCCTGATGAGGAAGCCTTAAAGACCTTGAAACATGTTGAAAAAGACGGATAAATAATAAAGAAAAGAGAGTGGGTGATTTGGTTGCCTCTTTTCTTTTTTCTCCTTCTAACCACTAAGGTAGTTTCCTTTTAAAATTTTTCCTGATGAGGAAGCCTAAAAGTCCTCGAAACATGTTGGATCCTGGTAGTATAAAAAAGACGAATAAATAATGAGAAGAAGGGAGCAGTATGGTTTGGTTGCATCTATTTTTTTCTTCCTGTAACTACTGAAGAAGGTTCCTACTATCCAACCGAGCAATTCACGCCTACCCCGAAAGGGAAACGGCTTAATGATATAATAATAATAATAATAATTGCAAAGTAATCTTTGGTCTGTGCCAGCTTCAATTTTACATGTCAGATTTGTTTAGTTATTTATCTGGCGGCTTCCTAATAATCTTTTTCTTTGATACTACTCTCATAAAATTGTTCTTCTTTTAATAAAAATTATTAGTTATTTATTTGTTTATTTATTTTATGTATATAATTATGTTATTATTTAGTAATAATTATTGTTATTAAAAGAAGAACAATTTTATCAGACTAGTAACAGAGGAAGCGCAGACCAAAGATTATTTTGCAATTAATAGTTATTAACAAAAAAACTATTGAGATTTTTGCAAAGTAAAAAAAGTATTGGTAATCAGCGTGATTTTCTCAAGAGTTAAACGAAAATTATGGCATCGACATTGTAAAGAAAATCTTTTACTGTGAGAAATATGAAAAATGGTACACGTAGTTGTTAAAAAGGTACTTGTATATTAAGGAACGCTTTGGCTCCGTCGGAAAACTTCTTTTTTTCTACGTTTTTTCTAAGTGTCCTGAGAAATAATTTAAATTTTTTTCTAAATTAAAATCTATGAAAAATTTTATGAATTATAAACTTTTTGTTTTTCCATGAGCTTTCTACATATAATTTTAGAAATTTGTTTGTTAATAAATAATGAAATTGTTAATAAAAATTATTTCAACAAAAAATTATCAGGATTTCGAAAAAGTATTCTTGATATTCATAATCAGGGAACGTTTGCAAACTTTTTAAACCAAAGGTATTGAGAGGCAATATTAGTACATACAGAAGTATTACTGGCTACTGGACTAAGTAGTCGTGAAGTGGTGCAGTGTAGTAGTGTTTTGACTGCGCTTTGGTGCGCCGAAATGCTGGATATTTTGTGAGTTTGAGGACAATAGAATCTGTGTCTTGAAGATATGGATTCTCTGGGATATGTACGGAAAAAATATAAGCTGTCTATATTGATACCAGTAGATTACTTAACTGATTGACAAAACATAAATAAAATAAAGAATTTAAGCGTGCTCTACACTAGGGCATTAAACTTCAGTTGCCATTGGGATCATTCTGTTCACATATTATTATTATTATATATAATACATATATTATTATATTCACATATTGCGACTCTCGGTTTCCTATCCTTGCCCCCCTCCCCCCTTCCCTGTAACAAAAGTTTTGGTGGGACTGACGTTACAACAATGACTCTCCACCGTACGACGAATCACTTCTTAACTCGGAGAAAAATTATATATTGAGTCAGTGACGTACCTATACAAAAAAAAATTCCAAGTCGGATTGAACCAACACCCTTAACTATACTTAATTATGTAGAAAATTCAGAATATGAAGATGTATACAAATACTGGGATCTAAAAGATATTGATAAAGTTTCCTTCAAGCATTCCAAGTGTCAAGAATAAATAACCGAGCGCGAAGCGCGAGGTACTTACAATCGACGGCGAAGCACGAGATCCAACCGATGCACGCCCCAGTCGCGGTCATGTGTTTTTTAAATGTTTATAAAAATCGTTTCAGGGATTATCATTAATATATTAAGGAGGTACAATCGCGCATACTATTTGCAAAAAGTAGGTCCTAAGTCTATGTCGGAAAATTATTCTGTTTGAATGATATAAGTTTTATTATTCCTTAAATGTTAAATATGTAGCTTATTTACGTCTAAGAAAGTCACAAATTAGATAATTATGCCAGTATAATCTATTAATTATTTTCCTGTCAGACCTAAGAGAAAATTTTTGGCTATGATTTTACACTGCGCATAAAGAAGTTGTGTATACAGACAAGTACACACTGACTCTTCAAGATTTGAGCGTAGACGCGGCAACGTCGCATTTTTCATGGCGTCTGCTTTGACAGTTCTGCTCTTTGACTGCAAATTAAAACGTGACATTTGTTGAAAATGACCGATGGATTAGTAGTTGAAGGTAAATTTATGAAAAAGAAAGTTTCTCATAAAATATTGCAAGTTGTTGCGCATGCGCTAGACCCGCTAGGCGCTCGGACAGCGTTGCCGGATGGCTACCACGTACTTATTTCATTTTTTTTAAAGTTAAAAATTCTCATACTTTGCATACCTCTTATTCTCAAACGAAGAGGACAAAAATTCTGAAATTGTTTAAAAATCTTCATGAAAGCCCCTTCTAACATATATTAGTTAAAAAAGAAAAAACGGTAAGAATAGTTTACGAGTTAGAGTTAGAAATATAACATTTTCCTATACTTCGGATAGGCTTTACGTGTATAAGGGTTCAACTTTGATCTCAATTATCTCAGCTCAGAAGAGGACAATAGTTTTTTAATTTCGCCTATAGTCCTATAGTCAAAGTTCAAACAAATCCTTAAGAAAAGGGTGTTTGTGACCGTACCTCTCTACTTTGCCAGATGAGTAGATTATACCAATTTATATTTGTGAATTGATTTTAGTACTTTTAATGGAATTAATTAATTAATTAATTAAGAAAGGGATTAATTTAATGGTTTTCACGGAATTTTATAATAATGTTCGAAGTTTAAAATAAAGATGAAATTGTTTTTAATACGTAAAATATAAGGAAAATAGTTAAATTTGTGATGTGTACGTGAAATCCAGTGAAAAATAATGAAAATAATAATTTATCACAGTGGAGTGCTGATGATGAACGTACCGGAAAACAGAGAGGGTCTAGACGGGTGGTTGACGGGTATTCTCGTGAGGACATTGTTAGAAGTTCTAGATAGAGCCTGGCTAAAATAGCGTTACAGAACTAGCCTGGCCCTCCCGATTTTTCCCGATCAGCGCCCGATCATAAATAGGGAAAACTAGCCGGGGCCCTTCCAAATCCCGATCGCAATTTCTACATGGGTAAGTTCTATTTATTTTTGGTAAAATTCATTGAATTCACGCATGGTTTTGTGAATTTCACCTAATCCTTTACATTAATAATAAATTTAATGATTTCACGATGATTCATTATAATAAAAGAAGGTGTTTCGGGTTTCAATCGTGTGCGAAATTACGAATCTTGCCGACGTTTCGTGAACATAGCAGTTCACTTCTTCAGGGCTAACCGTTTAGATTTTCAGATTTAAAATTTCTTTATTGATTTATTCATCACAGCTTTCGCTATTAATAGTCTTGTAATTTTGGGTTTATTTTTTTATCAAAACCCCCATGAGATTTTTGTTTATGGGTTAAACCTATATAACAATAAAAATAAATATATATATAGATTTACAAACTAGGTTACAAGCTAAAGATGCTGAGGAACGGCATTTACTAGTCTATTAGAATATGATAAGGCATTTTGTACTTCATCTTGAAGGGAGCTTCCTCCATAGTCAGTATTTTTATATCCTGAAATTCAGGTAAATTTATATGTGTTTCATAAAAATTCCTTGTTCTCTCGTAAATTTCATTTTTGATAAGTGGAATCTTAAGTTTACGATGAATATCTACATTTCTGTCTCTACATTTTGCGTCAGCTATCATTCTGAGGCACTTATTTTGGAGTCTTTATAATTTGAGTATATTTGATTCCAGACTGGCACTGCATATAGCATGACAGCCTTAATATCATATTATACAGAATTGTTGTATTCTTAATACTTAAGTGACTTTTTCTTTTGATCAAGCAAAATAGGGCACCTATAATCTTATGGACTTTACTTTTAATATTTTCTATTTGTGCATACAAATTTAATTTGTTTTTCAAAATTATCCCAAGATACTTGACTTTCGTTTTGAGCTCAACTAGTTGATTATTCATGTAGAAATCAGGAATGTTTTCCTTTTTATGCTTATGTGTAAATATAATTAATTCTATTTTTAACCTCTTCAAAACTTCTATAATTCATAAATAATTTTTAAACTGAAAAATTAAATTTGGAAAATTGCCTTAAAAACTTAGAGATTTTTAGAATTTTTGCAAGGAATCTTAAGAAAATTTTTTGTATTCTTTCAACATTTTTAAAAATCTCATAATTTTTTTTCGAAATACTCAAAAGTGTACGTTTGGTTTCAAACTGTTTGAAATTTTTAAAATTTCAAATTATGTGATTAACTTTTCAAAACTTCTAAAATTTCTTTTGAAATAATTCAGTTTTCCAACAAAATCTTTCAGTTGTCTTCAAATCTTCTAGATTCTGTTTCGTGTGTTTTAAAATAAAACCTCAATAATTTAAAATTTTCCCAGAAATCTTGTCATCGGTAGCAATAACAATTTTGGTTACGTTATACGTACCGACAGTTTACATATTTCGTTAATTAAAATATTCTGAGTTTTTTGTCCATTATTTTATTTTTCTTATTTCTTTAAAAGTGTAAAAATGTTTACAAACTGTATACTGAGGTAGCAAAATTTTAAGAACAGAATTATTTCCTGATATCACAAAAAAATTATTTGCAATTGAAATGTTCTCCTTTATCAATAATGTTTTAACAAATTTGGAAAAAAATTCTATCATTACATAAAATCACTTATTTCGAAACTTTTATTTACACACATGATGTTGCATTAAATTCGTAATATTCATTAATAGACTTCATCAGCAGACAGT
This sequence comes from Andricus grossulariae, assembly GCA_011634705.1. Classification (NCBI taxonomy): domain Eukaryota; kingdom Metazoa; phylum Arthropoda; class Insecta; order Hymenoptera; family Cynipidae; genus Andricus; species Andricus grossulariae. Next base: position 192,740,552 of record JAABKJ010075445.1, on the reverse strand, counting down.
TAAATTAAGTTAAGTTAAATTAAAGAGGGCGCAGTTATCAGCGCATGTTTTTCACATTTACTGAAATTCTCTTATTCCATTAGATCGGCAATCTCCCACCTCATCTCTGGTTTTGGGTAGGAAATTAATCTCTTTTGCTTGAGGATTTATCCATTCTTTCAAAATTCGTCTTTTTTGGTTGCAATCAATTGTTTGTTCAAAATTGGGCGCTTTTGTATCAAAATGTATCTTTTTTGGTTAAAAAATGTAATTTTTGAAGTGAAACTAAGAATATGATTTTTCAACAAAAGAATTATTTTTTAACCAAATAGTTGACCTTTTTACCAATACAGTGAAAACTTTAAAGCAATACATGATTTTTCAACCAAGTACACTCGAACTCCAAAGATACGAGAATCTCGGGAATCGGTAACTCCAAAGATACGAGCGTGAAAGGGGCTACCACTCCTGCGACGTTCAGATTTCGGGGGTAATGCGTGAGAACGCACACAGGCATACTGCGCGCATGCGCGCGTATGCAATTCGCAATGAACCAACGTCGAATTCAAAACAGCGCCGGATATCAACGAACTAAAAAGGAACCCTCAAAAAGAGTTCCATTGGAGCCTCAGTTCTAAATGACACCAACTTTTAATTGAGCCGCAACTTTACTGAACCCTCATTTTTTTCTGTGTGGGAGACAATCGAGATAATGGTCTTTTTTACCTAGGCACTATTTAAAAAAGTTATGTGAATTTATGTTATACTTGCTAAACAAGAGTGGAGCATATGAATCAAATTTTCGTGAAAAACATAAAGAAAAACAAAGAAATTTTAAATGAAGGAGCTTAAAATATTCCCGCAGCTAATATAGTTAGTCCGGAGGATAAAGTTGGAAAAGTTAAATGTATATTAAAAATTGAGGCATAACGTCAACAGCTGTCAATAGCTGTCAACAGCTGTCAACAGCTGTCAACAGCTCATACTAACGTCAATTATATTAGATCTCATCATAATGTCAATTCACCTGAACCTAAAGCCAATAATAAACATCAAAATTCTCTACAAAATTGTATATTGTATTTAAAAAAGAATTGTATTTTAATAAGCACTATCCATTTAATTTACTCTCTCTTTTTAATCAATTAAATTATGCACTTAACTTACAAATTTTAGATTCAATTCAAATAAAAATAGCAATCTTAGTCAGATTTTTTGGTTGACAAGTATGGGTTACAGCAAAAATCTTAAGGTTCTCACAGTTTTTATACATTTTTATTATCAGCACGATATTTCTTTACACATCCAATTTTCCCTTTGATTACTGAAATAATTCGTTATTCGTCAAGCTTTCATTTGGCAATCTTTCAAGATTTCGAAATATTCTGGGATTTTTCAGTGACAAGATATTTTGAAATTAAACAATTTTTATTATTATTGTTTCTGGATTATATGGATTCCTTCTTTCATTTCGTAGTTTAATAGTTCGACACATTGTATTTTTTAAGAAATTTTTAATTAATACTATATAAGATTGTGAACAAATATTACATTACATTTTTTATTTACTATGTACATATTTGAGCCCTCTTCTTTAATAAATAAACGTCTTAATCTAAAGGATTTTAATGCACTTTTTCAAAAAGTTGAATTTTTCAGAAAAATAAATCATTCTGTAGTCTAATAAGTTAATTCGACTCTCTACACCTAAAAATTAATTAGTAAGAATTTACTTTGTTATGGCAGAATCAATCGAGGACTTGCAAAGAATGTTAAATAAACTTAATAAAAACATGAAGAACATGGGCCTTAAAATTAACGTAAATAAAACAAAGGTAATGGTGTTTGAGGGGAAAAGTGAGAAAACAATATTTGGATACTCAGTTCCCTCATAGGTGGATTGGAAGAAGGGGTGAAATCGAGTGGCCTGCTAGATCTCCTGATCTAACGCCTCTCGACTATTTTCTTTGGGGTTATTTGAACAGCAGAGTATACTCAATGCGACACCGAAGCTCAGGCGAATTGCAGAATCGGATTCTGCCAGAGGCTACTTTGATTGATAGGGAGATGATACGTCATGCTGTAACTCATTTTTACAATCGTATAGCTTTTTTTCAAGAAGCTCAAGGTCTTTAGTTTGAACATCTTCACTGAAGCGTGAGAGGCAAGGAGACTCATGCTAATCAAGCACCCCGAAACGTGAGAGGCAAGGGGACTCACGCTAATCAAGCAACCTAAAGGGAACAGAATTTACCACGTCCACGTCGTTTTTCCTGGGTAATGCTAAACGTAAACGTAAACTGCTTGCAAAAAACCTTGAAAAAACCTTTAAGATCATCACTAACATCAATACAGAGCTCACTAATGAATTTCTCGTTGAAATTTGCTTTGGGAATTACACTGAACTCTTGTAAAACTTTGTTAATTTCAAATAACCTTCAACTGACCTGGAACGTTACAATTGACTTATGACTTGGGTGAGTAATTGAACGTAGTATTTTTCGCTCTATTGATTGCAGATGTGAAAAAGGGGGTTTCTATCAATAAAAAAAAAATTTGACCTTCTAAAAGCCATGAAGGTCAACTTCAAGGTCAAAATGAAGGTCACCATTGAATTCCCCGTTGAAAAATACTTCAGGCATCGCACTAACCTCTGGGACAACTTTCTTTATTTCAAATAACCTCTAATTGACCTTGAACGTTACAACTGACCTATTACTTGGGTACGTATCTGAACGTAGAATTTCCCGGTGTATCGATTGCAGATATAAAAAAGCGGGTTTCTATTAAAAAAAAACACAACAAAGTTGACCTTCAAAAAGCAAAGAAGGTCAACTTCAAGGTCAAAATGAAGGTCACTATTGAATTCCCCGTTGAAATTTACTTCAAGAATGATCTTCACTCTTTTGAAAAATATTTTACCTGAGGAAATATCCAACCGTCCCGGGACTTTTTAGACACCCTTATATATATAGTTACAAGTTTGTCGATGATCTGGTAAAAGTTTCGTGTACCCTGAGCCCAAGGACGACCGCCTTCTCTATTTTCCCCGCAAGTATCTTAGCATTTTCTTGACGCGCAGGTATGCTTTTCAGGCTATTAACCAGTGAAACCTTGGCACTTCCAAGAGCGCCGATGATCAGGACGATTAGCTTAACAGAAGTCAGATTCAAAATCTGTGGCTTTTATGTATCGTTCTAACTCACGTAAATATCTCATTGGACGTTCATTTGGTTTTTCGAAAAAATTAAGGAGTGGTAAGTTTTTTAACCAGTGCGGTTTATAGAAAGTTACATTTTGGTTTCGATTGATTCGCTCGTTAATTTTTTCTTGGTTTCCCGTAAGACCTCAGATTCGTTTTTCATGTCCCATCTTCGCGGATATTAATGAAGCATGATAAGCCATTATTTCGGCTGTTTCATGGGATAATCTTATGGTACGATTATCAATATCGTCAATCTGTTCTGACAAATTTGTTTCTTGATTTATACAATGCGCGTCCTGTATGTTTATTAAATCGCGCATATTTTCATCTCATTTTTTAGCGACATTCCGAATTTTTTTATCCGTGGTAGTTTCAATTTCGTTTATTCTTGTGTTTAAATCATTGGAAGGCTTTAAAGATTCTTTAATTGCAAAACGGAAACGGGTTAATTCTTCAATATCTATTCTGTCTTTCGATCCCATTAAGCTTATTTGTTTTCTTTGGGATCAATGGGGCTATTTGGGGTTAATATACAGTCCCGATGATTTAAACTGATATTTGATCCGAAGTCTGACATTTTTGAAGAATTTGGTTTAAATTTCGTGTATGATAAATGATAAGGAAAAAGGGTTTGAACATTTTTCAACACTTACCTCCACCTTGTTTGTAATTCAAATTTCAATAATCAGTACAAAAACAAATAAACAGTTTTCATGCTTTTCACAAAAAACAATTCAATTAATTTAACAAATCCTTGTATTTCATTTCTTTTGCTCACCTCGTTTGATGAATTCGTTCACTTATCTCAAAATAAACAAAAAATTTCAGAAAGAAAATCGACTTGATTTCAAACACTTTCGGAAGAAAAACTTTTCAATTTTAATTTGTTTTCTCAACTCCGGGATTCAAATTTATTTTAAATATTCAGTAATATTAAAACTCTGCTAAGCACGTCTGCTCACAGTGAGATCCCGATTTTGAATGGTTGTTTCGTATGACCGCTAAGGTCTGTTCAAATTTTGATGCTTCAGGTTATCGTTGAAGTCAGTTCAATTTAAATGTATACATTTGGTAAGTATTAATTATTTTCTATACAGGTGCCTTTGAAAGCATAATGTTGACAGTTGTGATTGAGGACGGTGTCAACTGTCACCCTGGTTATTGTAATAATTATTTTCGCTCAATTTAGTTTGAGAATGCTTGCATGACTTTCATACCTAAGACGCAAGGTTCATTCATATTTGGCATACCTTATTTGTTCTCCCGGTTATGGTTTCAACCATTCAACGGCAGCAACGAATTCCACTCTCCAACGAATCAGCGTCGGGCTACGACAGAAATAAATTCTACTACAGCGCCAGGGACGTAACAAATTATGCATGCTCGCGCGTCAAAGTTTTGAGTCGGGCAAATTACCCTGGTAACATACTGCAATATTAGTAAGTTACCGGGTAACTTACCCGACGTTCGTTCTCGGCGAGAATTTATGAGAATTTTTTTTTTTCTATTTCCAAACTTCCGTGAAGCGCCTTCGTGGCAACGATAACTTTGCTTTCATTATCCATTTGCTTTTCCAAACATTTTTTCCAATATTTTTTATTCAGTGCACCAAAGACAAATTTCGGAAAAAGCCAGAAACTGGTATTATATTATTCAGCTATTTCTCGAAAAGCGTAGAGGTCCTAAGATCACCTGATCTTCAGTTTAAAAATATCACATTATTTAGTTTGAATAAAAAACTTGACTGAATGTTACGTATGTGAACAGTTTTTGAAATATATAATTATTGCTTATTTGATTTTATTATTTTTATTATTTATATTTATTCAAATGTAATCAATTTATTTTTTGAAGATTTTGCAGTATAGCAAGACAATTATACGGAGTGTTCTGAAAATTTTCTAAATTTATTATTTCAATGCTTAAAAAGTTTTCCATATTTTAAATGTACCTAAATGGGCACTGTATAATATATTCTATAAACGCCAACATTATCTAATTACTAGTGTGACAATATGCCAAAGAGTGAAACCCGGGACATTTCTCATCTCAAACCGGGACATTCCCGGTAATTCCTCAACCCTCGCTCCGCCAAGATAAACCTCGTTAACATGGAAGTGAAAAGTGTAACGTAACGTAACGTGATGGTCAGTAACAGACCACGACTATTTCAACTACGCAAGCGTTGCGTATGGGAGGGAGAAGTCACGTTATTGACCGTAATACGCGCGCTTATTTGAAATGCTTCAAACTCACACTGTACTTTAAGAAGAGAGATAGAGATATCTTTCGCGGAATGCGACACTTAAACGTAGTATTAGCCAATCAGTAAAGGGGCCGTAAAGTAAAGGCCGTGTAATGCTCAAATTTGACCTAGCTTCCCTGTCGATAATTCACTGCTCTCTGATTGGATATCAGAACGGGATCGTTGTTGCCGTTGATTCGTTGAAACGAAAATCATTGAAAGGAATTTATTTGAAATAAAGAACACTAGATTTTACAGTTAATGGTTCACAATTTATTAATAATGAGTCTTCACCCAGATTCTAACCATTCTTTCGGCGGTCTACCTCTGGGCATTCTGCCATTTACTTTACCTTTATACACCTGTTTGGTCTGTCGTTCATCTTTCATTTTTTCATTTAAAAAAATTTGTTTACAGAATAATGAGAATACTTTAAAACATTAGGGTATTCCCATCATAAAAATACAAAAATACAAATAGGAAAATCAATTCGTCAATCAAGGAGTCTTCTCTATTCTTGCATCAACTTCGATTTATGTTAATGAAACCGTTTTTACTATAAAAAACCAATTTTTAAAATATCATAAATGACTATAATTTCCTTACGCTTCAGTAAAATGTATTAATATCAGAGGTGAATTAATTTATTTCGTGCCAAGGAATCTTTTATATCCTTATATCAACTTTGAATGATATTCATGAAAAAAGTTCCACTATAAGGAACTTATTCTTAAAACGTTATAAGGAGCTGCAAAATATGTAATCAATATTTAAAAAAATACTTAAATCATGTTTCGAGATCGTGTTAAAAAAAAGGGCGACATTCGAACATCTAAACATCCAGCCAACCCCACACACACGCACATCCAGATCGTTAAATTGGCTAAAAAAATTATAAAATTCTTAAGTAAGATTTCTAAAGTAATCCGAGAACTTCACTTGAGAAATTATGTGAAAACTCTGAATTAAGCAACATATAGTTCTAATCAGTAGTTTTTTAATGTTCAAGCGTAGTTTTCTATCAATGGCACATATTTAATTTTTTTCAAGATACATTTTAATCATTCAAGGCCGAAAATATATAAGGTGTATAAAAAAAGTACATTATAAATTTTTAAGCATCTATATAAGGTGGTTTTTAACTTTTAAGGGTAATATTTTGAATGAAATTAGGGTGAAATTACTTTCAGTCATGCCTAATATTTCATTGTCATAATTAATGCTTTTGACTGATTTATTTGTCATTAAAAAAAAAAATAATTAACACTTTTTAGCGCTTAAAGGCCTTCGATCACGGTCTAAACATATATTTTCGTAATTTATGGAAATTGTTATTCTTTTTGAATTAGAGGGAATTCTCGATTGATTTCACTGGTTTGACGGAAGTTTCAAAGCTTTTTTTTCCTCTTATAAAAATCATGGCATTTTTAGGACTTTTTGATAGATTCCAGGGATTAATTTAATTGTTTTCACTGAATTCTATAATAATGTTCGAATATTTTTCTAATTGATTTACTCAGAACAAATCAAGGCCTCCACAGTATTTCAGGAATTCCTTCTCTTTTTACATTTTCGAGAATATCTCAGGTGATTCCTGCCTCCGCAGTTATAACATCGTTTCTTCGGTAAATATTTTCGTCCTTCTTTATTATCGTCTTGAAGTTGATCATGTTTCGTCGTTGCTGCGTCTTTCGTCGAGGACCGCTTGTCAAATCTTGTCGACTTTTCCTTCATGTAGCTGTAATCCTCGAGTTTCCTTTTGAATTCCTGGATATTTGATGTTCCATACAGTACTTGCTTAGTAGTTTCCGAGTCGTTGATGCCATCAATTATGTATCTTATGATGAAACGGTCGGATAAGTTATCTCGGCTGCCTAATGTTCTCATGTGCAGGAGGTACTCTTCGTACGACACATTAGGCTGCTTCCTTCGCTTCGACATTAGCAAGTGCAAATCACGTCGATCGACATCTTTGCTTAACTCTTCTTTGAGACCCCTCTTTAAGGCATCCCACGTTCTAACTGTTCTCTGGGTTTTGAGCCACGTTTTAGCAAGACCTTCCAGCGCCTTCTTTGCACATACTAGTTTTTGCAAGTCTGTCCAGCCATAGATCATACGGCTCTCCTCGATGTGGATAATCCAATCTTCGACTGGATAAAGTAGATCGTTTCCTCTGAATTTGGTTAATGTACCTTCCATATCTCTAAAATTTATGCCCGATATGTTCGGTAGTTGTTCGCATTGTTGATTCCGTGCTGGCCCTGTCGCGTCTCGTCTATCATTCTCTGAAATGGTTTGCTGCTGGTTGAGTCTTTGTGTCAGTTCAGTAATAATTCTCTCCAAGTCGGTTATTCTCTGTGCATCAGCCATTTCGGGCTCGGATGGAATCACGGTATCGTCTAAAGTTGTTTCTCCTTCTTCGTCGACGTCTTCTTCGTCACCAATCCGCTGGTCCTGAGTGCCACGTCATCAGCGTCGTTTCCGCCACCACAGCTTTTCTCAGCTTCTTCGTTTCTGACTCCGTTTTGCTAATCTGTCGCCTAAAACAGCTTAACTCGTCTTCCACATTCGTCTTAGCTTTTGTCTTAGCTATGGTCTTGGCTATCATCTTAGCTTACGTCTTCACTTCGTTGCGTTGTGTCGTTGGACTCTCTCATCAGCTTTGCATTTCACGTTTTCCTTCACAAACACCGTCACTTTTCATCACTCATTTCGTTGTTTTATTCAAGAATATCTTCGCTTTTCACAAATATCGTCACTTATCATCACAATCATCGTCACTTTTCATCATAAATATAGTTTTTTTATTCAAGAATATCGTCGCTTTTCACAAACATCGTCACTTATCATCACAATCATCGTCACTTTTCATCACAAATGACGACATTACTTAGACCATGGTCTAAGTATGTTCTAACCCTGTTACAGAACCTGTTCTTTTGTGTTCTAGAACTGTTACATCACATTTATATAACAGTATCCGCTGAGTTTTTTTTTAACTTTTTCAGAATTTTGTCAAGTTTACGAAGGCAGTCTACGAAAACACGATTTTTGAAAAATTGTTCAAAAATATTTTCAGGACGCATCGTAGTCATGTTTGGAAAATTTTAAATTCTCATCAGGACCCCTCAATGAAAAGCTATAGCAAACAAACGCGCTTAACATACCTAACGCGGTGAAAAATTACCAGATGTCTGGACTAACATGACGAAAGTTTTCTAAACTGAAAGTTATTGTTTCTAGTGGTAATGTTGATTTACTGCAATTGGGCTTACTATATGCAGGGTGCTTCAAACCTTCCTTGCCACTCTGCAATAATAAATTTTAGATCATGAAATAAATGGAAGAGTTGTTAATAAGTTTTCTTTTTATATAAATCTCTGTAACAATTTCAGATTTTTGCAGGTATGAATGTGGAATGTGCGTTATTTTCAATACTTTTCACGTATAAATTATGTAGAAAGTATTTAATATTTATAAAGTAGATCGTTATATCTTGTAGTTGCAAGAAATAAGAATATTCTCTCCATTTTCAGTTCTGATCTTTTTTTAAATAAGAAATTCAGATATCAACCATTTTTTTTACATAATAATTGGAACTTTCGTTACCTTATTGGTATAAAAGATAGGAAATATGCTTTTTGGTTTGTTTTGGTAAAGTATATATTTTTCTATTCGGGGGCCGTGTATGAATTACGTGAAGAAATTAATTACGTCCCAATAATTATCAATCGGAAAATTCCCTAATGGGGCCTTACACCCTGTCTAATTTTTTCCCCTTGCATTAACAATGAAAGAATTGTAAGAGCCCTTACTGTTGGAGAATATTCTTCTCTCTACGTATAGGTTAATTAATATCAATTTTGTCGAATAAATACGTCCAAATTATACAAAAAATATCAAAAGTAGAAACTTTCAAGTATATTGTATATCATATTTTATTGTTATTGATATTCTTTTGATATTTTTGAATTTTGTGTTCGAATTGCAACATTGATTTTTTAAAAGTGTTTCAATGAAAAAATTTATCCGCTTGAGCTCTCGAATCCAATAACTCGCCCGACGCTCGAAAACGCTAAAAGCGTTGGCCCCCGCACCGAGAGAACATCCTTACTTTTTTCGTATGATCTCGTCTCACGCTACGTTAGCATGGACTATATCATACTATGACTGAAATAAATAATTCATTCACGTTTCTTAATATAGAAAAATTATAATTCAATCTTTATGTAATTTAATATTGTAAAATTTATTAGTTTCCAACATAAAAAGCGATAAAGAATTATTCCCATTGAACCGTTTGAATAATGTTTATTTTATATATTTTGCAAGAATTCTCCTTGTTAGTTTACAAAATAAAAAGCCTTAAACAATTATTTTCATTGGAAAATTGAAATAATTTTCTCTTTATATTTTTTTCAAAACTTGAAATTTCATTTCTGAAAATGTTGATGATTAATAACCTCTTATAATAATTTTCTGAACAAAATAAAACACATGAACATTGTACATATAATTTTGAAAATTTAATTTAGGTACTCATTTGACATCATAAATATTATAAAAAAATACATAATTGTAATGGAGATAGGTTGAATAAAATAAACGTTTATTATACGTATTATATCCAATATTCAATCACATCACTTCGAAGTAAATAATTAATTTATGTGGCTTGATAGAGAAAAATTAACATTAAATATTTATGTCATTAAATTTTGTGAAAAAATTAATCAGCTAATAATTAATCAATCATTTGATTACACAAAAAGCATTGAAGAATTATTTTCATTGAATAGTTCAAATATTTTTTACTTCTTATTTTTCTGAAAATTGGAATTATTAACAACCTTTTACACTATTGCAGAGAAAATTAAAATATATGTGCACATAATTTCGACATAAAAATTCAGATACTTATTTCACAACATCGAAAAAATTTAGAAAATGATAATATAATTGTAATATAGGTATTTTAAACATTAACAAACTTTTATGATACAAATTATACTCAATATTCAATTACATAACCTTCAAGTAAATAATTAGTTTATGTTACCCTATCAATCCTCTGCCTGGTCATTTGACCGTTATCGTAAAAAATCGTCAAATGAGTCATGTAGAGAGGGAAGAACCAATAGTAGTGCTCATTTACGTAACGTGATGTGTGTAAGTGCGACAGAACTGTATCGTATAACTATTTCGAGGGGCACATGTGCCCCTCGATAGAAACTTTTTAAATAATAAGTAAATTACTATTTAAAAATACTCAAAATGAAGTATGAGTACTAAAGTTGAAGAATATTCAAGAAAATTGCTCAAAATTTGATAAAAAGTGTCAGGTTTATGATACGAAAAGAATCATGTGGAAAATAACCTCAAGAAAGAAACGTCAAATTGAACAAAATACTTTTGAGTGGAAGAACTGTTCAAAATTCATTTAACTTACATTTAATTTAAGGTTCAGATGTAGTTGCGATGACCTTGATGTCCCTGGTCATGCACCAGGTTGCTAAATGCATCGTCTACAGGAATTCTTTCAAAATTTAAACTTCGATGATGAAAATATCAAATTCAGATGTAGTTGCGATGACCCCGGTGTACCTGGTCATGCAACAGGTTGCTAAATGCATCCTCTACAGGAATTCTTTCAAAATTTAAACTTTGATGATAGAAATATCAACTTTAGATGTAGTGGCGATGACATCCGCGTGCCTGGTCATGATCCAGGTTGATAGATGCATCGTCTACAGGAATTCTGTCAAAATGTAAACTTCGATGATAGAAATATCAACTTCAGATGTAGTTGCGATGACCCGGTGTACCTGGTCATGCACCAGGTTGCTAAATGCATTGTCTACAGGAATTCTGTCAAAATTGAAACTTCGATGATGAAAATATCAATTTCAGATGTAGTTGCGATGACCCTGGTGTACCTGGTCATGCAACAGGTTGCTAAATGCATCGTCTACAGGAATTCTTTCAAAATTAAAACTTCCATGACGAAAATATCAACTTCAGATGTAGTTGCGATGACCCCAGTGTACCTGGTCATGCACCAGGTTGCTAAATGCACCGTCTACAGGAATTCTTTCAAAATTCAAACTTCGATGATGAAAATATCAACTTCAGATGTAGTTGCGATGACCCCGGTGTACCTGGTCATGCAACAGGTTGCTAAATGCATCGTCCACAGGAATTCTTTCAAAATTTGAAGTTAAATGATAAATATACCAACTTCAAATGTAGTCACGGGTTTTCTATGGACCCTAATAGCAATAACAACTTTAAGTATAATAACGATGACCCATATGTGCCTGTTTGTGTATTAGAACATTAAAACTGAACCAACATTCAAGGAGCAATATCTGTTTTGGATATCTTGCTCCAGAAACTTCTCCAGAATAAATGAGAAGAAGATAGTGGATGCGCAACGTATATTTTTTTATTTTTAAACTAGTAATAGTATATTTTGAAAACTCTTCAGACACTAAAACATAATTGACGAATACTTATTGAATTAAGAATCTAGGATAAGACTTTTCTTCTTTTGCAGTTCATTCAATTCGCATCTTAAACTGTCTTTAACCAGTCTGTCATTTTGTATCTTCCACTTTGCTTTCTTCGCACTAGGTCGACAATACTCTGGAATAGAAATAATAAGATAATATCACAATTTAGCGATGTGATTTTTTATTTCATACAGTCCGTTTATACAGTTTTATACATATATATATATATATATATATATATATGTCTAAGATGTTTATACATCAAAAGTGCCGCAAATTTTTGAGCTCGGAAAACTCTTACGGCACTTCATTTTCCGGTGGCGCCTCTGCTGCAGATCTACAACAAAAAATTATTTAAGTGTGCAGCTTGCATTAAGGCGTTGGCAGCACGAATGTGAACTGAAAGCTTCCTTACTCACCTTCCTCGTTGTGGGGTTTCCATCCTCTTCTTTGCTTTTGGAACGATGTTCAATTTCGCCCGAACAGCCTCCAAAATCATCTTCTTTGGGTTCTCCAGTCCAGGAAAGCGGCCGCTTACATAACCTACGAATAAATTTAGTAAATATTAAACATTACGTCTATCAGTCGTGTTTAAATACAATGATACATATAACAACATCATTATTATTACTTACTTAATATGGCATCCACTTTGTCTCCGTCCAACTTGGACAGGGCTGGAATCCCTTTGCGTTTGTGGAGGTTGCACTGGACTCCCGGAACAGATGACCTCTCCATCGTCTCTCTGTCGAAGAAGTGAGTCATCATATCGTTTTTCATCCGTTTAGCATTCAAGGCAGACCAATTCCGGGTCGCTGCTGCAGGAACTGCTACAAGCGGCGTTATTTCGATTGTTACCTGCTCGGCATTCCACGCCTGCCTACTGATGCTCCTCATTGTCTATAATAAAAATTACAAATTAGTACACAATTGGGAAAAATTATGTTCTTCATAAAACCTTTTAAATTTCTTCATTCTTACCTTGTAGTGCTTTGCTTTTTTTTCATACTTCTCCCCTTTAAACACTGGAGGATGAGGCACCTTTTGCGAAGCTTCCTTGCAGTCACTATCCTGTAAATACAAAAACATTTTATATACTTACTATTATATTTTTTGCCTATTCTTCAAATTGAGAGCACAAAACTCCTACCTTAGCCTTAAGATTATCGGGCATCTCGTCGGGTATGGCATTCTTTGAGGCCATGTCCTCTACTACCAGACAGTTCTATAATACAAATAAGAATTACATCAAGACTTATTGTTAACATTGTTTAATGGTATTTTTCGAGATAGCATTGTAGAGGATGCGTACGTATATGTAAGTTATATATTTTTGCTTACGTCCTTCCATGACTCCAAATTGATGCTTGCTGCTTCCAGCGATCTTATTTCTGGTTTTTTGATGCACCTCTGAAAACCAATAAGATGCATACTTTAATTATCACCAGCGTCATTGGAAAAATATTAAAATTGATCGTGTATCAACGAAACAACTTTACGTACTTTTTGCACAGGTGCATGGTGCGGCTCCTGATCCGTTTCAATTTTAAACTGAAGCTGTGCAATACGCTCGCGAGTCTTACTCAAGCGTACTGAAGTATCGTTACTTCTAGTGTCGCTAAGCAGGGAGACCGCCTTCTCGTAAACTACACAGTTCAGATTCCAGAGAATAACATCTTCAGGGAACAAATAGGGGATAGTATTATCAGCTTCAGATAATTTGTCCACCCTGAGAAAGACCTTTTGGTGGATAGATCTTCTACTTCTCATTTTGGCATTATCGGCTATTTGTAAAGGTGGTCTTGATGGAACGGGTGGTATGTTCGCTGTAGGATATTGCTCTTCTTCTTGTCGATAAAGAGCTTCATATCCGTTTTTGCGCAAAAAGGATTCCTGATCTCTTAAATACTGCGGTGTTTTATGAGCATATTCCGGGTTCATATTGACCCAACATTCATGTAACCTCTGCATGAATCCTCTTCTCGCCGGTGAGCTTCTTTGCCAACAGGTAAGGATGTCCCTCCTGAGTTGGTCCGACCACTTAAATCGATGTTTTGGCATTTTTCCGGGGCCTAACTATTATTTTTTTTTTAAACTTGTTCTCGGGATAAAAAGAATCCGGTTTTCCATCATAGTCACGAACTAAGTGAAGTGACTGATGCGATAAGAATATAATTAGTTAAAATAATACGATGTATGAAATCATTTGCGATGAGGTTTTAGGTACAAAATTAGGAGCATGGTGTAGTTCGCAGGTCTTCTTCTACCGCTGTTATGCTTACACAGCGGCCTTGTATGTTGGAGGTGACAACAGTCGCCTCTGGATGCTTTCTTCGAGCTACCATGTTTATTTTAATATTATTTTTTTGAAACTTGTTCTCGTGTTAAAAAGAACCCGGTTTTCCATCATAGCCACGGACTAAGTCAAATGACTGATAGATGAAGATGTAATTAGTTAATTTGATACGTCGTATACAATCATTTGCGATGATGTTGTAGGTACAAAATTAGGAGCATGGTGTAGTTCGCAGGTCGTCTTCTACCGCTGTTATGCTTGCACAGCGGCCTTGTATGTTGGAGGTGACAACAGTCGCCTCTGGATGCTTTCTCCGAGCTACCATGTTTATTTTAATATTATTTTTTTGAAACTTGTTCTCGGGTTAAAAAGAACCCGGTTTTCCATCATAGCCACGGACTAAGTCAAGTGACTGATAAGATGAAGATGTAATTAGTTAATTCAATACGTCGTATGAAATCATTTGCGATGATGTTGTAGGTACAAAATTAGGAGCATGGTGTAGTTTGCAGTTCTTCTTTTACCGCTGTTATGTCTCTTTACAACATCCAATTGGAATATATTCAGTTATGGAACCTTTCAATTAAACTCAATCGAAGCTCACCGTGCATATTTAACATAAAATATGAATTTTTAAAAGATCTACAACTTTTGTTTGAAACTTTTTTGAAAATATTTTTTATTAACTGAAATAAACGCAAAAACATGAAATTTTTATAGTTTTTTGGGGGTTTGACCTTGAAAATCGTATTTGCGGGTATTTTCATAACATATTCGTGATCAGCGCGTCAAAACACGTAGGTATACGAAGTTTCAAATTAATCGGAGGTAAGCGCTTTTCGGAACTTTATCTGTTCGATCCCCTGCGTCAGTTTTTACCATTATTTAAAGTTTCATTAAATTATAAATATTTGAAAATAAATAAATAATAAATAAACGTATCCTTCGTAAACAATCAATAAAAATTACATGAGATAGCTCTGAGCAAACTCTTAGTGATAGATCAGGGAAATTTAATGAAAAATGGAGGGTATGAATTTATGAGAAAATGTTGAACGATAAAATTATAAATTCAAATTTTATCATTTTCAGATATTTTTGGTTACCATTCATTTAACTTGGATAGCTTCCATATTAATTTTATTACCTGAATTTATTTATACGACTATTAAAATAGAAAAATAGTTACGCAATGTGGAGCGTAGAACAAAGCAAAATTCGCGTAAGTATAGTTTTGTGATATAATTTCACGTTAGCCAATCTATACTATACATTGTTTGTTACAGAAAAAAAAACTAAAATCTTATATAAATTGAACATTAATTATCATTAGCAATTGTAGAACTGTGTTGTAAATGTAATGGTTATTTTTACTAATTTCATTATTATTGAGTATGAAAGATGCAGTATAATTTCAAAAATGATGACAAATAGAATACATAAGCTCAAATATAAGAACTATTTTTTCATGAGTAAAAACAAGTAAAGGAAATATGAGGAAAATAACAGCAAAGAAACTCACCACACTGTAGAATAAATCAACTCATTTGTTCAGGAACGCTTGTAAAGAGTATTCAATTTTGTACTTTAGAATGTCTTCGCTTTTTTCACAATTAACATTACTGTCGGTTCGTTTACTTAAAACCTTTATATCCTTTTCGTTTTACTCACTTTAATTGACTTAGTTGACTTCAGTAGGGCAGCGTTGCCACAATAAAAATTGTGTTTGCATCTTTGCATTGTAACATCAGAGATGAGGTGGGAGATTGCGCATGCCGTGTATTTGATTTCGACTGACTTACCGCAGCGCGCCCTGTCTGCCTCATTAACCCTGGTGAACACGTGCTGGATGACTCACTCGGCTATTTTTGTCTGCCCACTCACACTCTTTTAACATATTAATTTATTGCCTAGCTTTTGCCCTAAAATTCCTAATGAATGACTTCTTTTTCGCTCTAGAAAACATAAACCTAAAATCTCCTTTCCTAAGATTCAAATTTGAATTCCCGCTAAATTTGTGGATATCCTGTGGTGATGTAGATCCCTAACATTTCAGCATGACTGTCGTCAAGTTCTTCGTCATGAATCATGCAGTTTCACAAGAACGAAAATTGCACTCCGTCACACCATGCATTTTTTGATCATGCTCTACCCGCTTTCCCTCTATGGCTTAAGTTTCAATCCTCACTTAACAGTTGTCGTAAGTAAAATGGGCGAAAGAGGCGCAGTCGCCGAAATGATGTTAAGTAGATAATATAGTTTTCTGTAAGTACGCATGATCACTAGAGCAATTAGAACTCTGCCTTACCCGCAGGGATGAGTAAGTAAAATACTCGTGGTAATTTACTTGGTTTTCTACGGCAATTTTTCCTGGTATTTTACATCAACAGTTTTCTACATGATGTAAATTACATCTTATTCTATATATGAGGGCGCTACCTCTGAGGCGAGAAATTGAAAACTTGAGTCAGACAGCCAATCAGAGGGTTTCTACATGTATGTTACATACTCGAGGTATTTTACGTAAAATACCTCCTTTAGGTATTGTACGTAAAAACTTCCAGTTACGCGTAACTGCACATCCCTAATGGAATGTATGGAAGCCCGGTGTGTTTTTTGCTTCTGTTTTGCTTTAGTTGACATTATTATTTCTTAATTAACAATATAGGCATTAAAAAAAACTCACGAATGCCGATACCAGAAATTTAGAAAAGTGAGGTTATGCACAGTTCTGTAGGTCCGCCATCTTAGAACGTAATTTACTAGTATTTTACGTCAAAAACCTCCAGTTACGCGTAACTGCACATCTTGGGTTGTAAGTCCATGAAAAGTTTCATTGAAACATTGAAAGTTTCATGAAACAATGAAACGATTCATGGGATCAAAGTTTCTGAAACGCTTGAAAGTTTCACCAGACAAACACGTATGCGCTTGCGCACTCAGTATTTTTTATATTTTGAATTTTCCCGCCCTATTGTTTGAAACTTTTCATTTGGTCAAAGTTTCATGAAACTTTACAACCCTATGCACATCCCTGCTCAAAGATATTATAAGCCTAGATGCGGCACGGGGTGTCAGAGTGGGGGAACTATATATATAGGACATCACATTTTCTCTGAGTGGCTAAAATTAGTGAATTCCTAAATACTTGTTGTTCGAGTTTGCATTTTTCAGTTAAAACATCCCGATAAAATTGTTTTACCTCTGTACGAAGGTGTCTTTCAACGTAAACAAATTTGGAATTGATATATGTAAAAATATCCAGGTTTTTTAATGCGATTTTTTGATTTTCAAAAATAGATAGGCCTTGATTATTTTCATAGATTAATAGTTTTGGGTCCTCAGTTCTCATTAGAAAGATATTGCATACAGGCATCAATGACTTGTATGCCAATACAAACGTTATATCATCTGTTACTAGGGAATATAAAATTTTGTTTCTTGTAGTGTTGTCGTAAGTTTTGTTTGCTAAGCCGGAGTATAATAATTCGAATTGTTTGAAATTGCATGTTTCAGTCGGTAGTGGGTTCCAAAAGGTTTGGCCTCCTTCTACATCGATACAAGTGGTTTCTGAGACTGTACATACTACACCTGAACTTAAGTGAATGTTATCATCGTGTAAATTAATAGTAGCGTAATAATCCCGTAGTAAAATTTTATAAGTTGCTTCGACAACAACGTAATCCCAAGTGCCAAAAGGGTCTAGTAGTACCTGAACATTTTCCCCAATTAGTAGTGGTACCTGCTATTATTAGAGTGTGAGAAAAAGAGTTGTTTGAACTTAACCCGAAAATTTGCTTTTTGTCTCCTACTGTTAATACTACCGTTTTATGCATTAAGTCATATTGTTCATGTGATACTTCGTATATATATTCTTTGTACCCATTAGCTACTGACGCTACATGAGAATGCATTCCACAATATTTTACTCCCCGTTTTACTTCTACTTTACATTGTATGAATTTTGTATTACTATAATCGGTTATTTGCAGTAATTGTGTGTTTACCGATTCGATGTTTGATTTGGGTGAAGGTATGTCACATCCTTCTACCTCTAATAAAGACACGGTTGTTATATTCAGTTGATTCGGGCCACAATCATATCCCACGATTGCATGGATTGTTGTTGTATAATGTAAGTATGCAGTGAACAGAGCCAAAAGGAAGCCTCGTAAATCCATTTCTGGATAAAGGAGGTTCCAAATTAGCGACTTGTTCTATTTATGGATACTTTTAATTACGTCATTATTTCTTTATTATGAACGTGAATAATATTTATTTTTTTTCTCTGATGATTTATTACCATGCATATTATATTGTAGAGTGATACTTTTTTGATTTAGAACTAGATACCTATTTTATTAGAGCCAGAACGTCGGCCAGTAAAACATGACCTGATAGGCGCAAAGAATTTCTGTAGCCGATGCATTTAGCAACCTAGTGCATGACCAGGTACACGGGGTCATCGAACCTACATCTGGAGTTGATATTTTTATCATCGCAGTTCAAATTTCGAATGAATTCTTGTAGAAGATGCATTTAGCAACATGGTGCAGGACCAGGTACACCGGGGTCATCGCAAGTACATCTGAAGTTGATATTTCTATCATCGAAGTATGAATTTTGAGAGAATTCCTGTAGACGATGCATTTATCAACCTCGTGCATGACCAGGTAACCGGGGTCATCGCAACTACATCTAGAGTTGATATTTCTATCAACAATGTTCAAATTTTCAGAGAATTCCTGTAGACGATGCATTTAGCAACCTGGTGCATGACCATGTAGACCGTTGTCATCGCAACTACATCTGAAGTTGATATTTCTATCATAGGAGTGTAAATTTTGAGAGAATTCCTGTAGACGATGCATTTAGCAACCTTGTGCATGACCAGGTATACGGGGTCATCGAAACTGCATCTGGAGTTGATATTTTTATCACCGTAGTTCAAATTTCGATAGAATCTTTGTAGGGGATGCATTTAGCAACCTGGTGCATGACCAGGTACACGGTGTCATAGCAACTACATCTGAAGTTGATATTTCTGTCGTCGCAATTCAAATTTTGAAGGAAATCCTGTGGACGATGCATTTTGCAACCTGGTTCATGACCAGGTACACAGGGGTCATCGCAACTACATCTGGAGTTGATATTGCTATCATCGAAGTTCAAATTTTCGGAGAATTCCTGTAGACGATGCATTTAGCTACCAGGTGCATGGCCATGTACACTGTTGTCATCGCAACTACATCTGAAGTTGATATTTCTGTCATCAAAATTCAAATTTTGAAGGAACGCCAGTAGACGATGGATTTAGCAGCCTGGTTCATGACCAGGTACACCGGGGTTATCGCAACTACATCTAGAGTTGATATTTCTATCAACAATGTTCAAATTTTCAGAGAATTTCTGTAGACGATGCATTTAGCAACCTTGTGCATGACCAGGTACACGGGGTAATCGCAACTACATCTAGAGTTGATATTTCTATCAACGAAGTTCAAATTTTCAGAGAATTACTGTATACGATGCATTTAGCAACCTGGTGCATGACCGTGTACACTGTTGTCATCGCAACTACATCTGAAGTTGATATTTCTATCATCGAAGTGTAATTTTGAGAGAATTTCTGTAGCCGATGCATTTAGCAACCTAGTGCATGACCAGGTACACGGGGTCATCGAACCTACATCTGGAGTTGTGCTCCATGGCGGGCGGAACTAAATTTTACTTATACATGGAAATTTATTATGTGCGTCATGGCGGGCGGCACTAAACTCTTATCAACTATCAATTGTGCTTATTCAGTCAAATTTGTGCAAACAACTTCAACCCCTAAAAACTACCCACTATGTGGCAAACACCATTGCCGAGCTAGCGAAACGTTTCACTGGTCCCGACATAATCCAAAATGAAATTGATATGATTCTCATATAATCACCTTAATTTGTTTAAATTCGTGCAACCAGCTTCAACCCCTAAAAACGACCCCCTATGCGGCAAACATCATGGCCCGGCCAGCGTAACGTTTGAATGGCCCCGACATTATCCAAAATCAAATTTATATGAGCCCCACATAATCCCCTCAATCTGTTCAAATTTGTGCAACCTACTTCAACCACTAAAAACTACCCCCTATGCGGCAAACATCATGGACGGACCAGCGAAACGTTTCGCTGGCCCCGAGAATATCCAAAATCAACTTTTCATTAGCCTAATATAATCGTCTTAATTTGTTCAAATTTTGAAACCAAATTCAACCCCTAAAAACTACCCTCTACGCGGCAAACATCATGGCCCGGCCAGCGTAACGTTTGACTGGCCCCGAGATTATCCGAAATCAACTTTACATGAGCCTAATATAATCGCATTATTCGGTTCAAATTTGTGCAACCAACTTCAACCCCTAAAAACCACCCCCTATGCGGCAAACACCATGGACGAGCCAGCGAAACATTTCACTGGCCCCAACATAATATAAAATCAACTTTTTGTGAGCCTAATATAATCTCCTCAATTTGTTCAAATTTGTGCAACCAACTTCAATCCCTAAAAACAAACCTCTATGCGGTAAACATCATGGCCCGGTCAGCGTAACGTTTGGCTGGCCCCGACATTATCCAAAATCAAATTTATATGGGCCTCATATAATCGCCTTAATCTGTTCAAATTTGTGCAACCAACTTCAACCACTAAAAACTACCCTCTATGCGGCAAACACCATTGCCGAGCTAGCGAAACGTATCACTGGCCCCGACATAATCTAAAATCAACTTTTTGTGAACCTAATATAATCGCCTTAATTTCTTCAAATTTGTGCAACCGACTTCAACCCCTAGAAACTACCCCCTACGTGGCAAACATTACGGCCGGGCCAGCGAAACGTTTTGCTGGCCCCGACATTATCCAAAATCAACTTTATATGAGCCTAATATAATCGCATTAGCCTGTTCAAATTTGTGCAACCAACTTCAACCCCTAAAAAGTACCCGAAAATCATTAAATTTATCCTTGGAACCGGTCAAAAAGTCCCAAGATGCCAGGATTTTTAAAACAGAAAAGAAAAGTTTGAACTTTCTTTCAAACCATTAAAATCAATCGAGAACTCCCTCGAATTCTAAAATAAAAACAATTCCAGATCACTATAAATTAATATTATTATGAAATTCAGCGAAAATCAATAAATTTATCCCTGGAACCTGTCAAAAAGTCCCAAGATGCCAGGATTTTTAAAACAGAAATGAAAAGTTTGAACTTCCATTCAAACCATTAAAATCAATCGAGAACTCCCTCAAATTCTAAGATAAAAACAATTTCAGATCACTATAAATTAATATTATCATAAAATTCAGTGAAAATCATTAAATTCTTCCTTGGAACCTGTCAAAAAGTCCGAAAATGCCAGGCTTTTTAAAACAGAAAAGAAAAGTTTGAACTACCTTTTAAACCATTAAAATCAATCGAGAACTCCCTCGAATTTAAAAAGAATAACAATTTCAGATCACTACAAATTCATATTGTTATAAAATTCAGTGAAAATCATTAAATTTATCCCTGAAACTTGCCAAGAAGTCCCAAAATGCTAGGATTTTTAAAACAGAAAAGAAAAGTTTGAACTTACTTTCAAACCATTAAAATCAATCGAGAACTCCATCAAATTCTAAAATAAAAACAATTTCATATCACTATAAATTAATATTATTGTAAAATTTAGTCAAAATCATTAAATTTATCCCTGGACCCTGTCGAATCCTAAAAATGCCATGATTTTTATATGAGGAAAGAAAGGCTTCGAAACTTCTTTGAAATTATTAAAATCAATCGAGAACTCGCAGGAATTTAAGAAGAAAAACAATTTCAGATCACTATAAATTAACACTATTATAAAATTCAGTGAAAATCAATAAATGTATCCGTGGAGCCTGTCAAAAAGTCCCAAAATGCCAGGATTTTTAAAACAGAAAAGAAAAGTTTGAACTACCTTTCAAACCTTTAAAATCAATCGAGAACTCCCTCGAATTCAAAAAGAAAAACAATTTTAGATCACTATAAATTAATATTATTATATAATTCAGTGAAAATTATCAAATTTATCCCTGAAACCTGTCAAGAAGTCCCAAAATGCTAGGATCTGTAAAACAGAAAAGAAAAGTTTGAACTTCCTTTCAAACCATTAAAATCAGTCGAGAACTCCCTCGAATTCAAGAAGAAAAAGAATTTCAGATCACTATAAATTAATATTATTGTAAAATTCATTCAAAATCATTAAATTTATCCCTGGAAATAAAACAGTTTAATTATCTATCAGAAAAAATTAATTTTTAACCAAGGAGATCAATTTACTACAAAAATATGAATTTTTAACAAAAAATTGAATTGTTAAATTTTCAATTGAAAAAATAAGTTTCCAACAAAAAACAAAAAAATTTGGTGACAAAGTATTTTGATTCTTCATCCAAATTATTGAATTTTTCATCTAGAAGAATAATTTTCTTCCAAAAAAGGAAATTTTTTAACAAAAAGATTAATTTTATGACAAAAAAGCCAAATTTTTTACAAAATAAATACATTTTCAACTAAAAACGATAAATTTTCTACAAAAATTTTATGGTTAAATTTTTAGTTGAAAGAATTAATTTCCACCGAAGAAAAATTTTTCTCAACAAAATAGTTGAATTTTTCATCAGAAGAAATTAATTTTTCAATCAAGAGGAATAATGTACTATAAAAAGATAAATTTTTAACAAACAATGGAATAGTTAAATTTTCAATTGAAGAAATAAGTTTCCAGAAAAAAAAAAATTTTTGTAACAAAATAGTTTAATTCTACATTGAAATCATTGAATTTTTCACCAAAAAGACTAATTTTCTACCAAAAAGGCACATTTTTAACAAAATAAATAAATTTACAAGCAAAAAAAAAATTCAAGAAAAATGTGATGGTTAAATTTTCAGCTAAAAAAATTAATTTCTAGCGAAAAAATCGATTTTTTTAACAAAATAGCTAAATTTTTCATCAAAAGAAATTAATTTTTAATCTAGAAGATTAATTTTCTACCAAAAAAGGCAAATTTTGAATAAAATCAATACATTTCCATCCAGAAAAGATAAATTTTCAACAAAAAGATTAATTTTAAAGAAAATCAATCAATTTTCAACGAAAATGAAATAGTTAAATTTTCAATTGAAAGAAATAATTTCCACCGGAAATTTTTTTTTTAACAAAGTAGTTGGATTGTCCATCAGAAGAAATTATTTTTCAACCAATAAGATTAATTTTATACCAAAAAAGACCAATTTTTAACAAAATCAATAAATTTTCAGAAAAAAAAAATTTTTTTCAAGAAAAATGTGACAGCTAAATGTTCAGTTGAAAAAATTAATTTCCATCGAAAAAATTTTTTTTTTCAGTATAGTTTAATTATCCATCAAAAGAAATTAATTGTTAACCAACAAGATTAATTTTCTACCTAAAATGCAAATTTTAAAAAAATAAATGAATTTTTTAATAAAAAAGATAGATTTTAAACAAAAAAGATTAATTGAAAAAAAATCAATAAATTTTTAACTAAAAAGTAAAAATTTACATTCAAAATTGAAAAAAAAGAATATTAAAAAAAAGATGAATTTTCACCTAATAATAAACCGAATTTTCAAAAAAAAAAAAGAAGATTTTTCAGTGAAGAAAGGAAAAAAGTTAAATTTTTGAAATAAGAACATTAGTTTTCATTGAAAAAAAAAAATTTCTACGAAAGAATATCAATTTTCAACCAAAAATTTTCATTTACAGTAAAAAAAAAAAAATGAATGAAAAAAAAAACGAATTTTCAACAAAAAAAGATGAATCTTCAACCAAATGAGATGAATTCTAAAATAGAAAAAGAAGCATTTTAAACAAAATAGATTGATTTTAATATAAAAATTATCAATTTTTAACGAAATTTTCAGTTAAAGGAATGAATTAAAAAAAAAAACGAATTTTCACCCAAAAATCAAACGAATTTTCAATAAAAAAAAAAGAAAGATTTTTCAGTGAAGAAAGGAAAAAAGTTAAACTTTTGAACTAAAAAGATTAGTTTTCTTGGGAAAAAAAATTTTTTCAACCAAAAAATATCAATTTTCAACCAAAAATTGAAAATTTACAGTTGAAAAAAAAAGAATTAAAAAAAAACGAATATTAAAAAAAAAAGATGAATTTTCAACCAAAAGAGATGAATTATTCTCAAGCCAAAAAGAAGCATTTTAATCAAAATAGTTGAATTTTCAATTTAAAAAAATCAATTTTTAACTATATCTTTAGTTAAAAAAAAAACGAATTTTCATCCAAAAATAAAACGAATTTTCAATCAAAAAGACGAATTTTTAATTGAAAAAATAAAATTTTTCAGTGAAGACAGGAAAAAAGTTCAATTTTTAAACTAAGAACATCTTTGAAAATCTTTGAAAAGAAATTCAATAAAAAAACAGCAACTTTCAACCAAAAAATATCAATTTTCAACCAAAATAGATGAATTTAAAACTAAAATAATGAATCTTTAAGTGAAATACGGAAATTTTTATTTAAAAAAATTAATTTTCAAAAACAAATCAACCAAAAATAACTTTTTCAAGACAAATTTTCACTAAAAAGAATGACTTGAACAAAATTATTGTAATTTCAAGAAAATAATTAAATTTCGAACTTCGAATTGAAATTTTCACTAAAGTTTAAATAAATATTGAATTTCATTTTTATAAATCTTTCACAAAATATGATGTTAGAAAATAGGAAATTTTTCTTAGTACAACATTTTAATTCGTGTCTAGTGATTCGCATACTTAAAAATATCTTACGTAAGAAATGGGTGTTTAAGCACCCCCCCCCCCCCCGATATAAAGTTTCAACCAAAAATAAAGCAAATCTTCGAAACAATAATAAAATTTTTGAACAAAAATAAACATTTATAAATAAAAAAGAACAATTTTCTACCAAAAATAGAATAGTTGAAATTTTAGCTAAAAAATTATTTCCAACAAAGAATGAAACGAATTTTAAACGAAATAGTTAAATTTTTCATTCAGCAGGATGAATCTTTTACAAAAAAATTAATTTTGAACAAAATGATAGCCTTTTTAACAAAATTCTTAGATTTTCAACTGAATATTTGAATTTTAACTAAAAAATATCAATTTTAAACACAAAATATAATAGTTAAATCTTCAGTTTAAAAAATTATTTTTACTGAAAAATGAAACGAATTTTCAACAAAATAGTTCCATTTTTAAACAAATAATTGCATTTTTAATCAAAAATATGATTTTAAACTAGAAAATATATATTTTCAACCAAAGATGAAACGAATTTTCAACAAAAGAATTAAATTTTCAACCAAAAAGTCAAACTTTTAACTAAAAAATAACAGTTTTCTACCAAAAATAGAATAGTTTAATTTTCAGTAAAAGAATTATTTTCAACCAAAAATGAAATGAAATTTCAACAAAATAATAACATTTTCATTCAAGAAGATAAATCTCAAAAAGTTAAATCTAAAAAGTTAAATTTTTAACTAAAAAACAACTATTTTCTACCAATAATAAAATAGTTCATTTTTAAGTAAAAAAGTTATTTTCAACCCAGAATGAAACGAATTATCAACAAAATAGTTTTATTTATAAAGATTAATCTTCAACGAAAAAAGAAATGAATTTTTGACAAAATAGTTGCTTTTTCAACAAACTAATTAGATTTTCAATTAAATATTTGAATTTTCAACTAAAAAATATATAAAGTTGTAACCAAAAATGAAACAGAGTTTTAACAAAATAATTAAATTTTTAACTAAAAACGAACAATTTCTTACCAAAAATAGAATAGTTGAAATTTCAGCTAAAAAAATTATTTTCAACAAAAACTGAAACGTATTTTGAACAAAATAGTTGAATTTTTCATTCAGAAAGATGAATCTTCAAAAAGACAATGAATTTTCAACAAAATGATAGCTTTTTCAACAAAAGAATTAGATTTTCAACCAAATATTTTAATTTTCAACTAAAAAAGATATAAAGTTTCAATCAAAAATTATGAAAAATCTTCAACAAAGTAATTACATTTTTAACCGAAAAGTTAAATTTTCAACTAAAAAAGAACAATTTTTTACAAAGAATAGAATAGTTTATCTTTCATAAAAATTTAACTACTTTGCCTGGGTCAATCTTAATTTTTTAACTGATAATTTTGTTTGGTTGAAAGTTAACGTTTTTGTTGAATATTCAACTACTTGATTGAAAATTTATGTATTATTTTTTAATTCCTTTTTTTTGTAGAAAAACTATTTTTTTGGTTGTTAAAAATGCATCTGTTGTTTGATTGAAAATAAATCTCTTCAAGTTGAGGATTCAAGTATTTTGTGAAAAATTTGTCTTTTTTGGTTAAATAATTCAAAATAAAATCTTTTTGGTTTTCAATATCAGCTATTACATTCTTCTTTAAAAATTATCTTTTTACGAAGAAATTTCAACTACCTTGTTGAAAGATTCTTTATTTAATCTAACTTCATTTTTCAACTTATAATTCAACTAATTCGTTGAAAATTCAACTGTTTGGTAGAAAATTAACTTTTTTTGTTGAAAATTAATATTTTTGGGCTGAAAATGCAACTTTTTTCTAGAAAACTTGTCTTTTTGTTGAGATTTGGTCGTTTTTGGTAAAAAATTAATATTCTGGGTTGAAAATTCATCTTTTTGATTGAAAATTCAACTATTTGTATGAAAATTTAACTGTTTTGTAGAAAGCTCCTCCTTTTGGCTTGAAAATTCAGCATTTTGAATGGAATTTTTTTTCTTTATTGACTGAAAAATCTTTATTGGTTGAAAGTTTAACTTTTGTGGAAAATTTCGTGTTTTTATTTGAATTTTTATCTTTTTTGGTGAAAAAAAACTTTATTGAAAATTCGTCTTTTTGGTTCAATTCAACCGTTTTTTATTTAAAATTAAAATCTTTTCTTCTTTAAAATATAAGTAGAAAGATTAAGTAAGATGTGGTGGGGGACAAAACTTACAGACTTATACACGACCCCTTATTATTAAACAAACGAAAATATACATAGCAATTAAATTCTTTTTAATTCCCTTTAATTCTCTTGAATTTCATTGAAAGTTTTTTAATTCCTTCAAACTCTTCTGAATTCTTTTTTTTCTATTCTTCTGAATTCTTTGAATTTCTTGAATTCCTTAAAAAGGTAGGAGAAAAGTTGAAATAGAATAGAAAGAAAAAAAAATAGAAAGAAGAACAGAAAGAAATGAAATCAAAAGAAACATAGTGATAAAGGATATTAGATTAGAGGGGAAGGAATTGAAAGAAAAAGGTGGCAGAGAAGAGAAGAGAAGAGAAGAGAAGAGAAGAGGAGAGGAGAGGGGAGGGACGGGAGGAGAAGAAGAGAGAAGAGGAGAGAAGAGGAGTGGAGAGGAGTGGGTGAGTCATAATAATTACACTCCTATATTATTAAATTCTCGAATAATAAAATTCCTAAATAATAAATTTTCTAAATTATAAAGTTATTGAATAATTAAATTGCTGAATTATAAAATTACCGAATAATAAAATTACAGATATCGTAATATAATAAGATTCCTGAATTATAAAATTCCCGAATAATAAAATTCCAAAACAGTGAAATTCCCGATTTCGAAAATTCCCAAATAATTAAATTACCGAAAAATGAAATTTCCGAATAATAAAATTCCCGAATAATTAAATTCCCGAATAATAAGGTTCCTGAATTATAAAATTTCCGAATAATAAAGTTCCAGAATAATTAAACTCCTTAATTATAAAATTGCCGAATAATAAAATTCCCAAATTGGAAAATTCCTGAATAATATTCTTCCCGAACAGTTTATAATATCCCCAATTTGGAAATTTCCCGAATAATAAAATTACCGAGTAATAAAATTCACGAATTGGAAAATTCCCGAATAATAAAATTGGAAAATTCCCAAATAATAAAATTCCCAAATTAAAAAATTCCCGAAAAATATAACTCACGAACAGTTTATAATATTACAGAATTGGAAAATTCGCTACTAATAAAATTCCCGACAGTTTTTAAATTCCCGAATTGTGAATTTCCAACAAAAAAAAATTTCCAAGTAATTAAATTCCCGAAAAATAAAATTTCCGAATAATAAAATTCCCGAATAATAAAATTCGCAAATAATAACATTTCAAAATAGTGAAATTCCCGAATTATTCCCAAATAATTAAATTCCCGAAAGAGGAAATTTCCGAATAATAAAATTCCCGAATAATAAAGTTCCAGAATAATTAAACTCCTGAATTATAAAATTACAACAACAAAAAAATTCTCACATAATAAAATTTCAAAATAATAAAATTCCCGAATAATAAAATTCCTGAATGATAAAATTCCCGAATAATGAAATTCCATAATAATTAAACTCCTGAATTATAAAATTCCCGAATAATAAAATTCCCAAATAATAAAATTTCTAAATAATAAAATTATTGAATAATTAAATTTCTGAATTATAAAATAACGAAAAATGAAATTCCCAAATAATAATATTTCAAAAAAATCAAATTCCCGAATAATAATATTTCAAAAAAATCAAATTCCCGAAATGGAAAATTCTCAAATGATTAAATTTCTAAATTATAAAATTCCCGAATAATAAAATTTTTAAATAATAAAATTCTCGAGTTGGAAAATCGCCGAATAATAAAATTCATTAATTATAACATTTCTAAATCATTTTATCTTCAAAAAATATTAATCAACAAAAACAAAACCGAAGATTCAAAAAAATAGTTGAATTTTTAACGGAATAGTTGAATTTTTAACCAAGAAAAATAATATTTTTTGAAAAAAGATAAATTGTTAATAAAAGACATAAATTTTCAACAAAATAGTTAAATTTACAAACAGAGGGGGATTTAACCAAAAAGACTGATTTTAAAGAAAATGCAAAAATTTTCAATCGAAATTGGTGAATTTCCAACAAAATAGTTAAATCTTTTACCAAACAGATGAATTCTCAACAAAAAAGTTAAATTTACAACTAAATAGTTGAATTCTCGACTAAAAAAGTTAGATTTTTAACCAAAAAGTTAAATTTTCAACGAAGACGATTAATATTTGTACAGAAAAGACAAATTATTATTGAAATACATAAATTTTTAATACAATAGTTGAATTTAAAAAAAAAACGGATTTTGAACTATTATGATGAATTTTCAAACAAAAAGGTCAAATTTTCAACAAAATATATGAATTTTCAATTAAATAGTTAAATATTTTACCAAACAGAGGAATTTTCAATCAAGAAGATTAAATTTCTATCAAAACAGAGGAATTTTCAACCAAATAGTTGAATTCTCAACTATAAAAGATAAATTTTTAACCAAAAATGAAATAGTTACATTTTATGTTTTAAAAAACTAATAAAAAACAACAAAACCAAAATTTCAACAAAATAGTTGAATTTTTAACAAAATAGTTGAATTTTTAACCAAGAATAATAATATTTTTTCAATAAAGATAAATTTTTAATAAAATATATGAATTTTCAACGAAATAGTTCAATTTTCAACGAAACAGATGAATTTTCATTCAAAAATAATAAATTTCTATCAAAAAAGAGGAATTTTCAACCAGATAGTTGAATTCTCAACTAAACAGTATAAATTTCTAACCAAAAAAGGAATAGTTACATTTTGAGTTAAAGAAAAGAATAATCAACAAAAAAACCGAAATTTTAACCAAATAGTGGAATTTTTAACTGGGAAGAATAATATTTGTTCAAAAAAGATAAATCTTCAATAAAATACATTGATTTCCCACAAAATAGTTAAATTTCCACCTAAATAGTTGAATTTTCAACCAAGACGATTAATATTCATCCGAAAAAGATAAATTTTTAATAAAATACATGAATTTTTAATAAAATAGTTGAATTTACGAAAAAAAAAAGGTTTTTAAACTATTATGATGAATTTTCAAGCAAAAAAGTTCAATTTTCAACAACATATATAAATTTTCAACCGACCGCGAAAAAATTATATACAGTTCACACACAGTGTGAAATATTATATATAATTTGCATTTGTTTTATATAAAAATTGTATCAAACAAATGAAAATTATGTATAATACTTCACAATATATATAATTTTTCCGCCTGGGCTGCAGTAATCGATTTGTAACCTGATGTGATCCCAGTATTCTGAGTCATCCCTTCTAATTCAGTGGTTGGCAAACTTTTTGCTCACTTTGTTCAGTTTGGCTGAGCTTACCTCGGTAGGAGTCTTTTGTCTGGAAGCAGGTCGAAATTATAACATTTTAAAACTACTAAAATTTTTTTTTGTAGTGATTTAAAACTAGCATCATCAGCGTCTAGGCATTCCCACGATTGCAATGGTATATTACTTGTCTAGAAATGTTGAAAATTTAAAGGAGTTCAATTTGAAAGAAGCTAAGAATTTTTTAATTGATTTCAGTAATTTAATGTCACTTATAGGATTTGAATTATTTTATGCGTTTAAAAGATTGTAAGGCATTTTCAAGAGCTTTACAATTTTTCAATTAATTTCAAAAAATTTAAAAGGATTTAGAAACGATAAGAGTATTTCAAAACAGTATAAGGAATATTTAATTGGTTTCAGCGGATTTGAAATATTTTAGAGATTTGAAAAAATTTGCATGGGGTATTGTATCAGTTTCCTAAAATTTCGAAAATATAGATCGATTTTATAGAACCTATGCCAGATTTCAGGGTATATTAAACAATTCCAAGAAATTTTCAATTGATTTTGGTAACCTGATAGGATGTGAAATGATTTAAAATATTGCAGGATACTTCCGAAGATTCCCAAGCACTTTCAAGAGATTAAACAATTTTAAGGCTTTCCAAAAGATTTTCAAAATTTTAAAATATCTTAGGGTATTTTTAAAAGATTTCAGTAATTTGAAGTGATTCAATTCTCCCTCTATTTTCCTTTGTCATTTATTTGTCTCTGATGAGCCGAAAAGGAGGTAGTTTGGAAATCTAATTTTCATTTGTGAATGTATTTCATGCTCTTTTTGCATGAAATTATTCATAGGAAAGTAGATTTTATTTCGATCTCAAAATTAAAAAAAAAAACGATTGTAAATATTCGAGGGCTTTTTAAAAGGGCTCTTTGAAAATATTGAAAAAATTTCTAGGAACTTCCAAGGATTTCACTGATTTTAAGGTATTTGAAAAATTTGCATGGGGTATTGAAAAGTTTCCTCGAATTTTGGAAAATATGGCACGATTTTGTAGGGCCTATTATGATATCTCGAAAATTTTCCAAGTGGAATAGTTCAACTTTTAGCTGAAAAAATTAATTTTCAACAAAAAAAAAGGGATTTTCTAGAAAATAGTTCAATTTTCAACCTAACTGATAAATTTTCAACTGAAATAGTTGAATTTTCAACAACAACAAATTAATTTTTACTAAAAAAGATCAATTGTCAAACAAAACTTAAATAATTGAATTTTAAGTTCAAAAAATTAATGTTAAAAAAATCGACGAATTTTAAGCTAAAAATACGGAATATTCAATTCGAATAAGTTAAATTTTCAGTTAAGAAAATTAATTTCCACAAAAAAACTAAAATTATAAATCTTGGAATATAATAGTTGAACTTTGAACCAGAAAAATGAATTTTCAACTAAAATGATGAATCTTTAAATATAATAATTAAATTTTTGACCAAAAAGATGAATTTTCAACTAAACAGATTAATTTCTACTAAAAAGGATGAATTTTCCACTAAAAAATATCAATTTCCAGCAAAAAATGGAATAGTTAAACTTTTAGCTGAAAAAATTAATTTAAAAAAAAAGAAAACGGATTTTCTAGAAAATAGTTCAATTTTCAACCTAACTGATGAATCTTCAAGTGGAATGATTGAATTTTAAATCAAAAAGATTAGTTTTCAACTAAGACAATGAATCTTCAACTGAAATAGTTGAATTTTCAAAAACAAAAAATTAATTTTTACTAAAAAAGATAAATTGTCAATCAAAACTTAAATAATTAAATTTTAAGTTCAAAAAATTAATGTTCAACAAACAGAAGAATGTTCAAGTAAAATTATGAAATATTCAATTGGAATAAGTTAAATTTTCAGTTAAGAAAATTACTTTCCATAAAAAAAAACGAACTAGTATAGTTGAATTTTAAACCAGAAAAAATGAATTTTGAACTAAAATGATGAATCTTTGAATAAAATAATTTAAATTTTGACCAAGAAGATGAATTTTCAACCCAAAAGAATAGTTTCTACTAAAAAGGATAAATTTTTCACTAAAAAATATCAATTTCCCACAAAAAATGGAATAATTAAATTTTGAGTTGAAAAAATTAGTTTTCAACACAAAAAAACGGATTTTCTATAAAATAGTTCAATTTTCAACCCAACTAATGAATCTTCAACTGGAATAGTTGAATTTTAAAACAAAAGGATTAGTTTTCAACTAAAACCATGAATCTTCAACTGAAGTTTTCTTTAACAATTTAAATTTTGTAGTAAAAATTAATTTGTTGTTGTTGAAAATTCAACTATTCCAGTTGAAGATTCATCAGTTAGGTTGAAAATTGAACCATTTTACACTAGAATAGTTAAATTTTTAGTTAAAAAAATTAATGTTCCACAAAGTAGTTACATTTTTAAATGAAGATGAATTTTCAATTAAAATTATGAATCTTCAACCAAAAAAAAAATAATTTTTAACAAGAGAGTTTAACTTTTAACCAAGTTGTTGAATTTCTTTAATTTTACTGTTTGAGATTTTCCAGGTATCTTTTTTCCTTACAGTGAAAAAATACTTTTCGCGAAACATAGTAGAAATTGTATATCTAGTGACGAGTTTACAATAAAAAATATTTGGAAGTTTCTCATGGTTTTAACTTTTAACTTATTTTCTTTCTTTCTTTTCTTTAATTTCAATCAATTAGAATTAGTTTAAATTTGACTGGATTATCGGATTTTAAGCTAATTTAAGTTTAATTTTCAATAAAATAATTAAAATTTCATCAAAATAGTTGAATTTTTAACCAAATTGTTGAATTCTCAACCAAAAAAGATAATTTTCAACCCGCAAATATTAATTTTCTCAGGGTGGCCGTTTTAATAAGACAAAAAAAAAATTCCGGGTCATTTCCCGGTTCGCAAACATTTCTCACGGTCAACGAAATTAAAAAAATCGAACTCTAAAGCTAAAAAAATTTCTATTTAAATTAATAAAAACTGAGCTGCAAATTAAAGCACACAAAGTGAAACTCTTGAATTTTATACTTTTAAAATTGAAGTTTAAAAGTTTTTTAATTCAAAAATTTTGTATTAAAATGCACAATAATTTACACGTATAAAATGGAAGCTACTAAGACCAAGACTTCTCAACTGAACAATTTGAAATTAAATGCAGTTAAACTGTCAAATTAAAATTTGTTCTATCAATTGTAGAGTTCAAAGATTCAGATTCAGTTCCAAAAATATAAATCCACGTTATCATTTTCAATGTTCTAAATTAAAGAATCAATCAAGGAATTAAAAAAATTTCAAAATGATATCATTTCAAGCAAGTTTAAGCTCTAGATTAAAAGATAAATTGGTATGGAAATATCTATCACCCTCAAGCCCAGTGATCAACAAAAAAACAAATCTTCAAACTAAAAGATAAATTATTTAAATTTTAAATAGTTTAAAAATCCTTGAAAGGCTTCAAAATTTGTTTTCAAAATCTTGAAAAATCATGCTTTACATATTTTTTCAAATTGTATATTATTTTTGAAAATTTTTCAGAACTTCTAAACATCTTTTAAAATTATTCGAATTTGTCCTCAATTTTTTGCTTTAAATCCTGCCAAATAAAAAAATTTCACTAAAATCTTCCATATGGTTTAAACGATTTTTTGTAGTTCCACATTCTTTCAATCTACCCTTAGGAAAAAATATTATTGGAAAATCAGTATAGGTTTTTGACGATTTTCCTATAATAGACTTCACTTTCCAAAATGCCCTCAAAACAGGGAAATAGAGCGATTTATATAATGTTTAAAAGAGTTGAATTCAATAAAAAAAGGCGAATTTTCTAGAAAATGGTGAAATCCTCAACCAAAACAGATTCATTTTCAATTAAATACATGCATTTTTGAGCAAATAGTTGCATTTCCCACTAAAAAAAAACAAACAATTTTCAACCAAAAATAGAACAGGTAAATTTTTTGTCAAAAAAATTAATTTTGAACTAAAGAGTCGAATTTTCAACTAAAATTATGAATTTTCAACTAAAATGATGTACTTTTAACTGGAGTCGTGAAATTTTCAGTTCAAAAAATTAATTTGCAATTAAAAAAACTAGTTTCCAACAAAATAGTTAAATCCTCAACCAGTGTTGAATTTTTAGCTAAAGTTATGAATTCGAAACGAGAAATGTATTATCTGATATTTGAACAAAACAACATTTTTTTTTAACAATGTTGTTCATCTTTTAATCGATCAGTTGAATTTTTAACTAAGTAAGTCGATTTTTCATCAAAATACATGAATTTTCAACTAAAGAATATTATCTTGCAACCAAAAATGCAAAAATTAAGTTTCCAATCAAAAAATAATTTTCTACAAAAAAAGCGATTTTTCAAGGAAATAGTTAAGTATTCAACCCAATAGATAAATCTAAACATAGAATAATAGACGAATTTTTTACAAACTATTAAATATAATTTTTAATCAAAGAAATTAAGTTTTAAGTGACAAGATAAATCTTCAACTGCATTCGTAAAATTTTCAGTTAAAAAATTAATTTTTAAGTAAAAAAAAAATAATTTTTAACTGGGAAATTCTTAAAAACAGTATCAAATATTTTTTAATTCATAAAAATCATTAAAATCCTTGGCAAATCCTTAAAAAAATTTCAGTGCTAAAAAATTCAAGTGAATTATTTAAAATACCATAAACTCTAAAATACTTTGTAATCCTTTGGAATCCCTTCAAAGTTT
This sequence comes from Andricus grossulariae, assembly GCA_011634705.1. NCBI lineage: Eukaryota > Metazoa > Arthropoda > Insecta > Hymenoptera > Cynipidae > Andricus > Andricus grossulariae. Next base: position 192,705,291 of record JAABKJ010075445.1, on the reverse strand, counting down.
TGAAGTGTATTGAAAATATTAAAAAATACTTTTTGAAGAAATAATTTTAATTGAAAATTTATTTTCATTCATTTAATTGGCTTAAAATTAATTTTTTTTACTTAAAATTTAACTATTCCATTTGAAACTTGAACTACTTTTTAAGAAATTTTTTGTTGACTATTCCATAATTTTAGTTGAAAATTATTTCAAGAAACTAATTATGGCTATCTGAAATTTTATTGGTATTTTGATTTTCGTATAATGAGTCGAATTAACTTTTATAATTTGTGCTTGAAAATTCAATAGTTTCGTGAAATATTTAACTTTTTGGTTGAAAATTTATGTAAATTGTTGAAATTTTTTGTTGTTAGAAAAGTAATATTCTTGGTTGAAAATGTATCTATTTTGTTCAAAATTTCAGGCATTTTTTTTGTTTAGTCTTTTGTGTTGAAAATTCGTTTTCTTCTTGATGGAAGTTAATTTTTATGACTCAAAATTAAAATATTTTGTTGAAAATTCAATAGTTCTCTACAAAAACCGTTAAAATCTCTAGGCATCTTTGAAATCCTTCAAAACACTTTTGGATCAAATATAATTCAAATCAGACTTATTATTTAATTTTATATAGAAAAAAACTTTCAAGTCCTTTCAAATCCTTGGAGATTTGATCAAATCCATTAATCTACTCAAATTCCTTCAACTGCCTTAAAATCCCTTGAAATTAGTAGAATCGCAAAGAATTTAGTAAAATTCAATGAAATTTCATTTATTTTTCAAAGTTCTCTGAAAATCCCTCGAAATCATTGAAAATCCTACAAAATTCAACGAATTTCTTCAAGACTTTTTATATCTCCCGAAATTCTCTATAATGCCTAAAATTCCCTTCAATTATTTGGAAAACGTGAAAATCCATTTAGAAAGTAATCATCATTTGAAACATCTTAAAAGTTTGATTTTCCTAAAAAATTCTTCGAAAGCCCTGGATATTTTTTAAATCTTTTAAAATCTTTATGAATTCCTTAGAACCCACGGAAATATTTTTAAATCTTCACAATCCTCTAAAATCCCTAAAAATGTTTTATAATTCCTTGAAATGCGTGAAAATATTTCTAAATCTCTTAAAAACCGATGAAATCTTTTCAAATTAGTTGGGATCCTTGATAGTCTTCAGCTATGTTCGGAAATGTACTTCAAATAAACAAATCATTAGATTGTACTTTCAGCTTTGAGAGAAACAGAATAGAGATTTGACTTTTTTTTGCACCAATAAAGAATGCTTCTGATTCAGAAGCAAGAGTTGAAATTTAATTTCTTTCATTAGTAGACTCATAATTTAGTATAATTTGGTAGTTATAAGATAGTGAATTTCCTAATCTTCAAAATAGTTAGTAACTATATATTTCCCACTTGATCAGATCAACGGATTGGACCGAAGAAAATCACTCCAGAAGTAAATGATATACTCTGGCGTAGTAGAGATTTTGTTGGAAAATATGCTCGGAATAAAAGTGTAAATAACGCTTGTTTTTCCACTTCGAAGCAATGACTTGTAAATAGGTCATGCAACATGAAGAAACAAAATAATTTACTCTGAATTTTGAAAAATAACTGTAATTTAAATAAAAAACTATGTACTTACAAAATGAAACTGATGATCAGGGAAAGAATTTCGATTTTTATAAGAAAACTTCATATCTCTTGCAATATTAGAATCATACAAATAAAAATAGATGACAATCAGTGTTCGCATTTTTTTTGCTGACGAAATGATGTTATCTTGAATAGTTTCATACCTTAAGAGCACAAGAGTTTAATGTTCTCCTTTAAGGTAGTTTTCCTGCCAAAAATAAGGTGTCTGAAAAAAAATGTATCTATGATTTGAAGAATCGAAATAATATAATTAATTTTACGAGAGACAAAAGAAAAAAAAAGAATAATCAAACGAAAATGAACATTTTAAGTCAAAAAACGCACGATATAAGAAATGTGAAAAAAACAGTTGTTTTTTGAACACCCTAAAATATTGTCATAAAAACTTTTTGAATTTTATGAATAATAAAAAATTCAAATTTTGATAGCACAATAAGAATGAACAATCGAAAATTCCATTTTGCGGTCAAACTATGCAAGATATGGAAAAATATGAAGAAAAAAAACTTCTTAACATAAAAAATATCTACAAATTTATTATGAATTAGTTTTAAATAGCATGCGTGGTTTTTGTTTTATTTGTAGAAAATAGCAATGAAAATAAATTCAAATTTGTTAAAACATTTTTAGTGGGTGAAGTACTCAAGAATTATTGCTTAATATAAGAAAAATTATCAAACAGGAGTCAAATCCTGCCCAAAATGTATGGAAATTTTCAAATTTCTTGATTTTATTTTACGGGATTTCACAGCCCGGGCACTTTTTTATCAATTAAAACGTACACTAGGGTGCTAATTTTAATTTTCATTTACTGCAAACGATGCCCACTGAATTTCAGTTTTTCGTTGAAAAATACTTTCATCAATTTGTTTCAAATGCCAAAAATTATTTAAATGTTTCCCTGTATGAAAATAGGCCACATCATCTCGAAATACATGATGTATATACAAGCTAATGCTTCTAAATGAAAAAAAAACAACAATCATATACGCACTTAATCTCTTCATCTTCACTTCATGCAATGATAATGTTAGAACTGTGAAATAATATTTTTAAAAAGTCTCATTTTTCCGGATTATTAATTCGTGCAAAAGAAATAACATGAGAATAAAATAAAAATTTGTGCGCTGCTTTTTTCGTATTTTTTACCCAAATAGTTGAGTTTTCAATTTCAAAAACTCTATTTTCAGCCAAAATGAAATAGTTACATTTTTAGTTTACAAAATTAATTTTTTAAACAAAGAAAATTAGATTTCAACAAAGTAGTTAAATTTTTAACCAACGAGATGAATTTTCAACAAAAGTGATGAATCTTCAACTGGAATAGTTAAATTTTCAATTTAAAAAATTAATTCTCAACCAAAAAAACAAAGAAGTTTCGACTAAAATGATGAATTTTCAACAACAAAAATTATTTTTTAGTGAAGTAGGTCAACCTTCACCCAAATAATTGAGTTTTCTGCCAAAAAGGATGACTTTTGATTAAAAATTGTTGAATTTGCAAACTCATACATAATAAAATTCTCAACTAAAAATATAATCATCAGGAGGAAGCAACTGAAAAAAATAAATAAAAATACACGGCAAATAAATTCAGGGTGGCCACTATTTTTTAAATTTTTGTCTCCCGGTTTTCTCCCGGTAAATATTCGTGATTTCTCCCAGTTTAGAAAAAATATATACTCGATAATTTTTGCAAGATTTTTACAAGAAATCTGCTGACTTTGAATCATATAAACAATTTAAATATCTTTATTAAACCAATTTTTCAATATTATGTTTCAAACATTTTTTAAACAATAACTAATAATTTCTAACTGAAAACGTGGACAATTTAATTTAAAAAATGAGTTTAATAATATTGTATGACTTTTAAGTCGAAGTGCTATAAAAATTAAACATTTTTTAAAATTGAAGAATCTCAAAATTGAATTATTTCGAATTAAAATTTCGAAAATAACACAATATCAAAACGTTAAAAATTGAATATTTTAAGATTCGAATTTTGGAAAATAGATCATTTAAAATTCAGAGGAAATGAAATTGTATTATTTATAATTAAAAGCGTTAAAAATAAAAAAATTTAAAACTTTTGAATTTGAATCATTTTAAATTCAGAGCAATTAAAATTTGACAATTCGAAATTTAAAACTAAATTGAATCTTTCAAAGTCAAAGCTTCTGCAATTCTAGAATTTGAAATTTTTATTACATAACAAAATTATAATTTAAAATTAAAGCTGATGAAACAAAATTTTCTAAATTCAAAAAATGAATTGAATTATTTGAAAAGAAAGTTAAAAATAAATATTTATTTTAAATGGGAAACACAAAAAATGAAAAAATTTCTACTCTGAAATAAATTTTAATTACCAAAAATTGTGATATTATCACTTTTTTATACTCGCAAACGCTTCAAAATTTCAATTATTTTAAGTTGATTGAGCTACCGAATTTAAATGATCGAATTTTAAACAAAAAGGATTAAACTTCAACCAAAAACAGTTGCAGTTTCAACGAAATAATTTTATTTTTTAAAAGACAGTTCAATTCTTAACAAAAAAGATGAATTTTAAATTCAAAAGGACGAATTTTCTGTCCAAATAGACGAATTTTCAACAAAACAGTTGAATTCTCAACCAAAAATGATGAATTTTCAACAAAATACTCACATTTTCTAATTACAAAAATTGAATTTTCAACCAAATAGTCGTATTTTGGAACAAAAAATAATTAAAAACAGTTGCATTTTCAACGAAATGATGAATTTACAACGAAAAATTAATCTGTTTTGTTAAATTAAATTCAATAAAATAGTTTAATTTTTAACCAAATAATTAAATTTTTAACCTACAAAGATGAATGCTTCCCTAAAACGACGAATTTCCAACAAAATATGTACATAAAACTTCAAATAAATAGTTGAATTTTCAACTAAAAAAAAAATTGTTACTAAAAAATATTTCAACCAAATAGTTGAATTTTCAACCAGAGTTGAATTTTCAATTAAAATAATGAATCTGCAACTGTGCAACAACATAAAAACCATTTTTAATGAGGTAGGTCAACTTTTAACCAAAAAAGACTCATCTTCTACAAAACAGGTGAATTTTCAAACCGCCAATATTAATTTTCTCACAAGAGGACGAATTTTCAACAAAATAATTTAATTTTCAACAAAAAAAAAGATGAATTTTCAATTAAAACTATGAATTTCTAAAAAACAAACAAAAGAATTTTTAATAACGTAGTTCAACTTTCAACCCAGAATTCAAATATTCTAATCAAAACGACGAATTTTCAACAAATAAAGATTTTTCAGTCAAGACAGAAAAAAACGTCATTCAAATTATTGAACTTTCGAGCCAAAAGACTAATTTTTTTATAAAGCAGTTAATTCTCTACCCTAAAGTATGAATTTTCAACAAAAAAGTTCATTTTCAACCAGAAGTTGAAATATATTTTCCTAATTTTATTTCATCTAGAAATATTGTTCCAACTATAAATAAAAATATACCTTCACCCAATTAATTGAATTTTCTACCAAAACGGATGACTTTTTAATAAAAACGGTTGAATTTGCAACCACATACATAATAAAATTCTCAAATAAAAGTATAATCGTCCGGAGGAAGCAACTGTAAAAAAGAAATAAAAATACAAGGCAAATAAATTACATACTAACAAGAATATTATATCAGGATAGCCCCAAACTTTACTTTCAAAATTGAAAAAAAATAGTGACATTTTCAACCAAAGAAGTGAATTTTTAACCAAAATAGATAAATTTTCAAACAAGAAGAATTTTCTAACAAAAAAAGATGAATTTTCAACTGAAAAATATAAATTTTCAAGCAAAAGAAAGACGATTTTTCAAAAAAATAGTTAAATTATCAATTAAAGAAATCATGTTTCAACCAAAAAGATACATTTTTAACAAAAAAGATAAATTTTTAATGGAAAGAGACGAACTTGAATTAAAATACATTAATTTTCTACCAAACGGTTTATTTGTCAACTAAAAGATATAAATTTTCAACCAAAAATCGAATATTTAAATTTTCATTTAATTTATTTTCACCAAAATAGTTGAATTATCATTATCAACAAAAAAAAAATTAATTTTCAACCCAAAAGCTGAATTTTCAAACAAGGAGAATAATTTTCTGCTGTTTACAGTTTAAAAAATTAATTTTTAACAAGAACTGAAAAATCTTTCTTTGCAAATTCAAGTATTTTGTTGAAAATTCATCTTTTGGTAGAAATTTCATCCTTTTTTTTTATTAAAAATGCAACTTTTGGTTGAAAATTAATATTTTTGTTGTTGAGGATTTAACTATTTTGTTGAAAATTCGTCTTTTCTGGTTGATTTCAACTGTTTGTGATTTAAATTAAAAATATTATTTGCTTGAAATATCAACTATTACATTTTTTGTTGAAAATTCGTATTTTTGGGTTGAAGATTCAACTATTTAGGTGAAAATGAAAATTTTCGTTAAAACTTTCATAATTTCAGGATAAATATTCAAGTGTTTTGTAGAAAAATCGTATTTTTTAATTATAAATTTAACAATCTAGTTGACATTTTTTTCTTTTTGTTGTAGATTGAAATATTTTGTTGAAAATTCTTATTTTTCCGTCGAATTCAACTGTTTATGATTTGAATTTCAAATCTCTTCGTATTATTAGATAGAGAATTTGTCTTTTGGATTGAAAATTTATTTTTTGCTGGAAGTCTTTTTTTTTAAGTTAAATATTTTTAATTGAAAAGGCTACTATCATATTTATGCTTCAGAATTAATTTCTTTTGCTTGAAAATTTAATTATATTGTTGAAAATTCGTCCTTTTGGATTGAAATTTCATTTTTTGGTTGAAAGTTAATTCTTTTTAATTAAAAAATCTACTATTATATTTATGCTTCAGAATTCATCTTTTTTCGTTGAAAAGATAATTATTTTGTTCATAATTCAACTATTTTTATAAAAATTTATTTTTTTTGCTCGAAAATTCAACTGTTTTATTCCCCTTTAGTTCCTGTCCCTTACTTTCCCTGAAGTAATTTTTCCGTCACTTCCCCTGTTTTTTCCTCCTTTTCCTACTTTCCTCTACTAACTCCTACACTCCCGTACTTTCCCTCTCCTAATTTCCCCTCGCTTCCACACATTTTCCCTGTTATAAATTTCTTTACTCATCCTTCTCTTTTCTAAACCACCTTCTCCAAATTTCTTCTCCTCTAGGTCCCCCTGTCCTCACTTCCCCAGAAAACTCTCCTCTTTCCCTACTTTCCTTCCCCAGCGATAACTTTTTCTTTTCTTCTTATCAGCACTACCCTACTGAGCCTTCCTTCATTTTTTTTACTGCCCTTTCTCACTCAAGTGGAAAATAGAAGAAGTTAAGTTTTAAGAGAAGTTAGAAGGAGGAAAAATGATTGCATTTTGCTACTTTTGAATCTCTACTTCTTCACCCTAATTTCGCCTCACTTACCATACTACCACTCCCTTAATTTTCCTTCAATTTTTATACTTTTCCCTCGCTTCCACACACTTTCCCTGTCATCAATCCCCCTACTCCCCCTTTCTTTACGTCACTCTTTTTTAGTCCGTCTTCTCCAAATTTCTCCTCCTGTACGTCCGCCTGTCCTCACTTCCCCAGAAAAGACTCCACTTCTCCTACTTTCCTTTCCCAGTGATCACTTTTTCTTTTCTTTTTATCGGCACTACCCTACTGACTCTTCCTTCATTTTTTTTACTACACTTTCTCACTTAAGTGGAAAGTAGGAGAAGTTGAGTTTTAAGAGAAGTTAGAAGTAGGAAAAATGATTGCATTTTTCCTACTTTTGAATTTCTACTTCTCCATCCTAACTTCGCCTCACTTCCTATAATTCCACTCCCTTAATTTCCCCTCAATTTCTCTACTTTTCCCTCGCTTCCACACACTTTCCCTATCATCAATCCCGCTACTCCCTTTCCTTACATCACTCTTTTCTGACCCCCCTTCTCCAAATTTCTCCTCCTCTATGTGCCCTTGCCCATACTTGCATAGAAAACTGTTTTCTCTACTCTTCCCCTACTTCGCACCCCACCCATCACTTTTCCTTTCCTACTTACATTTTTGCATTTTTCCTACTTATCCTCTCTACTTCTCCACCTTAATTTCGCCTCACTTCCTATACTTCCATTCCCCTAATTTCCCCTAAATTTCTCTACTTCCCCCTCTCCTCATTTTCCCTACTCCTCCGTTGATTTTCAATCACTTCCCCTCTCCTAATGCCCCTATAGTAATTTTCCCTTCACTTCCCCTACTTTGCCCTAGTTCTAGATGGAGATGGTGAACGGGTTGTGTAAAGAGAAAGATATAGAGGAATGGGGGAAAAATAGTTGATATAATGGGGGGAGAAGAGAAAGTCCTGGTAGAAGAAGATAGTTAGAGGGTTCAGAAGAGGAAGATAGAAGGATACAAGAGAATAGAAGAATAATGGTTTCTTGAATGTGAGAGAAGAAAGAAGTTTGATAGAAAGATGTATTAAAATGTTTGATTAGGAAGAAAAATAGACAAGGGAGTGGTAAATATATGAGAAACGGAAAATTTTAATTGATGGAATGAAAATTGGAGAAGAATAATTGAGAAAATGGGTGGAGGGACAAAAAGTTGATGGAAAGAGATAGTAAAGAATTTGAGGAGGATGTAGAAGAATAAGAAACGAATGTGTGATGAAATATAAATTGAATGGGGATGATTAATGAAATTTTAAAGAAGGTGAGAGCGTTTCCAGAAGCCGATAGTGACAGCGTTTCAGAGAAGAAGATTAAAGGATGACTGAGAAGAATATATGGGGGAAAATTGGTTGAAGAAGTTTGAAATGGAAAAGAATAGTTGATGAAGTGGGAAGACGGCGAAGGCGTGAACATATGGATATGGTGAACGAATTGTGTATAGAGAAGGATATAGAGGAATGGGAAAAGAATGGTTGATAGAATGGGGAGAGGAGAGAAAGTCCTGACGAAAGAAGATAGGTAAAGGGTTCAGAAGAAGAATATAGAAGGATACAAGAGAACAGGAAAATGATGTTTCCTAAAATGTAAAAAAGTAGAGAAGTTTGAAAGAAAGACAAAGTAAAAGGTGTGATGGAGAACGGAAATAGAGAAGGGAGTCGTAAATATACGAGAAACGGAAAATTTTAATTAATAGAATGGAAATTAGAGAAGAATAGCTGACGAAATGGGCAGGGGGCGAAAAGTTCATGGGAAGAGATAGTGAAGAATTTGAGAAGGATGTAGAAGAATATGCATAGCATGTATGATGAAATATAAATTGAACAAGGATGACTGATGAAATTTTAAAGAAGGTGAGAGGGTTTCTGGAAGCCGATAGTGAAGGAGTTCTAGAAAAGAAGATTAAACAATGACTGAAAAGAATACATGAAAAATGATGGGCTGGTGAAATTTGGAATTGAAAAGACTAGTTGATGAGGTGGAAAGAGAGAGAAGGAGTTAACAGGTGGAGATGGGGAACGGGTTGTGGAAAAAGAAAGATATAGAAAAATGGGAAAAGGATGGTTAATAGGATAGGGAGAGGGGAGAAAGTCCTGATGCATAAAGATAGGTAAAACCATGACAGACAAAGTTGACCAAATTACAGAAATTTTCAACCAAATAACTGAATTTTCAACTGAAGAAGATAAATTTTAAACCATGCATGGAATACTTAAATTTTTATTGAAAAACTTTAACAATTCTACGAATTTCGTTAATTTCATGAATTCCATGAATTCCGGGAATTTCTTGACTCCCATGAATTTCGTGAATTCCATGAATTTCTTGAATTCCATCAATTTCTTGAATTTCTCAAATCCCACGAATTCTATGAATTCCGTGTATGTAATGAATTCCATGAATTTCGTGATTTCCTTCAATTACATGAATTCCTTGAATTCTGTGAATTTCTTGTACTCTGTGAATTCCTTGAATTCCGTAAATTCCTTCAATTCCGTGAAATCCTTGAATTCCATCATTGTGTGATTTCATTTATTTTCATGAAATCCGCGAATCCCGGAAATTCCGTGATTTCCATGAATTCCGTGCATTCCATGAATTCCGTGAGTTCTGTAAATTCCATGAATTCCGTGAACTCCATGTATTCCATTAATTCCTGGAAGTCTATGAATTTCGAGAATTCCTTGAATTACATTAATTCCTTGAATTTAATGAATTCTGTGAATTCCCTGAATTTCTTTAATTCCTTTCATTACATAAGTTCCGCGAATTCCGACAATTTCATGAATTCTGCGAATTCTATAAATTCCGTGAACTCTGTGAATTCCGTCAAATCTATGATTTGCGTGAATTTTATGAATTTCGTGAATTCAATTAATTTCATGATTTCCATGAATTCCCTGAATTCCTTGAATTCCATAAATTTCGTGAATTACTTCAGTTCCATAAATTACTCGAATTTCTTGAATTCTGTACATTATTTCCTAAATTTCCTAAATTCCATTCATTCCTGGAATTTCTCGAATCCCATGAATTCCATGAACTTCGTGAATTTAACGAATTCCATGAATTTCGTGAGTTTCTGCAATTACATGAATTCCTTGAATTCTGTGAATTTTTTTGTTCATATGAATTCCTTGAATTCCGTAAATTCCTTCAATTCCATGAATTCTTTGAATTCCTCCATTGTCGTGATTTCCTTTTATTCCATGAAATCCGCGAATTCCGGGAATTTCTTGAATTCCATGAATTCCGTGCATTCCATGAATTCCGTGAATTCCATGAATTACGTGCATTCTATGAATGTAATTCCTTGAATTACATTAATTCCTTGAATTTCATGCATTCTATGAATTCTATAAATTACTTGAATTCCTTCCATTGAATTCCGCGAATTCTATGAATTCAGGAAGCGCTGATTACAAAATGCATAGTGAAACTATACGCAAATTTGATTTTCACAGTGAAAATTATACAAATCCCATAAAAATCATAGTTTTTCACGTTGATCCCGAGAACGATTGAAAACTTTAAAAATTAATGTTAACGAAAGTTTTAGATTTGATGAAAATACGATTTGTTTGTACAAGTGAAAGTTTTCCAGATATTTGATAATAAAGCTGAAAAGCTCATGCCTAGCCCCTGCCGAAAACGTGTGTCTATTTGTTTTACCTTTGATTTCTTTGAAACTTCACATACGCACTTACTCTGACGCCATGATTACGGAAACAATTTGATTTTTATGGCGAAAACTATGGAAAACCCATGAAAGTCATGGTTTTCCGAATTTATCTCGGTAAATACGAAAAATTCGGAAAGTTTTTATAGAGAAAATAATGTTGGTCAAGCATCTACCCCTTTGCGAAGTCTCGTTGGAAGACATAAATAAAATTAGGTAAAAAAATATATAACTGCAGTGATTGATAACGGAAACACTCACGTTTTCGGCAGGGACTAGCTATGAAATTTTCATTCTTTATCATCCAAAATGTCGAAAACTTTCACTCGTGCGGAAACATGGGAAAGGTCATAAAATGTATATTTTCAGTAGGTCTCCAATTTTTGTGAGAGTTATTTTTCTGAATTTTAATTGGTTATCAAGAAAAACGTGAGAAACAATGATCTTTATGGGATCGCAATGGCTTTTACCATGAAAATTAAAGTTGCGCTTATTTTCCCTATGCTTTTCGTAATCAGCTCGTGAAAATACATAAGCATGCAGAGATTTGAAAAAATCAAAAGTGAGGGCTATTCGGAACTTTATCCTTTATTTGATGATGAGTACAGTCATAATTTGAAATTTATCAACTTTTTTCATGAAGGTCGAACATAAAATAGAATCTAGGGGAAAAATTCGCACCAATTTAGCAAAATACGTTCATAACATGTTTTGAAAATAGTCAAAGAACTTCGAATAATTTTGATTATTTCCAGAATTATAACAAATTTTTCAAAATCATCCATATTTGATTTTTTTCCAACATATTTTTATTAAATTGATATTTTGCCTCAAGACGAACTTACTGGGCGCAGAGAGTAATAATCAATAATATATAATAATTAAAACCTCTAATAATATTATTATTATTTAATATATTAAATTATTCATTGTGATGAAAGAAATAACATGTTAATATTATAAAATTAAGTCACTTCAGCAACAGTTCAATAAATGGGCGTAAGGATTATTTTGCCTAGTACTCGGATAGAAGTCCACACCCTTGTACCTGTTGGAATCAAATTTTGCAAAGTGCAATAAATTGATCCTGTGAATTTTTTATGATTCTCTGGAGGTGATTGCGAATTTATTTTTACTATTTTAGTGTCTCATAGGAAATTTTTTTAATATCGTCCCGGCGTCTATCCTTTTCCTAGCTCATCTAAAGAAACTATTCAAGTCGCTACCGTTGGGTTTTTATATTCGCCCTGTATAGTGACCACTGCCGAGTAAAAAAATACCAGGAACCTTAAGAAGGATCTACTTCCTATTTGAATGCCATATTTTCAGGAAAAAATCATTGAGAAGGTAAAGGTGCAGGAATTCGAAATAAGGAGACGAGATAATCTCTGTGCTGACTGCTATTCTTTTACTCCGATTTCCTACGAGGATACGTCAAGTCAAAGCTACTGACATGAAAAGTTAAGATAAAAAATATAAGTAGTTGTGGTATATTTATAATCTATTTATATCACTGTTAGCTTTTCCTTTAGGCCAGTTTTTTCGAGGATGGCTTGAATTTTCCCATGCATGAGAACTATTTTTTGGTGACTTTGAATTTTCTCTTGTTAAAGGTCTTTCGGCTTTAACGAACACGTTCTTATCACGTAAAGTAAAAATGTCATTTTTCATGATTTTTAAAATTGGTATTTCTTATTTGGCATTAATCTTAATTCTCTACCACCCTAAAAAATTGATCATTTCAGTAAAAGTATATTATTAAAATTTATAATGTGTATTGATATTGAAACAGACGTATTTTTATTGCCTTGTTTTTATAATTAAAAAAAGTTCCCGTCCCATCAAAAAATGACCGAAGGCAACTTTGTAGATCTAAGTTAGGCGAAAAAATTTTTTATATCAACATTTTATTGCATGTTGTGTCGTTTTCCCGAAATTTAGTTTGTTTATTTTCAATGTCATTTGTCACGAATAAAACAAAAAGTACGAACCCTAGCGCGAAGTAGATCTTAGCAAATTTGAAGGTATAAATTAGATGAGCAATAGTGTTACTTGAAATTTTATTGCATCTTGAGACGTTTTTGCAAAAATTTAATTTGTTTTCTCATTGTATTCATTTTTTTCGTATCTTGCATAGTTTGAATTCGTTTCGAGGGTCTTGAAACGTGGAGATTTAAATAAATCCGCAATTGTCAGCTTTTTTATTAGTCCAGATTTTTCGGGGATGCCTGAATGATGCTCTTATGACATGTGCCTGGTGTATCGCCACCATTTTTAACCAAAAAAATTTTCAATTCATCTTTTATAACACACTCAAAACATCACTACGTGATTGTAAAAGAATGATCATATTTTCAGAAAATAAAGGTGAAGTCATTTCTTATAGTCTAGTTTTATATTTTTATAATTTCAAATAAGTCCAATTTATTTAATTATTATAATTATAATTACAATTGTTAATTGTTAATATAAAATATAAAAAAATCAATTTCTTTTTGTGAAAAATTAACATTTGTATTTTTTCAAAAAATCGAGACAAGATAATGATAAATTCGAAGAAGCGAAGTTGTGCCTCTCGAAAAGCTATTTAAAAAAGTCTCTTGACACTTTCTTTTATGTTGCCTTTTTCATTTAAAAAATCTTATCTTTTGGATTTAAAAATTCGTAACTCTGAAAATTGATAAAAAATTCTATTGACTAAAAAATTATGGCAGGTTTTTAAAATGTATAGATTTTGCAAATAAAGAATAAAAAAATAAGAAATGCCAACATATCTTACCTGAAATTTTATAGTTTGCATCGAATGACAATATTATTATCTTTATGATGATTCAGATCTGGGAGAAAAAATTTTTCAAAAGAATTACAATTTTCACTCGAAACGGGAGATTTTGAAAAGAATTATGATTTTGATTGGCAACAGGAAATTTTCGAACAATAAAACAGGGAATGTTCCAAAAGAATTATTACTCCTGATATTTAAAATAAAGTTTTTTTTTTAAATTATCATATTTAAAATTAATAATTATTATATTATTCATTTATATTATAATAATTATATTATGATGAATGTAATTATTATATAATATAATTTATTTAATAATAAAAATAACAAAAGAATTATTATAATAAATATTATTATTATTATTAATACATTAATCTAATCCGAATTATTCCAAAAATCTTCATTGATATCTTCTTGATTTTTTCGCAATTTTATAAATTTTTCCAAATTCAATATTATTTTTGAATTTTTTTCAAAAATTCTAAATATCTTACAAAGCTATACGAATTTTTACCACATTTTTTGATAAATGTGTTACCAAGAACAAAAATTGCTTCAATATCTTCTAGACATTTCTTAAAGAATTCAAGTAATGTTTGAAAATGTTTAGAAATCTTTTTAAATATTCTCTTCAAATTGAGATTTGGAAGAAAATCATCCTATATTTTCTCAGGAATCTTGAAGCAAATATAATTATCTTGAATCCCTTCAAAATTCTTATGAATTTTCTGCATTTTTTTCGAAATTTTCAAAAATCTATAGTTTCTTTTCAATTTTTCGAAATACTTTGAGATTTTAAATCATTTTTGAAACGTTCTCAAAACTCTCTGGAGATATTTTTACTGAATCCGAGAACCATGGCGGTTTTGGTCTAGCTATTCGCAAACGTCGGATCGGGCAAAACTTGCTAATTAGTTCTAAGACCAGGAAAGGGAAGCGTTCAACCTTTTCGTCAACGGAATTACAATTTGAGACGCTATTCCAGTTCGACAGGTTTGCTGCTTCATTGAGTTTCTGCTGATCCACTCGATCAAAATCCCTACTCATTTGGAAAATACCTGATCTATTTTTAGACTTCAAATTGATGTTACATGTTGTGATCATGTTGTGATCATGTTTTGATCAAACTTTTTTGACGGTGCAATAATACTTGAGTCGCTGGTGTGGAGGTTTGCGTTAACAGAAGATCCAATATTGCATTTGATCGTGTAAAATATGAATGAACTGAATTAAACAAAAAGGGCGCGAAAGAGAGTATAATTTCTCTCGGCCTGGATTCCCAGCCTCAATTACAGTGACATTGTAATCGCCTGGGACTAGGACTTTCATATACCGCCACAATGGCAAGTCGGGAGTTCTTTAAGTTAACCAAAAAAAATACAGAATTAGACAGAGATCTATAGAGATACTGTCTATAGAAGTCGAGCTACACGGGATGCAATTGTCTATTTGAGATTCAAATTTCAATGTATCCTTAATATAAATAGCTGGCACACCAACTCTCACCACATTGTTACTTCTTCGATCGGCGCGAATTACATTATATCCCTCATTAACTACTGCTGAATCAGGAATGTTTGGTTGCAACCACGACTCGGATGCTGTGAGTATATCCAAATCGTATAGGTTATAATATCAGCTACATGGTGTTTTCTCCAGAAGGGACCCCTGTGGTAGCCGTCGAGGTAGCTGTGAAATCATTTGGATTATAAGCGAAAGTCAAGGTTTCCCCAGAGGAAACTTCTTGGCCGTTTGACGAAGTATTCGAGAAATCTACCAAATTAGTGAGCGAATGAGAGAGAGAGAGTAGTTGACATACCTAGAGAGTTCACGGGTGGACGTCGAGCAGATTCGGATTACCTGTGAGAAGTATTTTTCAAACTTACGCCAGGTGAGGCTGAAAGTAATTTCGAAGTAGATGGTGTCCAGAGGAGAGCGCCAGCCAAAAAGTCCTCCAGTTGATCCAAGTTGTAGAAAATGGGGACCTTTATTGATTTCGATGACATGTGGGAAGAGTGCCTAACCCAGACCTCTTTATTGTAAATCCAGGACCTTCCAGGGAGCTTACCGTATCCTATTTTGTCCTTGATCTTTCTTAGAAGTTTGCAAAGTTCATGAAGATTAATTTTTACCATAACACATGAATTCTCAATCAAATTTCGAATTTTTGCAGGTATTTTCAACCTGATAGTTAGATTTCTAACCAAAAAATTAATTTTCAATTAAAAAGTTGAATTATCCACCAAGAAGATTAATATTCTACCAGAAAAGACAAAATTTCAATAAAATACAGAAATTTTTAACCAAATACATAGTTGAATCTTCAACTGAAGATAAATTTTTGTAGTTGAAGTTCCAACCAAAAAATATTTTAATTTTAATCTAAAAACAGCTGAATTCCACCAAAAAAGATGAATTTCTGACAAAATAGTTCAATCCTCAACCAAAAAAACCATGCCTTCTATCAAAAAGAGCTTGCTAACAAATTTGTGGATCTTTTTTGAACGCACACTTTTTGTTGACTCATTTTTTGTGCGCCTTTCGTCATTTTTCCAAAAATTTAATTTTTTCATTGTTAGTGTTATTTTTCACGATTAGAACAAATACTACGCATCCTATCAAAAAATAATTCATAACAAATTGGTAGCTTTTTTTGGGGCAAACAAATTTTGTCGATTTATTTTTTTCCGTACTTCGTCTCGTTTGTCTATAAATTCGATTTTTCTAATTTCAATGTAGTTTTTTACGAATGAAACAAAAAATACGTGTCCTATCAAGAAGTTAATTTTAACAAATTTGTAGATCTTTTTTGAATGCATAATTTTTGTCAATTCATCTGTTTTCTTATCTTGTATACTTTAACCACAAGATGGAATGTTTAATTTTTGATTAATTTTTGTGCGGTCAAAATTTAAATTCTCGATTTTTGAAGAAAATTGAAAAAGTTGTTGTGATAATGATAGGGTGTTCAAAATTCGACGTTTTTCTTTCCCCGGCATTTTTTTATATCATGCGCTGCTTGGCTTAAAATCTTCATTCTCGTTTCTTTTTGGATATTTTGTAAATGCCATAACACCGGAAATTTTTCTAACACAAAAAAAGTAATTAAAATAAATTGTTCGTCTTTTTGAGTACTACTAACAACCACACACAGAATTTTTAAATCTTAAAAAAAGTGGTCTCAAAAATTTTGAAAATGCTCTAATTTTTGGATTTTTTATCCGAAATGGCTGGCTAACGAACTTGACCTTGATTTTAGGACACACACCTGTTTTTCGAGTTCAGGGTGTCTCAAAACGTAGACATTTCACAAAATCGGGTTGGGGGGGGGGAGGGGGGAAATAAAAAAAATCTAATACCTTCTTTGATGAGAATGTAAAAAATTCATTTAAAACGAAAGAATTTCAACATCTGCAACCAGAAAAATAAAGTATTATGAAATGGCTACAAGGTATAATAATAGTTAAATTTTCAACCAAACTATTTTGAACTAAATTCAAGAATCTGCAACCAGAAAAATAAAGTATTATGAAATGGCTACAAGGTATAATAATAGTTAAATTTTCAACCAAACTATTTTGAACTAAATTCAAGAATCTGCAACCAGAAAAATAAAGTATTATGAAATGGCTACAAGGTATAATAATAGTTAAATTTTCAACCAAACTATTTTTAATTAAATTCAAGAATCTTCAACCAGAAAAATAAAATTTGATGAAATGGCTTCAAGGTATAATAATAGTTCAATTTTCAACCAAACTATTTTGAACTAAATTCAAGAATCTTCAACCAGAAAAATAAAGTTTTATTAAATGACTTGATGGTTTAACAATACATAGTTAAATTTTCAACCAAACAATTTTTAACCAAATTCAAGAATCTTCAACCAGAAAAATAAAGTTTTATGAAATGACTTAATCGTATAATAACAGTTAAATTTTCAACTAAACTTTTTTGAACTAAATTCAAGAATCTTCAAACAGAAAAATAAAGTTTTAACAAAGTAGTTCAATTTCAAACCAAGTAGTTGAATTTTCAACTAAAAAAAATGCATTTTCAGCTAAAACTGCAGAATGGTTATATTTTCGGTAAACAAAATTAATTTTCAACAATGTAGTTAAATTTTCAACCAAACAAATGAATTAAAAAAAATAGTTTAATTTTTAACCCAAAAAGATGAGTTTTTAACCAAACATTAAAATTTTTAACCAAAAGAACTGAATTTTCAATAAAACAGTTGCATATAAGTTATATCTAATTTTGAAAACTTATAAGTTTGTTAATTCATTCTTCAATTTAGGGTATTGAAAATGATAGCGTTTTATGATTAATACAAATTTTGATTCGTTAACCAAGAATATGAATATCGCAAAGAGTGGAAATAGACGTCTAAATTTTGCTCTTTAAAAATAATCTTTTTATAGTTTATGCTTGACTTCGGAAATTTTATGTGAATATTTTATACTTGTAGATTGATGATTATATCACTGCATACAAGAAGCAGTTTGTAAATATAAAAACATGGTTCCTATTTAAACATATGTGTTGATTATGTTTATAACATTCATGATTAATATATTTATATGATTTATAATAAAAAATCAAAGGAAGGCGAATTATTGGATGCCCCCCCCCACAAAGCCCTTCTCTGGATCCGCGGCTGTAAAGATTTGAGTCTAATCTAAAAGTGACTCGTTTACGACTTTTCATGAAATTTAAAAATATTTATTTTCAAAAATTGAAGATTTTTAAAGGATTTCAAAGACTTAAAGAGATTCTTAAATATATCCAGATATTTCAAAACTTTAAGAAATTTGTAAGGAGTTTAAATTTTCCTAAGATTTCAGAATGTTTAAAAAGATTCCAAGGGATTTTAGAGGATTTTCAAGATTTTCAAATGTTCTTGAGGATTTTTTAAGAATTTCAAAGAATTCCCCGGGATTTTTAATATTTGCGAGGATTTCAGTAATTTTGAAGGATTTCGAAGGATTTTATAACATTTTAATGAAATTTCAAAGAATTTATTTCAAAAAGTTGAAGATTTTTAGAGGATTTCAAAGACTTTAAGAGATTCTTTTTCAAGATATTTCGAAACATCAAAAAATTTGGAAGGATTTTAAATTTTCCTTATATTTCAGGATGTTTGAAAGAATTCCAAGGGGTTTCAGAGGATTTTCAAGATTTTCAAATGTTCTGAAGGATTTTAAAGAAATTCCAAAAAATTTCACGGGATTTTTAACATTTGCAAGGATTTCAGTAATTTTAAAGGATTTCAAGGGATTTTGTAACATTTGGATAAAATTTCAGAGAATTTATTCACAAGAATTAAGTAATTTTAAGAGATTTAAACATATTTGGAAACACTTTATGGTATTTCCAATGATTTAAACATTTATAAAAGATATTACAATTTTTTGAACATTTAAGTGTATCTGAAGAAATTTCCAGCGATTTTATCACATTTTAATGAAATTTCAAAGAATCTATTCTCAAAAATTGAAGATTTTCAAAAGATTTCGAAGATTTGCAGAGATTTTCAAATATTTCAAGATATTTCAAAACTTTAAAAAATTTGTAAGGATCTTAAATTTTCCTAATATTTTAGGATGTTTGAAAGGATTTGAAGGGATTTCAGAGGATTTTCAAGATTTTCAAATATTCTAAAGGATTTTAAAGAAATTTCAAAGAATTTCACGGGATTTTTAATATTTGCGAGGATTTCAGTAATTTTAAAGGATATCAAGGGATTTTATAACATTTTAATAAAATTTCAAAGAATTTATTCTCAACAATTGAAGATTTTTAAAAGATTTCGAAGATTTGCAGAGATTTTCAAATATTTCAAGATATTTCAAAACTTTGAAAAATTTGTAAGGATCTTAAATTTTCTTCATATTTCAGGATGTTTGAAAGGATTTCAAGGGATTTCAGAGGATTTTCAAGATTTTCAAATATTCTAAAGGATTTTAAAGAAATTTCAAAGAATTTCACGGGATCAGTTAATTTTTCAATTAGATTATCAGTAATGGGTATTAATTATAGTAATTTTGATGTCGCCTCTCTCGAAATTAACCTTTTGTAGACAATTTATTTCTTTTCTTAGCCTACCTTAACAAATTCTCTCAATTCGTCACATAGATTTCTTCGATAAATTACTCACTTATGACTTTTCTTATCGAGAGCATATAAGATAGAATTTTTGTTTACTTGTGTTTGACTAAAACATATTGGTTGAAATCTTAGTGTAGAGAATTAATGATGTTGAGTACCCAATAGTGATTTCAGGGCTTATTATGTAATTGAAGTGAATTCATGTACAAATGTGTTATTTTGGTCAAATGGTCCATTAAAATGAATAGGGGATTCAGTTGTCAAGAATCAAGTTTTATTGCTCAGTTTCATTGAAAAACAAGGTGCATGTCGACCCTGTTGCAGGTCTTCTTCAAGGTAATACATAACCTAAGTTAACATAATTTACATAGATGTAATACACTTATAATAAACAAAAAATTGTAGAGAAATTTTTTTTTTTACATTTACCTGTAGTGATATTAATTGAATCATTTAAGACATTTCAATTTTTAGTTATTTTTCAATCGAAAAACACACCTTTTTTGGATTGAACCAAAATGAGTTGTTTCTTGTATTATTAAAGAATAAAATTTATAAACAAAGTGGTTTAAATAGTCTCATTTTAAACATTGTAAAATTGAAACCTCTAAATTCCGAGGCTCCAATGCAGTGATTTGACTACATTTTGAAAAAATAAAATGAACACAAGGTGTTTTGATTCAAAAGGACAAATATGGACTAACGAAATACATTTTAAATAAAGTCATATGTTAATGAGTAATTAAAAGAGGTGAATATTAAGATAGATACCCAAATAAAAAGTGCGCCAGAGTAAATTGAATTTAAAAAGTGAAATATTATTTTAATTTGTAATGTTTATATATAAATATATTATAGTTTATTGTTTTCACGAGCTAAAATTTTGGTATTAATAATCTCGAAATGATGATTGAGTTGCCAAGCAATATCATGGGTTATTCAAACTATATACAAAGAAAGCATGGTGACGCTCCGAGACGACTCATAGGAAATTGGATACGTACTAATAGAACTTTAGTTAATCTTAAGGAGCAACGCACTTTTTTAATCAGATGTAGAAAAGAAGCTACTATTAAGAAGAAGTAAGAAATTACTCTCATACAAAATAATTACCCACTTCAATTAATAAATAAAATCATAAAAGAAAGAATCCATGAAATTTATAATAATTCATCTAAGTACACTCGAACTCCAAAGATACGAGCACTTCACAGATACGAGCGCCCCGACTCCAAAGGAGCGAGCGGAATTTTTTCCCACCCTAGTCGTAAGTGAGGCGCGCGTGAACGCAAGGGAAGCCTCGGAAATCGTATCCAGAAATTGCGGGTCTGGCAGCAGAAGATTTCAGGCAACAAACTATTTACTTTCTGCGAGTCCATAAATAGTTAAAACACGTACCTCAGGCTCGAAGCGATGAGCACAAAGTACTTCTTCCTTATGAGTAATGGCACTTGGAAATTCGTCGAGAAACATAAGGATCGAAAAGTTCTTGCATGCAAATAGGTTTTTTCGAATTGAACGTAAACAGGATGGAACTGTAGACAACTTCCAGGCTCTACTACTTACATGCGGCTGTCAGCAGAAATGTGGGAACGTTTATCAGAAAGTTTGCTAACTAGTTCCGAGGTAAAAAACCATACGCACCTTTCATATGTGCAAGGTATGTGCAAGGTGTTCGGAATTGACTGATATATTTTATTAAGTACATTATTTTATTTCAATTGCACTCATTTAACATCGACTTTTCAATTAAGACTTTAATTTCATATGTTACCATTTCGAAGGAATTATAATTTCAAAGTGTTATCGATTTCTTCTTTCATCCTTATTCTGCTATCATTGAGTCATATTCCTGCAATAACTGAGAGCCTTTCGTAACATTTGTAAGCGAATTCAGCCGTGATTAGAACGTTGAATTAAGAACTTGTGTTGTCTTTTCGGTAGACAAGTTCAAATAACTGTATATCAATTTTAGAAATGATTCACATATAGACAAGCTCGATTTCCTGAGCAATTTTTTTATTTTTCATCAGTTGAATGTTCATAGTCGCATCAAATGCCAAGGTCATTATCAATTGAACTGTAAGGTTAATTATAAACTGAAGGCTATCTTTAGGTATTATACCAAGGGACAGAAGCGTAGCTTTCAAAAAGCACGTCCAGCTTCACTTCCTGCTTTGTGAATCGAACCTGTGCCAGCGTGGCTGCCAAGGCCGCAGTATTGGAACATAGGACAATCACTATACCATCTCAGCCACTTTGAACCTCTCTCTAAAAAATGTTGTTAACATTAAAATAATTCAGTTGTATCATTTATTCTCAGTGACCTGTTCTTTAATGTACTTTTCGTCAAGTAGATTTATGAACATTGCATCTTATTTCTCACATAAACTCCTCTTGCTCGTGAACACAAGGAAGCCTTCGAGACGACCTCCATATGCAACATACCGAGATATTCACCATTCCCGGACGGGGGGGGGGGGAGAAAAAATGGGCCAAGGAGTACAGACCAACTATAGTAATGCAGAAAACTACTTTCGATGGTCTAAAGCAGATTGTCGTTTGCGCCGAAGAATGTTTACGACGACTACAAAGGCAAACTGTTGATTTCGAAAAGTTTTTGAATCTTCTAATAGATGAGACTCCTAAGTATATTTTGACAGAAAAAGTTTAATCTCCTAGTGGAATGCTTATTCGTCAGATTATTGCTGTTAAATTAGAATATTTCCGTGAACAAATTAAACAGCAGTCACCAATCATATTTGCCGATTCATACTTCCATTTAGTGTTTTTGGAAATAACCAGTATGTTAACTTTCTATGTTGCAGCAGAATTAAAATACTTACTGACCAAATAATTTTATTTTTTTTATTTTTTTATTATATTCACTCAAATTATGCCACTTTTTATTGTAAAAAATGTGTGAATCAGAATAAATATTTTTAAAAATAAATGAAACTGGGAATAAAAACTTTGATTTTCATTCCTATGACCTATCCCCAGCGATAATTTTAAGCAATATTATCTCGCTTAAATAATTTGGTTATATCAAAATTTTAGAAATATAATTTATTTTTATACAATATTGGTATAAAATAATTTTTATTTGCGATATTTAGAATTAATTTTTATAATGAAGATTTCTTACTTTTGAAAAGTTAGATTGGACATAAGACGCTCTACTTATTTTCTAAGTCTCACCCCCCAATCCAAATTTCCCAAAGTACCAGCTATGGCCCACCCCCCGCTCCAAATTTCCCAAAGTGCATTCCATGGCGGACCACCACTCCAAATTTCCCATAGTACCAGCAATGGCGGACCCCCCACTCCAAATTTCCAATAGTACCAGCAATGGCGGACCCCCACTCCAAATTTCCCAAAGCGCGCGCTATCTACTGTTGTCCATAAGAAGGACTTTCATTTCCATGAGGATATAAAGATGTATTAATTTGATAATAAACCTGACCGTGTATTTAAGAAAAAAATGGTCCAGGGCGTCTGTTACTGAACTTGACTAAATTAGCATTGAAAGACGCAAAGGAAAATATATTGTTATAGCACCGTATGCGTTCATGAAAATGACTTGATTCTTCATGAGTACGAGGGCTGTTTGATAAGTCAGTGACTTTTTGAATTTTTTTGCGCAGTAACTTAAAATGTACCACTGATCCCGTCAACGCCATCTATGAATAGACTACTGTCAAATTTTGAGCAAGCTGGGTCATTTATTTTGTGTTTGATAGCCATTGAAAGGAGAGAACCTCAGCGTGTCCAGTACTTTCTGGAACAAAATGGAGTAAGTTTTATATTTCAAATGTTATAAATGAAGCCACATTTGAATTGAATGCAAGTTTTTCATTTATTCTTCACAAGAGGACGACCATCATCATGGATCACTGATTTCGATCGGTGAAAGTATATTGAAATCCGTTAGTTACGTATTTCTTGAGCTTCAATTAGGCTTCTTTCACGAGATATTAAAAAGAAACTAATTTAATAAATCAATGCAAAATTTCGACAATTTTGTTTGTGAAAAAATTCATTTTGCAAGTCAAATTGTTGCCAGACAAATGCTGCATAATATCTAGTCAAAACGAACTCACACTGAACAGTACCTGTCTCATTTATTGCCAATAATAACAATTGCATAATTTAACTATTTTTCTTCCTAAGCATCGCTTCGATAGAGAAAAGTATTAGTAGACACGTTATAGAATACATTAAGTTACAATGAACCAATATTAATCAATTTTTACAAATTTTATAAACATTTAGGAGAAACAAATATTATTTAATCAGATGGTTTGAGTGAAACACTGCATCATTTCCGCAGCCGTTTCGTAGAAAAGTAATTGAAGGTAACGCAGTCATACTTTACCATAAAAAATTGTGCTTTTCGGGTTAAAAAAAAGATACACCGTGCATTTATTAATAATAAATTTTCATAAAAATTGAATAAATTTGTAAATCATAATTTAGTATAACTCAAAGTATTGCGTGTCCATTGCATCGATTCGCAAAATAGACGTGTTTCAAAGTGCGCATGTGCGATTTTCTGCGCGGGTGTTGGTCAAATACATTTACATGAAAAAATAATGTTTACACAAATAAAATTGTCAAAACTTTGTATTTATTTATCGAATAAGTTTATTGCTGATATCTGGCAAATGATCGCCCGGTGACAGCTAAAAATAATACATATTCAATAGAGTTTAATGTACTTTATCTATTTGTGTTCCATTAAAAACAGGTGTACATGAGGGTGATCCTCCCCTTGACAGTCACGTTACTAATTATAAGTACGAACAGATAATGCCTCCGGTTTAAATGGTTTTGCAAAGTTTCTACTATTCGTCAAAATATCGGCAAATGAGTTTGCAAATGTTCTTTCAAAATATCATGTAATAATAAATTTACTGAGTTACGATATTGTAAAAGCAGTTCGCTCAAATTTTTCAATTATTGTTGAAATTCGTCTTGAGCATTACATTTTGTATCTGTATTAGTTGTATTAGAAAAATCTTAGGTTTGGACGGCATTTGGAAAGAACTGGCATTGTTGCTCGCACGACTCAGCAAACCATTTTAAGCTGGGTGTGGGAAGTTCTGCCACAAGCGGCATATTTACCAGACTTAGCCCCATCCGATTTTTACCTGTTCCGGCCAATGTAACACGCTTTTGCAGATAGGCAATTCGAAACTCTGGAGGATGTTCAAAAATAAGTCGATGACTTCATCCGTTCGAAGACTCCGAGATCTTTTGCGATGGCATTCGAAAGTTACCTGAAAGGTGGCGCAAGATAATCGAAAACAACGGACAATATTTTGAGGATTGATCTGATATTTATATAATTTTAAAATATAAAACATTTGTTTGGAAAAAAGGTAAAAATTAATTTATGCACCTAATATGTAGTGTTGGTAGGTTAGTATTTGGCCGTGTTAACATTCTTGTATGAAAAATGTTCACCTAAAAAAAATTCACCCATGAAAAATTAATAAAACGTGGTGTTGATCCATTTTTCTATTGTCTTGAGTTCCACTTCATTGTAGATCATATTCTTGAAAAATGTCCTACAAAAAAGTCCTGTGGCTCTTTTTCTGTCTTGTGTTATTATTGAACTATTTGACAAAATATGAATAATAAAAATTTTCCGCTGTCATAAATAATCAAGTAGGGTGTAAATTACCAGGAAGAACACATTTTTCTACACATTTTTTTCCTCAAAGTCCAAACATTCCAAACGAATATTCAATATTTTACATGTCTGAATTACGATACCTCCACTGCCATCACAGGCACCTTTTCCGTGAAGTGTGGCTAAAAAAATCAATTTTCGGCTGTATCACGATTTTTCAAATTCAAAAACTAGGAAGCGATTCTTAAAATGAGCTGGAGCTCCGTCAGAAATAATTGAAACTAGATCGATTAGATCAAAATCAGGTAGCTCTACTTTCAAATACTCAATAATTGCATTTGTTGCTACAAAGCATGAGCAGAGTCGTGTTTCGTGTTGTCGCATATAAAAAAATGTAAAAATGGAAACTGGACCTGATTTCCAATAAGCACTTCGAATTTTTTGCTTGTTAATCTTTTTCCAGTTTTCCGTGAAATCAAAATGGATGAGCACCTTTTTCAAATTGGTTTTTACTTCTTCCCTTTGCTTTTTGATCTCTGCTCGTTCAATGTCTTTCATAATTTTATGAAGATTCGCCTTCACCGTCCATGTACTCAATCCAGTCAAAAATGCAGAAACTGTGGTTGTTCTCTTTTCTAATTCCGCGTTATTGCAAATAGCAAAAGTGATTTCTTTAGAAGCTGTCTCATTTGGCAAACGCAGAGACTAAAGGAAAATAAGAAGGCGGACAAAATTAACATTACAAGGTCAAATTTTGATTACGTCATAGACTACCATTTACCCTTAAATAATAATGGCACGCCTTTTCCGACTCGAAAAACGCCCATTTCACTTCAAATAATCATTTCACGCCTTTTCAAACTTGATAAAACCAACTCTAAAAACGTCCATTTCATCTCAAATAATAATTCCACGCCTTTTTCAACTCGAAAAAAGCCTATCTGGTATCAAGTGATCATGCCATATCTTGTCCATCTTGAGAAACGCCCATCTATCTCAAACTGGAAATCTTTCAATTCTTTCTTGCCTTGCTCAATCTTTGAAATCTTTGTGAAATCTTTTAACTCTATCCGAAATATTTGCGAAATATTTGAAATCTTTGTTAAATCCTTGAGAAGTCATTGCAACCTTTCTCAAATGTTTGGAAACATTTGCGAAATATGTGGTAATATTTGTAAAATTATTTAAACCTTTTTGAAATCTTTTGGAAATCATTGATATCTTTTTCATCTATCCGAAGTCTTTGAAATCTTTGTCTCTTTGTAATCTATCTGAAATCTTTGTGAAATAGTTGACACTTTTCTGAAAGCTTTGGAAATACTTGAAATATTTTTGACATACACTACCATTGGAAATTGTGAGCATGACTCTTGTGAGCGCTATTAAAAATCACTGCTGACTTCGAACCACGATATTTCGGTGAAAAAAAGAGATTAGCAATTTGTTTAAAAACAGTTGGAAAGCTTATGAAATGCAACGTCTAGTGGTGCCAAAAAAAATTTTTTTTTACCTTCTGAAAGTAATACGGCACGTGATAAGTTTAAAAAAAAATTCAAGATTTTCTCAAAGTTTCTACCTCAACTTCAACTTTTAGCACGACCTAGGGAAATTTTTTCAAAAACCTTAAAATTATGCGACATCGAGCCTGCAATCTTATCTCCAATTTAAGCCAAGAAAACTTGAAAAATCTTAGTGCAATCTTTGAAATTTATCTGAAAACTTTGCGAAATATTTGAAATTTTTGTTCAATCTTCGAAATCTATCTGAAATCATTGCGTAATAATAGAAATCTTTGTAAAATAATAGAAATCTTTGTGAAATATTGATGAAATCTTCGGGAAATCATTGAAAAATATTATTCATTTTAAGAGAATATTAAAGAAAAAATTTAGAATCTTTATAAGAATGAAAGGTTTCAAGAGAATGAGAAACTTTTCTAGATAAAATTGAACAAGATTTAAAAACATTTCGAAAGATTTCCAAAATTGTCAGAAAAGTATGTGGAGGTACAGGGACCCTCTATCCGCAACCCGAGGACCCGTTCGGTGGCTTTATCATAGGCCCTTCAGTTCTATTCGAAAGGAATAGAAACCGAAACTGAATATATATATATAGAGTAGATGATGATTAATATTTAACTTCCAAATAAATAAATAAATTTATGTGCTGAAAAACTATTAGGATGAGCTATTACATCGCTTTCTCTGGATAAATTTCAATTAAGTTGTCTTAATTGCACGATGTTTCTTAACACGTAATCGAGCCAGTTGTAAACTGTGTTTCATTATTTTTATCCATCATGTCTCAACGTACAATATAATGATAAAGAACTATTTAACTAAAATGTTGATATCATCGATTCACATAACAGCACTAACCGTCTAAAACAGGTTAGGTTGACCAAGCGTTCGACGAGCGCGACAGTGAATGATATCTCTCGTGAATTATCTGCTTGGGGCAAGCCTCCACAAAACTCCACAAACAAATTTTTCATTTTATTCATGTATGGGAGTCATTTTATTATTTTCAATTCGGAACAACGACAGTGTGTTTAATTATTAATGACAGCTATTTATATGTTAATGCCCTACTGGTGCCCCATCATGATTTAATTTAGTTTTTTGAAACTAGAAAAACTGGTGTGTGCCTTGTCAGCGCCACTTTTCAATTGGAACAAAATAGGGCAATTTCTCCACGGGTAAGTCAAAATAAGTCAAATTAAGTCAAACAATAAAAGCCTTGTTTTAATTATTAGAGTGATGTTAAATTTTTTTTGAGGAAATTGGAAATCCTATATAATAAATCTCCTCCAAAAAAAATCTCGAAATCTCTCGAAGTATCTCGAAATCTATCGAAATCTCTCGAAATCTATCGAAATGTCTCGAAATCTATCGAAATCTCTCGAAATGTCTCGAAATCTATCGAAATGTCTCGAAATCTATCGAAGTTTATTATATCATGATAGGTAGGGAATTGATTTCCAGAACTCGAAAATGCCAGAATGAAATTTTGTCAGAAGAACGTTAATTTCAGAGCGTGCAACTTCGGGCAGACAATTCATGAATTCAAGAGCGGTGTTTCTTTGTGAAATAGCGCAAAGGGAGGTGGTTTCATTACATAATGAAGCAACAGATAGCGATATGCGTAGATATATTATTACTGAGGATGCCAAATGAAATCCTGAAAGTGAACTTCGTTTTAAATATTTATTTAAGTAATGAATACAATTTATCAATGATTATTTATTGTTAAAATGATTTTGAAATTGTTGTTCGTCGAAAGTTGTGTTTCTAGGTGTGATTTGAGGTAAAATTAAGTGTGAATATCACAAAATGTTGAGAGCCTAGGGCTAGATTTAAGATAGCTAGATGGTAGGGAAGAAAATTGTATTACCAAGCAGAATAGGTTTTTATGAATAAACCCACTTTTATGAGAAAATAGAATTTTATGCTTTCTCCAAAAGTCCCTTTCTTTTATATATTTTAATTGACAAAAAATACTCAAGTAAGAATTTGCTTACACACAGTTAACCTGCACACATATGCACATGCTCAGTAAGTTGCAGGGTTACAATATATATATTGTAACACTCGAGTTACAAGAAGTCCCTGAAAATAGGTAAACGAAACTTCCCCTGTGAGATTCTTAAAGAAAAGAAGCATCTCACAGGAGAATTTTCACTATTTTGTGAAATATTTAACCTTCTTTTGTTAAAAAAATATATATAGTCTATTTGGATCAATTTTGTATCAATTTATCAGTTGAATTTTCACTGAAAAAACAAGAATTCTCAACAACAACAAAAACAAGAATTCTCACCAAAATACATTAACTTTTGACCATACAGTTTAATATTCTACCAAAAATGAATTTTCAACAAAAATTTAATTTTTAGTATTTCAACAAAGAAATACCAATTTCCAACCAAATACTTGAATCGTCAACTTGCACATCTTAATTTACAACTAGAGATGGGACGAGCAGTAGGATTCCTACTGCTTACTGCCCTCCGGCCTCCTGCAAACTCCGGCGAAGCGGTACCTACTGCACGCAGGAGCTCGCAAGACCCACTACAAACTTCGGCCGGTATCTCTCCTGCCCGCCGAAGTTGCAGTAGCTCAGTACCCTGAATTGCCGAATTTCTCCTGCAACCTCCGGCAGGTTTTCCTACTGCTTCCTCCGGCCATAACAATGGAAACACATGTGCGCTCAAGGGTTCAAGCCTTCAAACTTTCTTTACCTAAGATGTATATGTAATATATCTATGTATATTATAACATTATTTTCGGTTCCCTTGGAGTTTCTAGTTTAAGGATTTCTTGAATTTCTCCGTTTTCTTCTAATTCCCTTTAGATGAAATCGATCAGGAAAATAGGAATACCAGGATTGGGAATCGTATGTTTTATCTAAATAAATTTCATAAAATCTTTGTAACATTTAACTTAATTAAACTTTTATTTAGATATTTTGCGCTTTAGTTTCATCCTAATAGAGACCTAAATAAGAAATAATTACAATTCAAATGTAATATTTATAAGAAGTTTATTTGAGGGAAAGAATTTTTGTTCGAATTTGATATGAAAAGTATTTCTTAAATGGTTCAATATATAACAGAAACACTATAAATTTGAAATTAGTCCACTTTTTCATGTTTGACCTACAATTATTAAATTTTAAAGGTTATAAATTTCTATTGTAAAAAATATGTAAAATAGTTTTATTAACTTATATTTCAAACAAAAAATATTTGTATACTTCAATCTATATGCAGTTGAAAACATTGAATTTAAAATGCGTTGAATTCAAGATATATTTCTAAAGTAAAGTGGAAAGCATTGGTCGACTTTTAAAAGAAGCGACTAAAAGTAAAAAAGTGACTCGCTTATTATAAAACTGAGAAATTTCTAATTGAAATCATAGCCAGTTTGAAAATTTTGAAAATTCTGGAATTTGAAATCACTACAACCCAAAAAGATATTGGAGTTTTTGAATTTTCTAAAGTTTTAATTTTTTTACATACCTGGAAATCAAAAAAGTCTACTCAGTTTTCTTCTGATTTTAAACAGTTATTTCCGAACAGATAATTCCTATTTAATTAACTCCTGTTTCCCAGTGATCAACATGTACTGGGAAAAAAATTGCCAAGACCCACAAATCAAAATAGGATACATAGCGAATTTTTTAATTTTTAATTGAGGTATTTGATGATATAAGCTAAATAAGAACTTGTGGTTCATCAGAATTTTGTATAATAAAATTAGAAAAAATAAATAAATACAGTATGAGAATCGACAAGATCCAGGAGTCGAAATTAAAATTACAGCAACTTTTAAAAATTTAGAATTTGGAATGCAATGCCGAATTGTATGTGATTGTCAATTTTTTTGTAGTGTATTTCCATGATTAAAAATTCCACGCATGCTTGAAAAAATTATAAAACGAATTTGCTGTACTTCTAGGGACGACTGAAAAATCCCGAAAAAAAATTCTTGATACTGTAAAATTCCCGTTCAATAAAATTCCAAAAACAATAAACTTCCCGAAGAGTTTATAATATCACCGGACAATAAAATTCGCTATATAAAATTGACCGATTATAAAATGTCCGAACTAGAATATTTCTTAATTAGAAAATTTAAATAATTAAATAAGTTTTTCCTGAATTAATATTATTTATTTATTGAAAATACGCTAGTAAAATATTTTCATTAACGAAATCCCTGTTTAATATTTAAAGTTTTATTGAATTATTGTTTATATGTAAAATAAAAATAATTCTGTAAAACCAGCATAAACGAATTAACGTGAAAACACGTGCGCCTCAAACGGAAAACAAATGTCTCCCTAAATTTTCTTCGATTTTCCAAACAATCTTTGCAGGATTTTTAGATGACAGTTGCTCCCAGTGGGACCCTGCGGTGGTTGTTAACCTTTAGTTTATATATATATATATATATATTACGGAATGGTAATATAATAACA
The DNA here is from genome assembly GCA_011634705.1 of Andricus grossulariae. Classification (NCBI taxonomy): domain Eukaryota; kingdom Metazoa; phylum Arthropoda; class Insecta; order Hymenoptera; family Cynipidae; genus Andricus; species Andricus grossulariae. The sequence goes on along the minus strand of JAABKJ010075445.1, from coordinate 192,673,972 downwards.
AATTTGCAAGAACAAAATTATTGAATATATTATCACTGCACTTGATTTATTTTTTAGATTACACAATTGCACGCATGGTCACTCACAAATATAATCGTACGCTCAAACGCTTTGAAAAATCGCACTTGCTGGGGATTCGAACCCTACCTGAACTACCTAACCTAAGCCTATAAACGTAAATCTATTGCACGCAAAAACAGGCTTTTTGGTTATTTCAACGAACCTATTTGTCTGACAAAAGAAAAGTTTAGTCAAAAATGTAGGTTTCACAAACATCTACAAAATTACGGGACTAAATTGGGAGGAAATGAATTTGATCAGGGAAAGTTAACCAATTTTGAGTAAGTCATTCATGAATTTGGAGGTTCAAATTTCATGGCTTTTGAAAATCGGTTTTGGATAGCGAGATTAAAGATCTATTTTTCAATTAAAAAAAAATAGTAATAATAAAATCTTTCTCCCGAAATATGGAGAGGCTGAATAAGAATGAAAAAGTTTTCATCCAAAAAAATTTGGTTTGTTCCGGGAAAACAAAGTTTTCGTGTGACGGTATCGCAATTTAACAGAAGATTTTTCGCTGGAAGGTCTATGAAAAGAAGAAAGGTATATATTTCTTAAAAAGTAAACAGTTATAATTTTGGGAAATATCGTTTCTGATCGCAAGACAAAAATTTAATGTGAGAAAAAAACATGATAAAAGTGGCTTTTTGTAGAAAATAAAGATTTAAGATTTCAGGTTAGAATTTGAATGGTACTTTGGTGCTGTTGGTTCTCGCGCTTCGCGCTGGATAATACATTTATCTCGCCCGACGCGTTCGGTCTTCGTATTTTCCCCATATTTGCGCCCAGAATTTTTAAAATTAAACGTCAAATCATCGACAACTATAATTTGGTGATTGTGAATTCTCCTTTGTTGAAGCTCCTTTGGCTTTCACGAAAACATTTTCATCACGCATCTCGTGCACGCACTCGATTTTGTCCAAAATCTGAACTTTTCTGCATTATGTTCAACACTATTATATCAAACGTATATTATATTTATTTCTGTATCTCAAGCTGGTACTGCTTATTTAGATTTCGCAAAATAATGTATACATTTTATTTTTTATGATTGCTTCAATATTTGCTCCTCATTTTGCACTAATTTTTATTCTCAGCTACCCTGAAAAATCTATCATTTCAATAAATTTATATTGAGAACAAGTTTAGCAGGAAAATTTAATTGGAAAGATTTTTCTGTATCGTTTTTCGACACACGGTAATTATCAGATTAAATCAGATTATAATATTTGATATAAAATCATTAAAGGCCTACTCAATTTAAAATTTTGATTTAGGTAAAATCAAGTGAAGAAACTGTTTTCATATACTACATGGTATATGATAATTATCATGCAATATATTTTGTATTATTTTAGGACGTGATTTACTTTGAAATTACGAAAGTGATTATTTTTCAAAAAGTAATGCGAGTAGACTGCAAAACAAATTCAGATTTTATTATCACATTTTTAACAACAGAACCTATTTTTCTGGCACAAATAAACGTTCAATGTGATCTATCTTTCAAAAAAACAATGACAAATTTAAAGCAACCAACAAATTTGATAATTATTTGTTATTTTCATTATTACAGAATGCTGTAAGAACTTAAGGATGTTGTCTACTCATGTACAATAATTAAAAAAATTTAGCATTGTTTACAATTCATAAATGGATTAAAATCATTTTTTAAATAAAATCCAACCAACCGGAGATGGACAGAATTTTTTAAAGAAGAAAAACAGATATTGATCTTCACAATCATACAAGAATTACATGGTCTACTTTCGTTCATTTCCAGGCGGAAAAATTGCTTATAGTGGAAAAAAATATCTATAATTTCTTTCACTACGTATCATTTTTCCGCTTTCTTTTTTATAAATTATTATTAATCTTCGATGATTTTCAGTCTTAAGAAATCAACTTTTACTTTCCTGATTTTGAGGATATTTTATAGTTATCTCACTTCAAAATTCAATGTTTTCAGAATATTTAATAGAATCGACAGAAGTAGTCACATTGTTAAATGTTATAAATCAAAAAGGAAGCTATTTGCAATTAAAAACAAATATTTGAATCTGTCATTGTTTATTTAACATGATTTATTGATTCTCTTTTTCTATAGAAAAAATATGCCCGCTGCGCGGGCACATCCTCATTGCTGTGCGCGCGACTGTTGGTTCTCGCGCTTCGCGCTCGGTCTTTGTATTTTCCACACATTTGTGCACAAACCTTTTAAAATTAAAAGTCAAAGCGTTAACAAATGTAATTTGATGATTGTGAATTCTCTTTTTTTAAAGCTCGTTCGGCTTTAACAAACACATCCTTATCACACATCTCGCGCTTCGCACTCGATTTTGTCCAAAATGTGAACTTTTCTACATTATGTTTAACACTATTATATCTAATGTATATTATATCTGTACCGCGATCTGGTCTTGCTTTTACAAAACCCAGTAAACTAGCGGATCAATACACAGGCCCCCATGAAGTACTAGAAATTCTAAGTAAAGGCAACGTAAGGATTAAAATTCAAAAGTCCTCCAAAATATTTCATGTAAATAGACTCAGCCTCATATATTAGAGCAACCAAATAAACATACTATTTTAAATAAATAAATAAACAAATTCAAACTTTTATATAATTAATCAGTCAAATAAGTATTACTGTTTTAACATTAATATTTCTCTCAACTAAATAGAATATAATTAAATTTATATCTCACAGTATAAATTAATCAAATAAATATTACTACTTTCGAATTACTATTTTACTCGAATAAATAATATATAATTAAATATTAACCTCTCATATATTAAACATACCTAAATTCTTTTTAACAATTAATATTTGACTTGAGTGAACAAAAATAATTATATAAATAACATCTAATCAATATTACTATTTTTGAATAAATAATATATAAATAATCAAGATTTTCATATATTAGACAAAGTTATTATTATGAATAATATATAATATATAATATAATAAATAAATAGATTAAAATTTACTTACATAAATAATAACATTTACTTCAATAAATATAATTTAATAAATTAAATTTTTAAAATATAGGTAAATTAAAATGTTCATACATTATGCTTATTTATTACTATTTTAATAAATAATATAACAGTAAATTAAAAACCTCCAATATAAATATAAATAGTTTAAGATATGTTATAATAATTTTTTTTCGAATAAGTAATTACAAATGAAATAAGATCTTCATATAAATCATAAATAATTTTCTTTTTAAGTTCAGATGATCTGAAACAGAGTATACAAGAGAATCTTATATATAATTGAATAATCAAATATAACTTACATTTGATAATCTCTGGATATCCTCTCCGGGTCTTCAGTGAAAATGTTATTTGAAACCACGTAATAATTACGCATATTCAACTCTTCACTCACAAACTTGTCCTCTAAATCCTCTAAATAGACACCTGTTCCATTTAAAATAAAACCACTATCACTTTTAATTAAAAAGTATACTTCATCATTAAAGTAAAATTTCGTATAATCATCTAACTAAAGTTCAAACATAGCTAAGGATGAATCGTGTTGAAAGAAATTAAATAGGGCAAAAATTCTATTTCAGCTCACGTATTTAATTCCACTCCACCAACATGGAACAATAACACTGGTTTACAAAAAAAAAAGGTGAGGACTATTCGACAAGACCACTTTATCCTTATGTATTTTGACGCGCTGAATACGAATCCGAGGCTCAAATTTCCTGGAAATAGTACAATTTGCCAACTAAAAATCAATATTATAGAATCAAAAAACGAGTCAAATATTTCACGGAATAGTGAGTTTTGTGGCATGACGTCGATAGGTGGAAATATCAGCCGTCTGGGAGGTTAGTGCATGGTACTGCAACTGCGTATGACTTTTTGGAGAAAATCGCCGAAACGTAAAGGTCAGTTATAAAGGTCTGCATATTAATCTTTTCAAGTGTAGAATGCATTTGCGCAATTCCGTTTCTTCGTCCTTTTATCGGTTGAAGACCTTTCAGTTTCACGAAATACAAGCAACTGTCCGAAATTTGAAGTTAGAGTACCACTAACCTGACATTTAGGATATTTTATTTTATTTCGTGGAACTGAAAGGTCTTGAATCGACAAAAGAATCGAACATGACTGAGAAAATAGATTCTACGCTTGGGAAATACTTCTATTTGTACATTTATGATTTTTACGTTTATAATATTTTCTCGAAAACGTCGTGTGAAGTATTCTGATGCCGTTGAGAAACAATACTCAATTCACGGCTTCCCGCTCTTCGGGCCTCTTTTTTTAATTGGTCAGCCAGTGTGCGGAGGAAAATATACCGGGATGTGGTGGGAGTTTCCGAAACTGCGCAAATGGAAATAACCATCTACAGCCGACGGGGAATAAAGGCCGTAAGGGAATAAGGGAGTTCGGGAATAGGTGAGACTCTACTGTAGTACATATTATTATTATTATTATAAGTAAGTTTCAATTTTTGATTTTAAACTGTTACAATTGAATACTCTTCAATTATAAAAAAAAACAATTTTTTTTTGTTTCATCATCATGAGAAGTTGTAGACTCCGGAAGCTACGATCATGGTTCCTTAAAGAAACGAATCCCGATGCAACTGGAACGTGTACGTCATACACTTCTGCTCCTTCTGTCCTAGAGGATAAGCAAGAGCGGGAAATCTACGCGAGAAAACACTGGTCAACACTGTTCCTTAGAGTCAGGTCTCTGGCCGCGCATGACCTTACGCGGCAGGCGGGGCAGTTGGAGATGAAGGTTTCACCCCTGGATATTTTTTTAGAGCTACCAATCTTTGCAGAATGTTATGAAGAACAGTGTTGATTGACCAGCTGAAGTGATCTCAGAAGAACAGCCTTTTGCATCCGGTTCGCGATGGGATGAGCCTGACGCTGGCAAGCCGGAATCTTGTTGAGTTCACTAAGAAATTAAGCTTTCATACCTCCAAGACAGCCTATTATGAGAACTACAAGATGGACTTTGTAGCCTTGGTATATTCTCGAAGTCTTGGAGAACAATGTCAGGCCTCCAGTGTGCAACGGAGACTGCTGTCCGAAAATCGTAGTTCCAGAACATTTGGCACTTCTCGTTATGGACAATTGACTTTATCTTCCTTGGAGCGTTCGGCAGGGCAGGGTATTGTTATTATTAATATATATATATATATATATATATATATATATTCTATGCGACGCATAATTCTGAAAATATGAATGCAATAGTCGACTTTTTAGAATAATTATTTTAGGAAACAAAGGGCAAAATGCATGCTCGAATAAAAGTCAGATTTTCCAATCTCAATTTTTGAATTTTCAGCTAAATTGAATGGATGAAGCGTTTTAACGTAGTTTAATTTCTGACATAGAAATAGTATGACCCCCCATCCAACACAAAAGATAGTTGAATTTCAAAAATTTATAATTATTATTAACAATAATAATAGTAGTGACTTATCTAAAAATGCATTGCAAATTTTTGTTTTACTCTAGAGGGCAAGACACTCCTCCAAAAGTTTCCATTCCCGTAAAAAGAAAATCCGTACTTTTTTTTCGAAATTCAAATAGTAACACGTGCCACCGTGCGCTTCAAACTCCCATTTAATTAACATGGGGAAATTTTGGATTTTCCAAAAATTAAACTCATCCTTCAGGGTTTGATCGAAACGTACCAGGTTTCTTAGGGATCGAAGAGAAGTGTCTAAGAAATAAAACAATACTAATAACTTTTGTTTTACCTCCTCAACCCCATTGCCCCATTGTTTAAATGAATGTGACTTATTTAAACAATTATTTTTCCCAAAAAATGTTAAAAATAATCGTATTCTCTGAATTAAATATAATAGTGGGTCATTTTTTGGAGTATGAAATTTTTTTGAAAACATTTTGTAATTATTTAAACAATTAATTATTGTTTATTTTCAAAATTTTTAGGAATTGACTCAGAGATGTCAACTTTTTCCTTAAATTGATATCCTATGCTACTGTTTGTTGATTAATTACATAATTTTGATACATTTCTTCTAATATTTAACAAATTTCTATTTTCTTAAACCATTTTTATTTGATCAAGCAGTTTTCTGTCGATAACTTTAAAAAAATAATATAGAATAGAATACATACAATTATTTTTCTGACTGTATAGTGTATAAAATGAATATATAAACTATTCTTCAATTGTTTAAAAAAGTATAATTTTTTAAAACGAGAACTTTCATTTTTAAAAGGTCTTCAAGCTGCAAATTTGAAACAAATTCAACGCTACATGTGTGAATTACAGAAATAATTAGAAAAGAGAAGAAGCGGAAAGAAGGGTACCAATACGAACTGGGTGATTACGTGTTGATTGAAAACTTTGATTCTACTAGGGACATTTCTGCTATAATAAAACAACAGTTTAAAGGTCCTCACGTAATCACTAAAATCGTAAGAAATAATAGATAAGTCATTGCTGATATAGCTAGTTTCCAAGTGAATCAAAGAAAGTATGAAGGCGTATGGAAACCGGCCAACATGTGTATATAGTCTCCAAAAAGTGTCACACGTTTGAAATTGTCAATATTTGAAACCTTGCCTATGTTGGTAAACAGCCGTAAGATTTAAAATATATTATTATTGACTAGACGCAACTTGTCCGCGCATTTTTGATTAATGAAACAAAAATTCCCACAAGTCTTCTTTTAGACTTTTTACGTATCTCGCCTCTTTTGAAGTATTACTGGAATTTTTCATTTTTGCATATCAATTTCGATAAATGAATTAAAAATTACAAAATCTCTCAAAAAATGGTTCAAAGAATTGTTGCAGAAATTTTGAAACGCTGAAATTCTTGCAAACATTTTCGTCTGTATTTCGCCTCGCTTGGCTCGCAATTGGAATTTTCGATTTTTTCGTATTATTTTCGATAACTAGAACCAAAATTACAAGTCCTATAAAAAATGGTTTAAGTTACTTTTGTACAACTTTTTAAAAGCTGACATTACTCCAAAAACTTTTCCCCATGTTTCGTGTTGTTTGGCTCAAATTTTGAATTTTCGAATTCATTCATAGTATTTCCGAGAAATAAAAACAATATAACAAGCCTTATCAAAACATAGATCAGAAAAAAATTATAGCTTTTGCGAAAAGCTACGATTCATCTTTGGAACTTTTTTCTGTATCTGACGTTGTTTCGGTCAAAATTTGAACTTTCTATTTATTTTCTAGAATTTTCGATAAATAAAACCGAAATGACAAGTCCTGTTAAAAATTGTTATAGGCGATTCTATAGGACTTTTTAAGAACTATAATTCTTATTTGATACTTTTTCCGATATCTGGCAATGGAGGGTTCGGATCAAAGAATATGTCGCACGCTCGAAAATGCGGAAAATTATTGTCCACGTGTCTCGTGATATCCAAATTTCAAAGTTTAAAAAATTGAATTTTTGAAAATGTAATCATATAGAAAAGGGCAAGATGAAACTTTTTTATATTTGCGGTTCTTTTGTCCGATGAATATTTTCAATACTAAAAATGAAAAAGTGAACAAAAATGTCCACAAATTCAATTATTTTTTAAAACATAAATTGTCAAAACTCAGCAAAACAACCCGAGGACGCGTTCGGTGGCTTTGTCATAGGCCCTTCAGTTCTATTCAAAAGGAATAGAAACCGAAACCGGTATAAAAAACCGGTATAAACCGATATATATATATATATATATATATATATATGTTATAAACACATGTTATCATAATTAAACTGTCATAATAAATGATTGAAAATAGTTTTTTATAACTACTTTTCCATACTTCATCATTAGTAATCGCTAATGTCAAATACATTACAAATTATATGTTAGAATGATTTACCAATTAGATTACCAAAATAATTGACAAAAGATATGTTTATAAGAAGTAACAACTATCTTGTCCAAATCTTCGCAGATTATTATAATTTTTATGGCATCGTGATTGTATTATATTTCCTAAATTGTGTAAAGAAAACTTCAGAATAATTAACTGAAGAGGACTATCATCGTGTGCCAAAATGTCTGAAGTGATTGTAATCAAATTGTATTTATTTTTACTCGATACCATAAATGATTACAATATTATTTCGTTAAATGTGTTTTATTACTTCTTCTAGTATAAGAAGATTTGAGATTAACAACCAGGAAATAACCGGGATTTTGGTGGGCAAAAATTAGAAGATACCTTGAATAAATAATGTACATATGTATATTTCAAATTTTTGTTAGGAAAAATAATCTTTTCTCCCTTAAAGAATATCATCAGTAATAATATTGCAAGTCTTGAAAGTGTAATTAAATACATTTTTCCCGAGGCCTGCTTTCCCTCACGCCAACTTGAAGCTGAAAGAGAGCAAATGACTAATTTAAACTACTGTACAAATTAAACCTCTTCGCCCTCTTCTTTCTATTCGAGCGGCAACTTATGCATTCGTCGTAGGCGCTCTTGCGAATCATTAATACGGCAAATTGTTCGTTAGCATGCGAACGAGAGGCCGAACCCTCCAGAGCTAATAATTAATGTAGATCGGTGTTGAAATGCGGAACTTGCGTGTGTGTCTATTAAGTGTTTGTAAAATTGACGATGCATATCAAAATGAAATCGTTCCGTGAATGGACTAGTTTTTCTTTATGTCAGATATAGGCATTTCTCTCTAAAGATTCGGGATATTAGTATCATACATTATACAGAAATGAATGATACTCGAGATTAAATTTATAATTTCAAACTAGCCGACCTCAGTTCTACATTCATTGCAATCCAACCATAGGCTACAGGAAGAAAAATAGCTACACTGTTAGAAAAATCTGTACTAGATTTAGTATACATGTAATGGAAGCAATAATGCACAACATGAAATTAAATTTGAAGGAGAAGAAGAACGGTTTGAAGAGTCCCGATTTACCGTGAAGGCCATTGAGGGTATCCTTGAAACGCCCGGTAAAGCGGGACTCCAGTTTAATTTGTTGAGAATTCATCTTTTTGCTCATAAATGTAACTTTTGGTTCAAAAATTCATCATTTTGGACAGCCCCTAATCAGCCATTGAGACAATTTTTACCCAATTGGTCAAGAAGTTAAAAAAGTATTTTTAAAGAAAAAGTAAAGAAATAGCAGCATTAGCCGACAATTGTGAGAAAATAGTGTCTTTAGTGTAATTCTTTTTTGAGATAGTAGTAAAATAGTGTCATCATTCAAAAAAAGTGTAAAATAGTGTTGTTAGTCCAAGGCCTGCAGTCAGACCCAATGCTACTAATTGCATTAGTGAATGTTTCACTAATTCACATTTCACATTTTTAGGAATGTACAGCTCCCGACTATTGCACCTGTTTTGAAGGATACGATAAAAATATCACAAATCGGTGTTTACCAGTCTGCAACAGCACTTGTGAAAATGGTGTTTGCACTGCCCCAGATGAATGTAGCTGTAATGAAGGTTTCGAAAAAAATATTGATGTATGTGTTCCGGAATGCAAATGTATGCACGGATCTTGTAGAGGGAAAAATCGAGCCTGTGTTTGTGATGATGGCTACGGATTGTCAGGAGATGAAAATTCGACTATTTGTCTGCCTCTGTGTGATCAAGGTTGTGTCAATGCGGAGTGCATATCGCCACAGAAGTGTAAGTGCCATGATAACTATGTCATGAATAATGGCACTGATAACAATAACACTTGTGTTAGTGTATGTGGCGTGGAATGTGACCATGGATTGTGTCTTCCGGAGGAAAAAGCATGCAGTTGCTTTTATGGCTGGACCGGAAGAAGCTGCGAAGTGGCTCTCAAATGTGCAGCTGTTATTGATGATGCTGAATTTGAAGGTGAAATCGTCAATAGGTGAAACATTTTTTATTTGTGTTCAATATGGAACGTGACTTAGTTACGATTTTTCAGTAACTTGGAATTTTAATCTTAGTTACTTTGAAGGTACTTTGTGTTTTTTGTATATTATCTTTCATTAAGGTGCTTGAAAGAAGTGGGTTTTTAGAATAATACAAAATACGGCTACAAGGATGAATTGTTCGATGTAATATTTTTACCACAAAAACTGAAGGCTTGTACATGTGGATGACCAGAGCCCTTTTTTCGAAAATTGGTCTTGCTGATGATTTTTATTTTGTTTATGGAAACGCAATTCGAAACGGTGAGCGCATGTTTCCGGATTAAACTGTTGGAATACAAATGTTGAAAATTGAACTGTTGAAAATAAAACTTTTAAAAACCCAACTGTTGAAAATTAAACTGTCCATTCAACAAGTGTTCAACATTGAATAAAATAAAACTGTTGATTATACAAATGTTGAAAATTAAACTGTTGAAAATAAAACTTTAAAAAATCTGTCTGTTTAAAAGTCAACTGTTTAAATTTGAAGAAAATTGAAAATGCAACTGTTGAAAATTGAACTGTTAATGCAACAACTGTTCAAAATTGAAGAAAATTAAACTGTTGGAATACAAATGTTGAAAATTGAACTGTTGAAAATAAAACTTTTAAAAACCCAACTGTTGAAAATTGAACTGTCAATTCAACAAGTGTTCAACATTGAATAAAATAAAACTGTTGATAATACAATTGTTGAAAATTGAACTTTTGAAAATAAAACTTTTATAAATCAAACTATTGAAAAGTCAAATGTTAAAAAGTCAACTGTTAAAAATTGATGAAAATTGAAAATACAAGTGTTGAAAATTGAACAGTCAATCCAACAACTGTTGGAAATTGAAGGAAATTAAATTGTTGAAAATACAATTTTTGAAAATTGAGCTGTTAAAAAAGCTTTCAAAAATCCAACTGTTGAGAAGTCAACTGTTAAAAATTGATGAAAATTGGAAATAAAACTCTTGAAAATTAAACAGTCAATTCAACAATTGTTAGAAATTGAAGAAAATTAAACTCTTAAAAATACAAGTTTCGAAGATTGAACTGTTGAAAATAAAACTTTTAAAAATCCAACTGTCAAAAATTGAACGGTCAATTCAACAACTGTTCAACATTGAATAAAATAAAACTTTTGATAATACAATTGTTGAAAATTGAACAGTTGGAAATAAAGCTTTTAAAAATCCAAATGTTGAAAAGTCAACTATTAAAAATTGAAGAAAATTGAAAATACAATTGTTGAAAATCGAACTGTTGAAAATAAAACTTTAAAAAATCTAACTGTGTAAAAGTCAAATGTTAAAAAGTCAACTGTTTAAAATTGAAGAAAATTGGAAATACAAGTGTTGAAAATTGAACTGTTTATTCAACAACTGTTTAAAACTGCAGAAAATAAACTTTAAAATATACAATTGTTGAAAATTGAGCTGTTTAAAATAAAACTCTTAAAAATCCAACTGTTGAAAATTGAACTGTAATTTCAACAACTGTTCATCATGGGAGAAAATATAACTGTTGAAAATATAATTGTTGATAAATTAAACTGTGGAAAATAAAACTTTTAAAAATCCAACTCCTCATACCACAATAAATTGTTACTAAATATCCCCCCCCCCCCTGAGCTGTTACGTAATTTAAGTACAGTACTGTACCGCGGACCAAACTGTTGCTAGTTAGCGTACTAGGAGATCGAAAATGATTTCGCGAATCGGTCCTCGCCTTCTACTCCTTGCTCGCTTGCCATGCTCAGCCGTGAATTGACGCAGCCCCTGTTCGAATCTGAGAGGCGCAAGCTCACGGGTCAGCCCGACCACATAGTCTCTGCTCACCACAGAAATTCACTTGCCCTGAACAGTAGACCGTTCCGTTTCTAATAGTCTTGAAGCTAGGATACATTTAGTCCACGGTAATAAGTCCCCGTAATCTTTTTAATGGATATTGTTCACAATCCGAGGGTATTAGGTTCTAACGCCAATTTATTCCCGTTATGTAGCAATGGTTTGAATCTCATACATTTAAAGTCGTAAATAAAAATAATAAAGTCGTAAAATAAAGTATTCAATTTTCATGAAAGTAGTTGAATTTTTATTTAAAAAAAGATTGTGTGTCAAAAGAGAAGAATTTTCAAACTTAGAATGGAATGTTCAAGCCAATAAGTGGAATATTTGAAAAAACTTTGGACTTGGAAATTCAAAAAGATGAATTTTCCACGAAAGAAATTAATTTTCAACCAAAACAGATAAATTTTTAACCAAATGTTTGACCGAAGGGATGAATGTTTGACCGGAACCTTGCGAAAAAGTATCATTCGAAAATAATAATTATTATTATTACTATGATATAACGATCTTTCGATAATGAATTTCTCATAATTTTTTCACGATTTTTTTGTTCCTATTATTCCTCTAATGACGAAAAAATTATAGGAAATTATTTGTAGGAAAATCATAGGTAGTTAAACTTTAAACCAAATAAATGAATCTGCAACCAAAAAAATGAATCTTCACCAGCGAAGTACAATTTTCAACAAAAATATGTAAATTCTCTAGGAGAAATATAATAGTTTAAACGTTTCGAGGAAAAATGTTTTAATTTGAAATGAACCGCAGCATAATTCATCCAACAACGACTAATTGTTAACAAATTGTTGAATCTTCACCGAAAACAGATTAATTTGTAGTCAAACAGTTCCGTTCTTAATCAAAAAGATGCAATTTGAACCAAAAAAGATGAATTTGAACCCAAAAAACGCATTTTCACAAAAATAAATGACATTTCAACCATAGAGATAAATTTTTAAGGAAGTAGTTAACATTTTAACCAAGTGGTTGAATTTTCAACCATAAAAGATGAATTCTCATCAAAAATCACTGAATTTTATAATAATGTTCGAATACTTTTCTAATTAATTTATAGTGATTTGAATTTGAAATTGTTATTCTTTTGAATTCGAGGGAATTCTCGATTGATTTTAATCGTTTGACGGAAGTTTCAAAGCTTTTTTTTTCTCTTATAAAAATCATGGCATTTTTAGGACTTTCTGACAGTTTTACGGGATTAATTTAATGGTTTCCACTGAATTTTATAATAATGTTCGAATATATTTCTAGTCAATTAATATTGATTCGAATTTGAAATTGTTATTCTGTTTGAATTCGAGGGAATTCTCGATTGATTTTAATGGTATGAGGGAAGTTTCAAAGCTTTTTTTCCTCTTATAAAATTCATGGCATTTTTAGGACTTTTTTAAAGGTTCCCGGGATTAATTTAATGTTTATCACTGAATTTTATAATAATGTTAGAATATTTTCCTAATTAGTGTACTCAGATTAAATCACGACCTCCACAGTATTTCAGGTATTCCTGCTCTTTTTACATTTTCGAGAATATCTTAGAGAGATCCACTTGAAGCACTCAATATTTCCAACAGTTAACTTGAAAAAAGGACGTTATTGTAAACTGACCCTTGGCACATGGTTACCCTTTATTTTTAAAATCAGTCGCGGGCGTGCTTGAGGAGACGATGGTCGGCTCTCCCAGAATTTGGGACAGAAAGAAAATATAAAATGCCAAAGTTTGATTCTTTGTTACAGTGTAACCTGAAGATCGGAAAGAAAATAGAAAATGTTGGAGTCTACTTTGCCAGATGAGTAGATTATACCAATTGATATTTGTTAATTGATTTTAGTACTCTGAATGAAATTAACTAATTAATTAATTAAGAAAGGGATTAGTTTAATGGTTTGCACTGAATGTCATAATAATGTTCGAATATTTTTCTAATCAATTTATATTGATTTGAATTAAAAATTTTTATTCTGTTTGAATTCGAGATAATTCTCGATTGATTTTAATGGATTGAAGGAACTTTCAAAGCTTTTTTCCCCCTCTTATTAAATTCATGGCATTTCTAGGACATTTTGACAGGTTCCAGGGTTTAATTTAATGGTTCACACTGAATTTTATAATAATGTTCGAATATTTTTCTAATTAATTTACTCAGAACAAATCAAGGCCTCCACAGTATTTCTGGTATCCCTTATCATTTTACATTTTCGAGAATATTTTAGAGAGGTCCACTTGCAGCACTCAATATTTCCAACAGTTAACTTGAAAAAAAGACGTTATTGTAAACTGACCCTTGACACATGGTTACCCTTTAAAAAAAAATCAACAAAATAGATGAATTTTCAACCAAAAAGATTAAATTTCTATTAAAAAAAATTTTTCGACAAAAAATTTAGTTACATTTGTAGTTAAAAAAATTAATTTTTAATTAAAAAAAAACTAATTTCCAACCGAATACATGAATTTTTAATCAAATAAATGAATTTTTAATTAAAAAGATTAATTATTATCTATACCAAAAAAAGAATCATTTTTAACAAAATATATGAATTTTCAACCAAATATTTTAATTCTTAATAGAATTTTCAACGTAGTAGATGAATTTTTTACCACAACGTTAATTTTCTTAAAAAAAAAGAAAATTTCAAAAAAATAGATGAATTTTTTACTAAAAAAGATAAATTTTCAACAAAAAATGGAATAGTTTAATCTTCAGCTAGAGAAATAAGTTTTTAAGCGAATGAAATAAATTTTCAACAAAATAGTTAAATTTTCAACCAAACAGATGAATTTTCAACCAAAAAGATTAAATTTCTATTAAAAAAAAAAAAATTTCGACAAAAAATGTAGTTAAATTTGTAGTTAAAAAAATTAATTTTCAATCAAAAAACTAATTTTCAACCGAATACATGAATTTTTAATCAAATAAATGAATTTTTAATTAAAAAGATTAATTATTATCTATACCAAAAAGAATAATTTTTAACAAAATACATGAATTTTCAACGAAATATTATAATTCTTAATAGAATTGTCAACGTGGTAGATGAATTTTTTACCAAAACGTTAATTTTGTACCAAAAAAGATCAATGTTCAAAAAATAGATGAATTTTCAACTAAAAAATATCAATTTTCAACAAAAAATGGAATAGTTTAATTTTAAGTTAAAGAAATAAGTTTTTAAGCGAATAAAATAAAATTTCAACAAAATAGTTAAATTTTCAACCAAACAGATGAATTTTCAACCAAAGAGATTAAATTTCTATAAAAAAAAAATTTTTCGACATAAAATTTAGTTAAATTTGTAGTTAAGAAAATTAATTTTCAATAAAAAAAAAACTAATTTTCAACCGAATACATGAATTTTTAAACAAATAAATGAATCTTTAATTAAAAAGCTTAATTATTATCTATACCAAAAAAGAATCATTTTTAACAAAATATATTAATTTTCAACCAAATATTTTAATTCTTAACAGAATTTTCAACGTAGTAGATGAATTTTCTACCACAACGTTAATTTTCTAAAAAAAAAAATCAACAAAATAGATGAATTTTCAACCAAAAAGATTAAATTTCTATTAAAAAAAATTTTTCGACAAAAAAAATGCAACAGATTTTCAATGTAATTTGTCAATTTGTAAAGTGTCATTTTCAAATTCCCCTCGAAACTCGCGCGAAACTGTCAAAAATGTCGTCTGCTATACTCAGCTTTTTGGAATTTTTGTTACTTTGAAAATAACTGGAACATTTAAAACCGTAAAACTTTTTGTACAAGTTTAGCATAAGGTATGTCCTAACAACTAAACCACTTTTCTCTATAAAAACACCTTTTCTGGTGGAAATATTTGTGTCTGACCGCGTTTTACCAATATTTACCGTCATGACCGCACATTACTGGTCAGGTCAGGTATTACCACAGTCAGGCCGAGCAGTGCCCAACACTACCTCTGACCGAACCATCGACATATAGAAATGGACTGGTTACTCCGTGGGTGAAATGCGAATGTCAATTAGAAAGAGAAGGGAGAGAGTGGTGGGCCATCTGTCTCTTTCTGGTAGAAGGTGATTGGTCTAGATTTTCTATATGTAGATATTCTACACCAATCACCTTTGACCAGAAAGAGACAGATAGCCCATCTCTCTCTCCCTTCTCTTTCTAATTGTCATTCGCGTTTCACCCACGGAGTAGCCAGTCCATTTCTATATGTCGATGGTTCGTCCGACCGGTGCAGGCAGGAAGTTTATAAGAGTAAAAGAGATAGAGAGCGGAAAGTTGAACAAAACTACTCCCTATCTCTATTACTCTGATGACTTTTCTGCCTTCACCGGTCGGATGGTCAGTGGTATAAATCATGATCAAAGAATACACGGTCTAGCCTTCAGCTCTTCCAGTTTCGTCCCCACTCGCGCTCTACCACAGCCAGCCATTTGGTTACCATAACAAGCGTTAGCGTCTCGGTCTTCACTCAAAATACTTGAAATCATGAATTATGGCTATATTGTAAATCAATGTCAGTACCTGCGAAAATTCTCAATATTCAAATGACGTGGAAGGAGCGGACACTGCTGGCTATTCGTTTGGGCGAGTACAACGTGGTAAGATCAACTTTGTGAAAATTGGGGTGGAGTTTGTATCGATAATACAAGTTTTAATGTGAATATAACGTGGCCATCCGGCAAAAATGACCAAAAAAGACGATTTTTCAACAAAATATATGCATTTTCAACGAAATAGTTCTAATTTACCTGAAATTATCAATTTTCTAACAAATGTTTGAATTTTCAACGAAGGAAGATAACTTTTAACCGAGAAATCGAATGTTTCACCAAAAAAGATCAAACTTTAACAAAAGTGGAATAGTTAAATTTTCAACGAAGAAGATTGATTTCTACATAAAAGAGAGGGGGGGGGGGGGGGGGGGTCTGCATCTCAAAGTTTGCTTTCGAAAAGAGTAAGGTAGTTGATGGGTCATTGAGGACTGAAGTCTTAATCTCTACATCTAGATTAGAGTCTACAAACGATCAGCTGTGGACACAAATACCTACGTTCCTACTTCCTAGGTATAATTAACGCATTGATACCAGATTGAAGGCGTCCCTATCATCTAGCAATCTCCGCGTACACTTTTGTAGTTGTACAAACATAATTAAAGCAGTGTCAGTGAAAGGACCTAACTTTCGAAAGTGAGATATACTTTCTAAACAGAGAAAAGGATTATTCTTCATAAATGTAGTCTTAAATCTTAAGATCGCTTTTGCATTTGTAGGGTCAAGGTGAAATTATTTCCGAAGTAAGCATTAGGTAATCTGAGTAATCTGGCAGCATTGTCATCATACCATTTTTCCGAGACAGTATTTCATCTGCAGAATAACTTTTTTCTTGGTAAACCACTGATGCTTCACATTTCAAGAAAATCATTTTTGAAACAAATTGAAATTATTGTTTTTTTTTCGGCATTATAAGAGGACAGTTTTTTTTTTGGTTGAAATTTGTATTATATAAATAATAATAGCGTGTCCCTTCTCGAATCTTGATCTCACTCATTATTTGGTATACTCGCTATTTTTTCCTTTCTATGCTGAAAATATTTTTTTTTTTGCATTTTAAACCAAATTTCCAACTTTTTACCTAAAAGAGATGGATTGTTTCAAAGTCATCAGTTTTTAACAAAAAAGTTAGGTAAAAAGTTAAATTAACCAAATTTTAAACAAACTAGTTCAACTTTCAATCAAGTAGCTGAATTTGTGATGGTTTTATTTTGATTTGATTTTTCAACAAAATAGTTATGTTCTAAAGAAAAAAGTTGAATTTTAAGTTGAGGAAGTTGAATTTAAAACCCGAAAAGACGAATTTAAAAAAAAAATGCATTTTTAACCAAAAACTTGCCTTGAAACCAAATGGTTGAAATTTCAAGCAAAAGAAACGAATTTACGACAAAATAGTTGCAGTTTTGATTAAATACTTGAATTTGAAGCCGAAAAGACTAAATGCTTCGAAGACAATGTCCCGGAAGTTAGATCCGCAAACTTATTTTTTCAAAAAAAAATGAAAGTTGTGCTAAATTGTGCTAGACTTGTGCTGATTTGTGCCGTAAGCGGTTTTTTGAAAAGTCAAAAATTACGGGTACAATTTTTGAAAAACGTTTTTTTCGCTAGATCCGCAACTTCTTACTAGAGCAAAAAGAAAGCTCAAATATACCAAAAAACCGCAGTTTTCGCACTTTTAGGTTAGGATATCTCAAAAACCTGACGTGCTGGAAAAAATCTGACCTCGGATTCGGATTCTACGCAGAAAATTACATCGGAAATGACCCTCAGTTGGGCAGCAACAATCGCAATCCATTTTTTGCAAATCTGTGTTATCAGCTATTTTAACCGATGCCAAAGAAGTTCAAGAAATTTCAAAAACTTGAAGGGTTTTCAAAGAATTTTTCAAGATTCCCAAAAATTTCGAGGTTTATTTCAAGGGATTTCTAGAGAAGTTACAAAAATAAATTATATGGAACTTCGGAAAATAAATTAAATAGAACTTCGGAAAATAAATTAAATCAAATTAAATTTTATGGACGATTCACAAGATTTAAAATATTTTTCATCACACCGCCATCATAAGTGCGATTTTAGGTACTGCGAACGATATCTAAAATAGCACTTTTTAGCATAGGCCGTAAAATTGTTATTTATGGTATTTAGGGTATTTATTTAGAGTACATAGGGTACTTAGGGTATTTTAGTACCGACTGGTTACCCCACGCAAATTACCGGACTCCATCTCTGGACCCTCCCGGGTTTTTAGATTAGGACTATATGCAACCTATTTACACTTGTGATTGACTGGTGTGATAAAAAATAGTATGTGACACTCGGCCCCTAAGTGGCACTTTGCCTCGTGTAAATTGCAGATGAATCTACAAATATTTTAAAGATATTAAAATATTTCAAAGATTTCTAGGGATTTGAACAGTTTTTTTATAGAAACTTAAATCAATATAATTTCATTATTATTATATTATATTGCATTATATCACATCATATCATATTTCATTATATTATGTTATTATTATTATTTGAAAGGAATTCAAAAGGCGTTAAAAGATTGTTAGGTATTGCTATGTATTTTAACAGATTTCACAAATTTAAATGAATTTCAAATTTTTTCCAAAGGTGTCAAGGAATTTCAATTAAATTTTAAGCAAATTTAAAAATATAATGGGAAATGACAGATTTTGTGTGTGTGAAGTTTTTTTGCACAGAATTGCTTTTCTTGTTTACTTCCATATGAGATTATGAATGGTCGAAAATAAATGAATCCTTTGTTGTTTGCTTACTTTTAAAATAATTTCCTTCAATATCATTGGTTTTTTTTTAAATATAATTCCGATTATCCTATAATCGCTTTCTATATAATTATTATTATTATTATTATTATATCATTAAGCCGTTTCCCTTTCGGGGTAGGCGTGAATTGCTCGGTGGTAAAGTTTGAAGCGTTCTAACTAACTTTGATCTGGCTCATTTGTAAAGATTGTGTTATTTCGGTGTGTCCTGATACAGTTTGGATTTACCCTGGCAACTTATGTGTTTGGATTTCGTGGGGACGCCCACGCGCCTCTAGCAACGAAAACCCATCTGAAGGGCCATTGGAGAACGGAATTGGGCACCTTTTGGTATACATCGCGACCAACAAACAAATAATCACCGTTTGAGCAGACTTCATATCGTTATCGGTCAGGTATTTGAGAATATTGTTGAGAATTGTGTGGAATCAGATCGAAAATTAAACTTTTTTGAATATTTGTTTTCTATTTTTGAGAAAGATAAAATGTCACTACCTTGATCTCCGCCCAGTATGCAAAATCAATCACTTAAAATGTCGCCCAACGTAAATTTAATGTTGAACGATCGTCGAGAAAATCAACAGCGAAGACAAGGTAATGAGACAGGGAACTTAGGAAATACTAACGAACAAAATAATGAGAGAGAAAGAACGAATTATATAATAAGAGAAGAAAAATAATGTCAATCTTAGGCGGAATCAGTATAATGATGACCTTCTCAATCGACTCATTCAGACAATGACAGAAGCTTTCACGAATTTACAAAATAACATGACGCGACAAAATTTAACGAGTCAAAATCAGAGATATAAAATTGATATTGAGATTCCTAAATTCCACGATGAATATAAAGACAATCGGATAAAAATCTTAGAAGATTTAGATGAATATTTGCAAATAAAAGATATCCCAACAGAGTTTATACGGTGCTTTTAACGGAAAACCTTATTCGGTTCAAAAGCAAGTGTCACTCAAAATTGATATCAGAAGTCAGGAAATCAATTCAATCTTTCTAGTAGTTCCAAACCTAATTTTGACATCATTTCTGGTACAAACTGGTGTGGACAAATTTTAAGTTCATATAAAATATTCCAACATAACAGTAATGATGAACGGAGAAGTTTTGAGCAAACCAGTTGTAACTTTGATTGATGAGTCGAAAAGAAACAGTTTGAATCCGTACAAAAATGATTCAGAAAAGGGAAAGACATATACGTTTGCGAATATTAAAAAGGATAGAAATGGTAATTCGCCGATTAAACTCAGACAAAAGACTAGAATCAAGCCTGTGAATAGCGATACAAATTTAAATAAATAACAAACATGGATCGTTTCTCGAAGTCAAGAAGAACTACGTCAGGCCTCGAGTGCGCACTAGAAACAATTGTTGAGAATATGAAGTTCCAGTATATAAAAGAAATAAATGTCGACGAATTACTCGGGTTACGAACAATACGAAATGCTTCTTTTATTCACTGCGTTTGAGTTAACACAGCATGAAATAATATTTCATGATATATTTCAATTTACGAGCAATGGAAAATTTTATATCTCTAGGTGGATTGGTTTGTAACAGTTTATCATTTTTCTGTGTTCTCGCCTTTTAAACAAATCGCGCTTGAGTGCAACGACCGGTGACGGACGTTGCACTCGATGCGTTCGTGAAGGGGCTCTCAGATGAAATGTCCACCTTCGTTGACACCAGGAACCCCAAGGATCTCGTCGAGGCCCTTGACCATGCCCTACATATTGAGGAGAGGCAGAAGCAACTGGAGAGAGCCAAGAGCCATCTATCAGCTTATCCTATCTCTCGACCAAGGGAGGAAGCCCACGATCGACCACGTTCTCCTAGCCCCTATTCGAGGCAAATGGAGAGAAAGGACAGACGGGAAACGCAGGACTTAGAAAGGATGGGGTCAAGCAAGGGCCCGATAGATTACTCCCTCTCAGCTTCTGCAAAATATCCTGCTCCTTATGTCTCCTACCCCCATCAATATCCTTATCCCTATCCAACTAACTTTCCCTCGAACATTCCCTACCTTTATCAGTATCCTCCACATTTCCCTGCTTCCACGTTCCCACATGGGTATCGGACAACGGCACTAGAGCCAACACTAGAGAACCCTGTTACTTGAATTAAAATATAAACCTGAAAAGGCCATCTTGCTGACAGGGATAAACACAGACCCCGTGGAACGATTGGAACCATAAATCTTACGTTATTCGGTGCCCCAGAAGAATTCCATATCGTCAAAAATGATTTCCCAATACTCTCTGATGGGATCATTGGCAGGCCATATCTGCGACAGGAACAAGCCCAGATATCCTTCAGGCATAATTCGTTAGTGACCATCTCGGACCCAATTAACCCCATTCCGTTTGTTGACCAGGAGTCTCGATCGGCTCGGACTTCGCTCAAGCGTGAAATCAAACCATTTGCCAGGATCTTGAAAATTAGGGCAAGAACAAGGCACCCGATTGCCATAGACGTGCTTAACTCAGAAATAAAGAAAGGTTACCTCCCCGGGATAAAAACACCTGAGGGAGTGTACCTAGGCGAAGCAGCCGTTTCCTCCCATAAGGGAGTCTGCCACGTGCTCGCTATCAATACTCGGGAGGAGGACGTCAAGGTAGAAGTACCAGCTCAAGAAATCCTGCCCTATGATTTTATCGAGCCACCTGACGAAGAGTCCACCAACTCTGAATCCGAATATCTGGTTAAGGATCTAACAAATCTTTACCGCTCTAAAAAGTACTAGCTAGTAAGTATTCAGTAATAGGGTTCTAGCGCCCTGGCATTCTAGTTCCAAAACAGCGCATGCTGTTACAGTGTCTCACCTCTCCCTAGAGGATCTCTAGGTTTCTGAATCTGAGCTGGCGTCCAGAGATGGGTTGTGACATGCCACTCGAGGTTTTCTACGTATTAATACATGAACGACGTAATATACGTAGAAAATTGTAGAAAACTATGTATAATGCACATCAAAAATGGCGGGCGTAATTAACGTGGGTTCGGGCCTCAGATAGAGCATAATATAACCTCACTTTTTTTAATTATGCTTATGTGTAGCTTAAGACCTGAAATCTGTAGCACTGGTCCTGATCATTAAATTTTGTTCTAAAATGATGCTGAAGAAAAATAAATCAAGGATAGCCAACATCCCATGGAAAGGGATAAATTTGAAGCGTATAAAAGTAAAAGTGAATATGTATCTCAAAAAAGAATGAATATTATATTATTTTCTTTAATAATTTATACAATCTTCATTATTTGAAATTTTCTTTATATAAAGAGTATGTTTTTTTTTTTTTTTTAATTTTTGCGAAATTAACTCCAGAACTTGAGAGTCAGAAAAGTCCACTATTTATAAATTAATGTTTATTGCATATTTATGTAACTTGTGTCGGAGGTATTATATTTATATATAAAAATGTAATATTTATTTATACGAATGATATTTAGAATTATAAAAATATTTTGAATTCTTAACCTATAAATTCTGAGTGATATTATTATTATTATATTGATATGATTGACGTTACTGATGATATACTTACTTCTGTTTATAATCACTATTTCTACAGGATTGTGTGAAAAGGATATAACCCTCGATATGGCAATTCGAAAAATATATAACAATAGTTAACAAGCGCGCTTTCGATTACTTATAGGTTAGGATACCATATTGTCGTACTTATACTCATGTTCCAAATGCTCGAAAAAGTTGCGGATTATGAAGTACAATTAACACGTATATTATTTTTTAAAATAATTTGTTTAGGAAAGTGATAAATAATTACTAATAATTAATTAATTGCTCAATATTAGTTGCTTCTGTAAGGCGATTGGGAATTTTTAGAATAATGAATTCAAAAATCTCGCCCACATAGTCAAGTGATCAAATGTAAAATACATTTGTAGAAAACTAAGGACGTTTATACGTAGTAATCACGAAGGAATAGTAAGGAGTGGTATCCCTGTAAGTGGGGAGTGGGACGAACAACGTCCAAGAATTCCTTAATTTCTTCTCAATTGTCTGAATTCATTGAATTCTCTGAACTCTTTCAAATTTCCTGAAATCTTTTGAATTCTATGAATTCTTTTATATTCTCTAAATTCTTTAGAAATTCTATACTTTTCTTTTAATTCTGTGAATACTTTTGCACTCTGTGAATTCCTCTAAATTCTCTAAATTCTTCCTAATTCTGTGGATTCTTCTTAATTCAATGAATTCTTCCGCTATTCTCTTAATTATTCCGAATTCTCTGAATTCTTCTGAATCATTCTCAATTGTCTGAATTCTTTCAAATTCTCTGAACTCTTTTAAATTCTCTGAAATCTTTTGAATTCTTCTGTACTCTCTAAATTCTTTTGAATTACTATTTCTTTTTTGAATTCTCTAAATTCTTTTGAAGTTTGTGAATTCTTTTGCACTCTGTGAATTCTTCCGAATTTTCTAAAATTTTCTTAATTCTTTGAATTCTTCTTAATTCTATGAATCCTTTCGCTATTCTCTGAATTCTTCCAAATTTGGTGACATACTTTAAATTGTATGAATTCTTTTGTGTCATCTAAATTTTTTTAAATTATCTGAATTTATTTTGAATTCTGTGAATTCTTTTGAAATCTGTTAATTCTTCGGGAATTCTTCTGAGTTCTCTAAGTTTCTCTGAATTCTCCGAATAGTTTCGAAATTTCATGAACTCTTTAACCTACTCTGAATTCGTCGAATTCTCACTTTATCACTGAATGATTTAAAAATGTTTTTTAATTATCTTGAAATCATTAGAATACGCCTTGAGTTCGTTCGAACTCCTTCTTTTGAATATTTTTAATTCACTTAAAATCTTTAGGATACATGTTGAATTACTTTCACTTTCTTGGAATATTTTGAATCCTGTAGAATTTTACAGAATTCAAAAAGCCCTTGAAGGAATTCTAAATAATTAAAAGCTTGTTCGAAAGATATCGAAAGAATTCTGAAAACTGAAAAAGATTTCAGAAGACTATTTGGATACAAAATATTTCAGAGAATTCAAAAGAATTCAGCAAAATTCAGATAATACGAAAGAATTGTAGAAATTTAAAATAATTAATGGTGTATTGTAAAGGGTTTAATAGAGTTCAAAAAAACTTTAAAAGAAGTCAAAGGAGTATATGTGGATTCTAGGAATTCGTTTCAATTCTACAGAATGCAACATACTCGATGGAAGTTGAAATAATTCTACGTGTATTCTGAAGATTTTAAGAGAATTCAGAAAATTCAAAAGATCTGAAGGAGTTCAAAGTAACTTGAAATGTATTCTAATAATTTATTTTTGCCAGTACCGACAGAGCATCCACTGCCTTGAACTATTGGCGTAGTTAGAACGTGATGATGATATTTTGACTTCCTGAGATGAGGTTTGGTTATCGCATTGTTTTCAGGGGAACTTGACTCAATTGTCCCCTCACTTTTTACAGGTCTAAGCGACGTTATCAGCCCGAAGTATTTGAGAGGGTCTGAAGGGAAAATGAAGCAATAAGGCTTGATGAACAGTCAAGTGAAAGTGAGCTCTCTGCCGATGAAGACGAAATGGACTTTGAGTCTACAAACTCTGTAATTGAAAATTTTGATGTGTATTTGGGGCAGGAGAAAAATAGCGACACCTTTTGGCTTAGTACACCATCGTGCCTTCCTGCTCAAACAAAGTCAACAAAACATCATAAAAGTACTTCCTGGACCTACTCGCAATGCCAGAGACGCCTTATCTGAAATTGAGGCTTTGCACAAAATTATTTCGAGTGATATGATTGATAAAATCGTTCGTTACACAAATTTGTACATAGAGGCGATGCGCGAAGCTGAGAAATACGAATATTCCGACATTGTAAAACCACTTCAAAATCAGAAATAATGGCGCTGATAGGGATCCTCTACATCTTGTCGATCAATAAAAGCTGCAGAGCTGATTCGCGACGAACCTGGAAAAGTAATAACACTGGATTGATGATTTGTAGAGCGGCGTTTGGAATAAACAGATTCCGTTTTTTGCTGCAAGCAATACGATTTGATGACAAAAGCACGCGCCATGAGAGAACTCCCACGGAAAAATTAGCAGCGATAAGAGAACTTTATGACGATTTGAGCCATAATTTTCAGGCCAACTATTGTTTGTCAGAATTCGTAACCATCGATGAAATCTTACACCCCTTCCGAGGTCGTTGTGGGTTGATTGTGTACATGCCTGATAAGCCGGCCAAGTACGGCTTGGAAATGTATGCCTTATGCAATTCTCAAGCCTGCTACGTCTGCTCAATTGTGGTAAACAACCTGACGGCCCCTTTTCTGTATCCAACAAACTCTTTGACGTAGAGAAACGGTTAGTTGAATCCATCGTGGGTTCAAAGAGAAATTTGACAACTGGAAATTATTATACCAGCCTAGAACTGGCCGAATACCTGCTAGAAAAAGGGATCACATTTTTGGGTAGGATGAAAAAAACAATCCTTATATCCCGCCACAATTTCTGCCCAGCAAAACTAGACCAATTGGATCCTCAGTGTTTGGTTTTCAAAACGAATATGCGCTTGTTTCATATGTTCCAAAAGCCAATAAAGGCGTTGTTAGAATGCACAACATGAAATTAAATTTAGTATACCAGCGTACAGTAAATTTAGTATATGCATATACTGAATTCAGTATGCACGTACATGAAATTTAATATACGCGTATACTAAATTCAGTATATATGTATACGAAATTTAGTTTAAGCATATACTAAATTCAGTATATGCGTTCCGTTTCGCATGGGTTCCGTCTTTATCATCTGTAAACATGATCAGATGAAAAATGAAAATAAAGAACAAAGTTTTAATCCTAAAATAATCATACGCTTAAGCTGCATTTACGTTAATAAATTGAACACACCTTTTGCACAGAAGACTTCGCAGATCCTCGCATAAAGAAGCCGAAACTTTTAGCATCACAAAGAAATCAAACAAATGCCGCCGGCCACGTTGCCCGACTCGCTTAAATCAAAATGCGTTTGCGCAGCTAAATATAGTAAACACGTATATGAATTTTAGCATACAGGCTCTATGAAATTCATATACGTAAAAGAAATTTACTCTGAACTTAATAAATTTAGCATACATATAACTTTATAAAACAAATTTAGTATACGTAAGTATACTAAAATTACAAAGTGTAGTGAATTCAGTAAACATATACACTGTTAGAAAAATCTGCACTAGAGTTACTATACATGTAATGGAAGCAAGAATGCACAACATGAAATTAACTTTAGTATACCAGCGTACAGTAAATTTAGTATATGCATACACTGAATTTAGGATGCACGTACATGAAATTTAGTATACGCGTATACTAAATTCCGTAAACATGTATGCGAAATTTATTATGCACACATGCTAAATTCAGTACACGTTGGATGAATTTCGCCTTGACGGTCAAATAAAATTGCGTCTATTAACATCGTGGTTTCCAATTCGAATTCCGACAAGTGCGTATCTAATGTCGCGATGTGGACTTCTAATTCCTGAGATAGTTTCAGATCTTGTATTATATTATTTATGTCTTTTGATTGGTTTTCTACATGCAGAGCGAATTCTTTTACCTTCTTGGCCATTAAGGTCCATTTTATTTTATTTTGATTGAATTCCGATTTTTCAACGTGTGTGAAATTTTCTGAAAGAACCGCCATTTGCGCCGTGTTATTTGAAATTTCCTTTATTTTTGTGTCATAATGAATTGCATCATTTCCATCTAAATTTCCAAATAGAACTTTAACTACTGTTCCTAAAAACCCAAATGGTGCCCGCTTTCTGCGACTATTGTTGGGACTACTTGACAATAACTCGTTGAGTTGCTCCTCGAATTCACTTAACTTGCTGATTCGTTTTGTCTCAGGACGGCCATCCCTGTTGTTATATATCTCGCACCCTTAATGATGCGGAACTCAATTATACGACTACCGAAAAATAGTTGTTAGCAATCGTCTGGGCAATTAAAAGATTGAGACAATATATATTAGGCCAAAAATTTACAATTCTTACCTATCACCAGGCTTTTACATGGTTATTTAATGTGAAAGATCCCTCCTCCAGGTTATGTCGTTGGAGAAACAAAATTGCAGAATATGAGTACAAAATTGAATACAAAAAAGGATGCGAGAATACCGCTGCTGACGCATTATCACGTATTCATTATGTCCGTGATGGGTCCACTACCAAAGGTGCTAATGAAACTGAGGTGGATTTGGAAACCGAATTGCCAGATATAGAAATATTAAATGCACCAAGTGAGCGTGATTTGAGCACTCCAATACCACTTTTTGAAAATCCAACGGTGATCGCAGAAACCTACCCAGACAGTCCGTCTACTATACGACACCCGAAGCAACGGCGTATCATCAATTATATCAAGAGTATTATCAATGGTTCTCTAATCGTACAGATACTCGAGAATCAGAAAAACCTTATGCGTATGGTAAATTGTGGAAAAGGTTTTCAAAAAAGCCAAGTAATGATTCAAATATTGAAATTCTGCCTTCTCACGCAGAAAAGAATTGGCTGAAGATTTCAGACCACACTGCTCAGTCGACAGTGTCAACAAAATTCACCATATTAAGGATGCATTTCAACGATCCGACTACTACATCCTCGGAACCCGTAAGACTCACAATCTTGATTGCATTTATTACTTTTAAATACCCTCAGTTAAAAATTCACACGTGTTACAACGCTATCATCGAATTAACTCAGGAAGAAAGAGAGCAGATTATCAAAGAGAGTCATGGATCGATGATGGCTCAACACTTTGGTGAGAATAACTCGATTCAAAGAGCCAGAAGATTGAGAACATGGATAAATATGGAAAACGATGTCATGGAGTATATAAAGAAATGCCAAACCTGTCAAACACAGAAACTAAATAGGATCAAGAGACGCTCAGAATCGTTTATACCAGATACCCCTGTGGAGCCCAATGACAAGATCGCGATGAATATATTCGGTCCATTGCTCATCACCTCTCAATCTAACTGTCGATTCAGAAGATACTCACTAAATATCTTCTCTTAATTCATTTGAAGAACATATCGTCAGAATCCATACTTGAACATCTTTTCGACCATTTTATTTATGTATTTGGATCACCGAAACATATCTTGACAGATCAAGGTCAAAACTTAAAAAAAAAATTTTAGCGGAAAAATAAAGAAATAGTGACATTAGAGGACAATTGTAAGAAAACAGTATTTTTAGTGTATATTTTTTTCGAAATAATAGTAAAATAATGTAATCGCCCAATAAAGTGTAAAATAGTATCAATAGCGTGATGATTCCGTGGCCTGTATTCATGAATTTATACTATCTACAGCTACAATTGAAAATAATATATTAAAAAATAGCAAGTGACACTGATTATTGTTTCTTACCATCGGTTCTTTCTTCGACACTGTTCTTATCTTTGTGAGAATCTTCTGACAGAATTCCAGCACTCTTGCACTTGAACACTCGTTTCCAGGTTCCGTATAGTATGGGATGTAAAATAGATTTTTATCTTCGATGGGAAATAATTCCGTGATTTCGTCTCTGAGTTTTAAGAGTGTTGCAGGTTTTAATCTGGAAGTTGAAGAATATTTGTTGAAGTTAGATTTTTGTCTTATGTATGTATAGAAGACTTGACAAAAGTTAACTTTTCATTGCCCAGAAGCGAGGTGGGCAATGTTATTCACAAAATTAAATAGTTGTAGATGCATGTTAAAAAGACTAATTAATAATTATTTAAGAAGAGGGATGTTTATGATTATGCTGTCATTCTTTCCTAATGATGACTTATAAAAAAGGTAAGAAATTATACTTCTCTTCTCCGTTATATTTATAGATCATCAGTATTTTGATCTTACTTGTGATTAATTAGGTCTTCTTTCAGTTGATTAAAAATCATCAAATCTTTAAGCCTGTTATAATCGAGAATTTTCGTATTTTTATATTTTTCTAGTCAAATTAAACCGTCTAAAGTGGAGCTTAAAAAATGATACAAATCGTTCTTCACGAAATCAAAATCATCTATATGGAAAAATGTAAAATACTTAGTAAAACAAGAAGAAATTAATTATAGTAAAAATGAAAGGCTGATAATAGACCTCTTGGCTGTACAGGATTTTCTTCAGAAACTACGTTTAGCGAAGTAGAAGGATTATTAATTTCAAGATATGATCCATTTTATATTTGTAGGACAGGAGAAAAAGGGACGTGAATGGATGATGAATTGAAGTTCGAATTTGTTATTTTACACACATGAAACTCTTCTCCGCCTACTTCCTAAAAATTCCCTGCCAAATTCTCATTATGCAATTCTACTTCCATCGCTACTGAATCATAATCACATGCAGAATGCATCTCTCGCAATTGTTCTTTTTCAAAATTGTGTTTTAAAATAAATTCCACAGACAAATTCTGATTGTCCTTGAGTATCGCACCACACATTACTACTATCCAACCGAGTAATTCACGCCTACCCCGAAAGGGAAACGGCTTAATGATATAATAATAATAACACAATACAAACATTATTTAAATTAAAAAAATATTCTTTTAATATAAATGTATGCTCATTGAACTGGAAAAAATAATTATTCAATGCCAGAAATCGACATAATCATTGCAATCAACTAATTACTTGAATTAAAGAAATATTCTTTTGAGATAAAGAAATTTTACATTCAATTCAACAAATATTTACTGCATTCTAACCATTACCATAGTCAAAACTTTCACCATAATTTTCACCATTCAAAATCTTTAGAATTGAATTATTCTACGTGAATTTTTGAAACATTGAGAAAATAAGAACAACAAAAATTAAATAACTAATCTACCCGCTGCGCGGGTATATTCTGTTAGCCCACGGCTCGCTTCGCTCGCAAGTTTCAGAGCGGACTCGGAAGATGGCGGCCGTACGAAAAAGTCGCTTTTCTTGTGCTTACAATAATTAAGGAAGAAGTTTCTGTGTTTCTCTCTGAGATTCTCCTTTCGTATCAAAAAGGAAGCCTGAAGGTGTGGTGACCAAAAAATAACATTTTCTGTTTTTATTTCGAGCGGACTTCAATTGAAACTGCAAATCAAGTGGGCGTTCACAGGTTCTCAGGCCGCTTAGGCCAGCGTGACTTCTAAGCTTGGTGTCGTTTGGCCGTTCGAAGCCTGTCGATGACGATATCGAAATAGGCGATATAAATGAGGAGGTTTTTGATCAAAATCAACGAGAGCTTCTTTCAGAGATGATATTCACACAGAGTAATCGGAATTGTGCAGATTTGGAACCTGGTTCCGTGAGTTACAACCCTACTTTAGTTGATACTGATCCTTCCACATCTGTCAAACTTAAGAACCAGTCTAAACTAGCGAAGGCTTCTGGCAAAAGACCGGCTGAAGACTTGCGAGAGCATGATAACTCTTATAAATCCAGGTATACTGAACTGAATAAGTTTCTCTCTAACCATGTGAATCCTAAACCGAAAAATAGTTATTCGAAGTATAATAAGGGCCCTTTTACTGTAGAAATAGATTCGATTAGTAATCCTCGTATTCAGATCATTTCTCTAGGTAAAATCTTGCACAAAATCTTCAAAGACGAAGTTATGGAATGTAAAAAGAAGGGTCCAGGTAGAACCACAATTCTTTGCAAATCTGGTTCCAGAGCTAATAGAATTGTGGATAATTTAGAAAAGATAAACCCTAACCTTAAAGCTTTTATTCCTGACTTTAGAGTTACGCAATTTCGTGATTCTTCAATTTAAAAAAATGTTTAATTTTTAGCGCTTCGACTTAAAAATTACACAATATTATTCAAAAACTTTTTCTCATTAAATTGTCCAAAATCGTTCTATATATATTTTTTTCAGAGGTTTTCAGTTAGAAATGATTAATTATTGTTTATAAAATGTTTAAAACATAACATTGAAAAATTGGTTTAATAACGGATTTTTAAATTGTTTATATGATCCAAAGTGAACTGATTTCTTGCAAAAAAGTTTGCTGATGCTTATCGAGTATATGTTTTTTTCTAAACCGGGAAAAATCACGAAAATAGGGAATTCCATCAATCTTGCTTGATTACATTTAATTTTGGCACATCCCAGAATCTAATTAACAGCATTTGTTATTGCTGTCTAATTTTGATATTTCATGTAATTCGGAATTTATTTACTGCTTTTACTTTTATACACGTGCGTATGAGTATAAAAAGTTACTAAGAGTTGATAATGTAAAGGCCAAAGTGATTATTTCAATTTTTAAAGATTGTAAACTCTTTCCTTTGATTAAAATGTGGTTCACTTTGAGAAAATTCGAAAATATGAGCTAGTGTACTTATCAGTATCAATTTGGGTTGGATTTTACAGTGCGTTTTCGTGCTAAACTTCAAAATTACTATAATTAATTTTTATTCCACACACAAAACAATATGGACCAAGTCAATGCGTTCACTTTTAGGAAATCTGCATACAAATTTATATGAAGACATTTGCGAAAACAATATTTTTATTTGATTTAAAATATACAAGGTTGTACATTTTATATTAAATGTAATATACAGGTCGGTGTAGCAGTTGCTTAAAACTCAAAGTGCTTTTATTTCTTTAAATCTTGTCAATTACTTGCAGTTGAAGTAATTGATTCAATTGCTTTGGTAATTGAAGCGTAACTTTTTCTCAAATTGGTTGAAATTCAATGTGAGTACAGTTAATCATAGATAAGAGCTGATATTTGACTTAAAAGTCAATTATCTTTTCGGTTAACTGGTTGAAGTTATCATGTTTTTAATTTTCAGCACTGTTAAAATTTGATCAAAATTTAATATACATGGGAGTAAAGTCATTTGCATATATCGTAAATTAATTTTAATATACCACCATGTTGTAGAATTAATATACATGTATATCAAAATTGAAAAAAAATTTAACAGTGAAGAATAAATTTATTTATATTTTATGTAAAATGGAATTATCTGAATGATTATTATAATTTTATATGAAATTTAGAAAACATGTTCCTCATATCGATTTCATTTTTCATTACAAATCTGTATTATTATCGGAGAAGGTAACCGATCGAGAAGAGAAATCCACACATAACACGGAAATCTACAATATCGACCAAAGTTATATTCTTCTATGCAGAAAATATTTTAACGACAGTTCAGACAAGATGGAAAATAAAAATTTTGGAATAAATTTTATTCAGAAAAAAGATCTTCTCCTTTTCACTCCGCTGGGATACGAAAACCAGATCAAATGATGTCCGGTCAGGTGCTATAACCACTAAGCTACTGACGATATCAGAGGAAGATTTCGTTTTTCTGAAGTACGCTTTATTTAGCAAGATGTTATATATTGATTTTCATTACAAATCTGTATTATTATCGGAGAAGGTAACCGATCGAGAAGAGAAATCCACACATAACACGGAAATCTTCAATATCGAGTAAATTTATATTCTCTTTTACAGAAAATATTTCAACGCCATTTCAGACAAGATGGTAAAGAAACATTTTCGACTAAATTCCATTCAGAAAAAAGATCTTCTCCTTTTCACTCCGCTCGGATTCGAACACCAGGTCAACTGATTTCCGGTCAGGTCCTCTACCCACTAAGCTACTGGAGATATGAGAGGAAGAATTCGTTTTTTTGAAGTACGCTTTATCTAGCAAGATGATATATATCAATTTTTATTACATATCTGTATTATCATTGCAGAATGTAACAAATCGAGAAGATAGATGTAAACATAATATGGAAATCTACAATATCGATCAATGTTATATTCATCTATACTGAAAATATTATAACGTCATTTCAGACAAGATGTAAAATAAACATTTTTGATTAAATTTTATTCAGAAAAAAATCTGCTCCTTTTCACTATGCTGAGATTCGAACACCAGTTCGACTGATTTCCGGTCAGGTAATCTAACCACTAAGCCACTGCAGAGATCAGAGGAAGAATTCCTTTTCCTGAAGTACGCTTCATATAGCAAGATTTTATGTAACGAAATTTATTACAAATCTTCATTATCATTGAAGAAGGTAACGGATCGACAAGCGAAATCCACACACAGTATGGAAATCTACAATATCGACAAAAGTAATATTCTCCAGTACGGAAAATATTTCACGTCATTTCAGACAAGATGGAAAATGAACATTTTTTATTAAATTTTATTCAAGAAAAAGATGTTCTCCTTTTCTCTCCGTTGGGTTTCGAACACCAGGTCGAGTGATTTCTGGACAGGTGCTCTAACCGCTAAGCTACTGGAGAGATCAGAGGAAGAATTCCTTTTTCTGAAGTACGCTTTATTTAGCATTTGATTGAATCCGCGAAAGTCATTTTTCACATAAAACCAATACCTTCTCATTGAGATGAGAATGTAAAAAATTTGTCGAAACCTTTTATAAAACTTGCGCGACCAAATTTGTTCTCTCGGGGAACAGAGTACAGATTCGTATTCAGCAACCCCAAAAACCTATGCACAGCAACTTTCACCACTATTCGTTAGAATCTGGGTGAAGCGTCCACACACCTATATTTTTTTTAAATTTTCAAGTAAAAAATCACCATTTTGAAGATGATGAATACTTTCATGATGAAAACCAAACGTATAATGTCAAACTATACGATTTTTGTGCACCGATGGTTGAAAAAAGTGTCAAGTTTTCTCGCGTTTTCAATGTCAACAAAATCATGAAAAAATTTTGTTCTCAAAATTTGCATATTTTTTGACGTAAAAGCCGCCATATTTAATTTTCCGTAGGCAATATTTCAATTTTAAGCTCACATTCTGAAAGAGCATAACCGAAAATAGTAGGGAACAGGGTTTTCGTTCAAAAATTTCCACTCCTTAATTATAATAATGACGTTTGAAAGTGAATAAAAAATGGGAGTTCTTCCTCGTTAATGGGTTAAATGTTAAAAAAGCAGTTTTTTCACAGGGAAAACAAAGTGTGAATCTAACGCTAATTTCAGAGTACCATATCCCTGCAACAAAAATTAGTCTTGGTAGTATGAATGGTACCGCGGCACAAGGCATCGTTTCCCTCAGACTTGGGGCACGAAACGTCACCTGTTGTCAATTGTTTTTACAGTTTAGTGGTAAAAACAATAAGAGAGTTTCGTTCCCTAATTCTGAGCGAGGTGGAACCCCATTTTGAAATAAGGTATAATAAAATTTATCTCAGTGTTTTTCTGTGTTGGATTGTATTAATTGCACATTAAAAAAAATGTTTCTCTAATCACAGCTGAAGAAATTTCAAACAAGACTTTGATATTAATATTTACCTGAAAATCGGAAAGAAAATAGAAAATTGTGGAGTCTACTTTGCCAGATGAGTAGATTATACCAATTTATATTTGTCAATTGATTTTAGTACTTTGAATGGAATTAATTAATTAATTAATAAAGAAAGAAAGGGATTGATTTCATGTTTTTCACTGATTTTTATAATAATAATAATAACAATAATAAAAAAGAGTTTTTGGTTCCCTGCCTAGAAGTAGGCCAGAAATTGGCAGATAGGAACGTTTGAACTCCTATCTATTACAACGCTGCTGAAGACTGGTGACCTTCTCAGCATAAAACATCAACCAATTGCGACTCTATCCATCAGCAGTATGGTTGTCATGCCTGAGAGCCTGTCTCGAGACGTTTGCAATGTTGAGAACAATCACACAGTCAACTTTGTATATTTTCAATATGTTCCTTCTTTTTAGTTTTAATTTCTCTTGCGAAAACGTTCCTGTCTTATCATCGATTTTCAAAAGATTAAAATATTGCTACGAATTTCAAGAAATTTCAAAACCTTAAGAACCCACAAAATTAAATATTCAGAAAATAAGAATCCAAACCTGTATAGTTTTAAATTCACAATATGCGAATAATTTAACGATTAAATATTAGATTTTGTAAAGTCATTACCTTCAAAATTAAATTTTAAATGTACAGTGTTAAAGCACAAAATGTTAAATCTGGTGGAGGTGTCAATCTAAACGACTGACACATTTCGAATGGTCCAAATTGCATACTTAAATCTAAAAGCTTCAAACCTGAACTTTAAAGTGCATAAAGGCACGCAACCCGCGAGAATTCCACATCAAAATTGTTCAAAATTGCACGTCAGGTAATTATAATGACATTTAACGTAATGAGATACATTATTGCACTAAGAATTAACAAGATTCTGACAGTATGTAGAAATCTGACGAAAATGAGATAAAAATAAGCCTCTACGTGAATTTTTATTCCCTATAATTCATGCGATATTTTATTAGCATAATTTATTGCATTCTCAGTCTATTTCAAACTTGATGTTCAAAAGGCATTTCTTTTTTCACAGAAAATGTCATTCCATATACGTAAGATATGTTCAGTATTAAAACTCTTTCAAAAGACATTAACAGCAACGCCTTCTTCAAAACGTCAAACAATCGTCTAAAACCTTGAAACTTAAAAAAAACTTACTTTAAGATCATGCTCCCCTCGCCAACCCACTATCCGGCTCGAAGGACCAAAAAATGTTTTGAATTAATGACTGACTTACGTAGGGTAGCGAGGGAGTCATGCTCGATCATATCAAGGTCGACGAAAAGGAACAAGTCAATTTATCATCGTTATTCTTGACTGTAAAATACCTTTTGTCGATTGAATCCGGGAGACGAGTCCCCGAGCCTACCCAATTGAGTACTCCTTTCATGCCCAAAAGAAGGTTTTGGTTGTTTAAGAAAATTGGCACAGATGTAGCCTCCGGAAGCTACGACCACGATCGTTCACCGAACAATCGATCCCGATGCGACCAGAGGTAATACGTCATCTGACTTGTCACTTCCCGCAACACCAGAAGACGATCGAGTCGGGAAATCACTGCACAAGGAATTGAAACTTGAAGAACCACAGACTAGCCGATGCCTTAGCCAATTGCGCTATGGAACCGCTTGAACGTTCGTGACAAAATCTCGGCTATGCTTTTTTGCTAACAAAGCCAGGGACATCTCAGAAATATATTCATTATTTTTTTAGTTAAGGCATATTATGAGAAGATAGGTTTAAAAAATGGTAAGGTGCAAAACAGGGTATAACAGATAAACATGCAAAAGTACCCCCAAAGGGAATCCAATGTTGAGTCAGTCATTTGAAAGCATACAATCAAAAAAAATTTGTTCAAAAATGTCAAGCCGTTAGCCGCCATATTGGATGAGTTAGAGGGGGTAACGTACATTTTAGATTTTAGTTTTTTTCTCTGCTTCTATCGTTAGAAAAAATCTGAAAATATTTACAGTACTTCTGTCGGTCATTCTCAACGTACATTATTGTTTCGGAAAAATTTTTGCGGAAAATTTAAACTCAACAAAAATTTCAAAATTTTTTTTTGTATTTTTTCGTGTGATGAAACCCAAGTACTATATAAGTTTTTTACCATAGAATAGTCACCCAAAGAGTTATTATTGTGAATTTTTTCAGATTTTCAAATTTAGTGGATCTTAGTGTAAAAAATTGAAAATGGTAATTTTAACATATTCCATCTCCTGAGGCCCATTGATACCTGAATATATTCATATAATACAGTTATATAAGTGTTTTTGTACATTATTAGATGCATTATATATACATTGTATCAGAGAAGATAAAATGATTATTCGTGGTACTATTATTTTTGAAATTTTTTGGAAGTTTTCTTCATATATCTGCTTTAGTTTTATATTGGTTGAAAACTTAATCCTCGTCACTGTTCTCATTTATCAAAGTCACACATTTTGTTTTTGAGAATAAACTCCTCGAAATTTCTGCCGGTCTGGTGATTCTCGACAAATATCGACCATAAGCTAAATAGTACACTACCGTCGGAGATTGTCAGTACGATAAGCGAAAGTACTCTTAAAAATCACTGCTGACTTTGAAACGTGATTACTCGTTCCCAAAATGGGAGCGAAATTTGGTTTACAACCCGTTAAAAAGCTTATTAAATTACGTATCGAATAAGCCCCAATAAAGATATTTTTGACATTTTGAAGAGAATATACCACTTGAGAATTTATGCAAAAAATTGCAAAAGGCAAGAATTTCTCGAATTTTATACCTCTCATTCAACTTGTGACACGACCTCGGGTTCCTGGGATACGTCTTAAAATGTCCAGGTCTCAAACTTCAATTTTCAGTCGACGATTACTGCTCTCGGCCGCGAAAGCGGTGAGCTCTTTCCATTGATCCGAAACATCTTTTGAAATAAATATTATTTAGTCTTCAAAAATAAAAGCCAAAAACAATTTTTCTTTCCAAAAAGAAAATTAGAAACACAATATCAACAAGTCCATCTGTGCAAAAATTTATTTTTGAAAAAAAAATCTCAGAAACATTGTGAATCTTTGTAAAACGCATATTTTGTCATCTTTTTATGTCAAATGAAAGTTTAACTTTCTGCCTTTAAGAACTTTGAGGTTAAATAGTGGGAATTTTTATTTTAATTAATAAAAATAAGCAATGAGTTTAGATATTACAGGTGGCGCAAGTCCCATGAAGTTTAACACGTATTTCCCATAAGAAAAAAATACGTTTTTGTAAATTTGATTCAGAATCCACAATTATAGCTGAATCGAGTTGAAACTAAACATTTCTTTTCACAATTAGCCATAGAATACTAATAAAATATTACTTTTGAAATATCTGTATCACCCCCATAAGTCTGTTTTGTAGGGTGTCAAAAAACCCCCATAAGTGAAAAAATGGGTATTGCGAGTTTTTGGCGCTAATTATGACTTTTTTGCGTTTTTTAAAATGTGAGTTGTTTCTGAAACATGAAAGCTACTTTATACTGATGAAGAGATGTTTAAATATATTTTTTGAAATAATTTATTATTGTTTTTAGCATTTTTCTCTTAGAATGGAGATAGAAAGTCGTGGTTTTTTCGAAAATTTTCCACTTTTGATCTAATTTTTAATTAAAAAGAGGTTAGAGTTGATTAATTTTAACAAACATAATAGTTTAAACAATTTGTTATTATTGCTAATAATATTATCTTTGAATAATGCTAGAAATGGCGGTTTCTTCTGAAATTTTCAATTTTTGGTTCACTTTTCACTTCGAGTAAGTTAATATGAAACTCTATATAGCAAAAATAGTTGTTTAAACAAGTTATTATTATATATAGCTATCTTCTTCTACGTATATTAATACTAGATAGTTGCGGGTTTTTTCTGAATTTTTTAACTTTTGTCCATTTTTCAATTAGAGTAAAGTACATCAGCTATTTATGATGTAATAAATAAAGTTTTACCTACGAAATCAACCAAAAATTATTCGACAATGACACCTAGTTATCATATATTTAGTCAGTTAATAACAATTGAAGCTTATTTAAATAAACCTAATCATGAACAAAAATAAAAGTACAGAACTTGTTAGCATGAGGAACAACAAAGGTGAAATGCTATATGATACAGACGGGATAGTAGACGCTTTAAAAGACTCTTTTAAAGAATTATTAGGTCATCTATCATTTCACTGTTCCCAACTTTTACGAATACATTAAACGGGATATTCATAAATTTGACACGACAGATTATCCTCCAGATCATATTTATGGAATTTCTCTAAAGAATAAAAAAGTATTAGGCCTGAGGAAGGATGAATGCAACGGTAAAATAATGACTGAATTTGTGGGCTTCAGATCGAAATTATATGCATATAAAGTTCTGAATGAAGATTCAAAAAAGAGGGCTAAGGGTGTCAAAGGATCAACATTAAAAACCATAACATTCGACGATTATAAGCAGACTCACATATCTTGCCAAAGTCTGATTGAAACTCAACACCTAATGCGAAGCCGAAAGCACGAAGTTCACACCATCAGCCAAGACAACATTGCTCTCAGCTGGCATGACGATACAAGAATGCTGTTCCCTGGTACAACAGAAACTCTTCCATGGGGATATAAACGTAAAATCTCTGAACCCATGGAAGTCGATGAGTTCAATGCATAAGTATATGTAGTATTTGTGTATATATCTAAATTGTTACTGTAAGCTACAAAAAAAAAGTTATATATATGTATGGGTAGAAACGATCGAGGTGATAAGTGAGAGAGGCATAAGATTATCATATCTACTGTATATATAAACTTAGATGTAGTAGATATAGTCTACAGTGATTGGAATGGATCATCTTTATGGTGTAAAAATAATATATATGTAAATTGTAAATTAAAAAAAAGGAATCGAAAAAAACTGTACAATTCTTTGTAAAATGCAAGTTATTGCAAATAAAGAAAATAAAATTATTTGAACCTAAATTGGTGTGTTTTTTTGTTTAATGCAACCTGAAAATCATATTTTTCAAGTAATTTTCTTTAAATTGAAAAAATTCAATGCAAATCATATTCTTAAACTGATGTAACTATCGGATGCAACCTGATCCAGCAGACGTAATCCCTCAATGCCGAGGACGATGCCAGGGATGTTGACTGACTGAACTACCCATTTGTTTATCTACTATTCGCACTTATTATTCTAAGGACAAAAATCTCTGAGAAAGCAACACACACCAGTTTCTTTTTATTTGATTTTTTTTTAAATTTATTTCCAAAAAAACTAGTACATTATACTTAAAAATAAGTACATTTTCAGTTGCACAATTAGAGTAATTTTCGTAAATATGATGTGTACATTTAATATAATTAATTACAACAGTTTCACGCAATCTCTGAAGCGAGGGACATTCCAAATCAAGCATATCAATAATTTCACACGATGTTTCCACAAATTGTTTCAGCCAATTCTTTTTTATTTGTTGACTGAAACATTTATAACAAGCATAATGCAAATTTTCCTTTAATTTACAATCAATTTATGTTAATATCCATCTTCTTCTTCATGTGACAGGAGGAAAATACACCAATAAGGGCGTTTTCAGAACATATTAATTACGTATTATCCTCCCTACCTTCTCTAATGGTCTCACAGGTATAAAATTGAATTCATGGAAATTTTCTATATTAGTAATTCAGTTTACGTTCACGAATGTCTCTTTTTCTAATTGCACCTGCTACTGCTTGTTCCATGGTTCGCAGTGTATCTTGAACAAGACTGTACTGTCAGGACTCGACTCGAGCGGAACAATAGGGCCCCAACGATCAGGTAAGGGGCTGGAGGCGAACTATGGAGTCCCTTTAAGCCGACTATTCTACTATATTATCAGCTATTTAGAATTTTTCAATTTTGACCCCGGATTCGTCATCAGCGACCAAAAAAACTTACTTAGTACTGACTTTCATTCAAATCACGTGACTTTTGCATTTTAGTTCGACACATTGGATCTGCCATTTTGAATTTCTCAATTTTGACCCCGGATTCGTCATCAGTGACCAAAAAAACTAGGGCATACCAATTTTTATCAAAATCTATTGAGTTTTGTGGCAATGATTCCAAGTGCGCATATATGCGTCATTACCAGTTTTGTTACGGATTTTTTCTGTGCATAAATGCGTCATTACCAGGTAACTAGTTAAGGGAATCCTTGATATAAAATCTCTAAACGATATTGTCGTTTTCGATTATGACGATTTTCGAGAGTAACGCTTGCTTACTGTATGCCGCTCAAATCCTCATTGTCGTTTTCGAGTATGACGATTTTCGAGATTAACGCTTTTCGTAACGCTTGCCGACTTTGGGCCTCTCATATCTTCTCCGCTCAACAGTAGTGTGTGTGTGCCTGTATGCGGTACTGCATTTAAAATCAGTGATGCTAATTGAGTTCAGTTGAAGCATGCGCAAGTATTTTGGGATCACTGTTGTGGATAATAATCGAATCGAATTGTAGTTCGAGTTCGATAATACGACAATGTGTTTCTTCTTATTTAGTAATATGATCCGCGTGTTGTATACAATAGAGACAGAGTTTGTGAAAATCGTGTAAGTTTCGGTTCTACTTTGCCAATAGGATTAAAATCTCCATTTCCTTATAGTGACATATTTGAATAATTATTTTTTTCTGTTTGAATAGAAGTTTAAAGACTATAGGGTATTTTTTTAAATCCAAGGAATTTTCAAGAGCTTTAAACAATTTCAAGGAATTTCACGGACTTCTGAATCTCCAGTGTCTTCATAACCGAATTGTTTTGAGTACAGCTTACATCGTTGCAAATGGAAAAGATCTTAAATTTAAGGATCAGAATTTGATTGGTGCGTGGAAACATATGCTATGACTCAACCAATTATTATCAGAATATATGAGCTGTCGACGCGAACCAGCGGCAGATTCGCGAATTGGTGGAAATGTGTGACTGAAATGGGGGGTGATAATTCGAATAGATTCGAATCATTCTCAAACGACGCTCTGCGTGCGATTTTAATTATTGTACATTTTTTGTGAATCTGTGATCTCATAGCGTTTTTGGGTGAGTAAATTGTTATAGCCGTCAATAAGTGTATGAAGTTTAAAAAACAAAATAATTGTGTTTAGCGTAAGGCGGGTTTCAATTTTTTGTTTTGTTGACAGGGCACGCGACAGCCCCAGTTTATTGTGTTTTATTGAATCAACCGATTTGTTGGGACCATCAACGGTGTAATTGATCAGAACGATGAACTTCCAATTTTGAATGAAAGGCGAACCATGACTCTTATTCAAAAGGCGATCTTCAGGATGATTATCCACTTTAAAATGATCATCGAAAAACTCTCTCATTTCATCGTCCTGCTTACAAGTTCTATTTCTTCAATCATGCGAATTTAAATGAAGGTATCGTTCCTTATATTCATCGATGCGCCATCATTGAGGTATTTCGTAATCTTACATCAATTACAATTTGATCATCACGTTCAGTAACTTGTCATATAATTCTCGTTAAATTTCATCAAAATTTTATACTAGATATTTTCTTTTATATATATCATACCTTGACCGAACTTAAATCGAGTCGCTAAGCTTTAAATTTTTTTATATTCGATCATTTCGATTGTATGTCTATCGTTAGAAACGTCTTTTAAATGTTTACAGAATGTTTGTGTGAGTGAATTTTAGCGTATTATAAATCGCCTGATTATTTTTCTCTATTTTATTGGATATTTAATATGATATATATATTGATAATTGACATACAACAATCTTAAATAAACTAGTAAGTTAAGTTTAACACTTAACATGTTGGATTTCTAATACTCATTTTGCATGAACCAAGAGATTCTCAATATATGAATTACATATTTGACCTATTGTATGTTCAATTTTAAAAAAAAGTAGTCGAACTCCTTTAAATCACCTTAACGATATTTTTACGGATCATGAAAATCGTCAAATCAGGAATCACGAGATGGTTGGCAAAGGAGCGTTCCTTTACAAAGCCGCGGAGCAGGCAGCTGAGACCCTTGGCCTTTTTATGAGGTTGTCGCAAAATTCCTTGAAGCGGATGATATTGTCAGTATCTTCTTTCAACTTTAGTGTTTTCGGGAACTTGTATACCTCTCTCCAAAAAGTCTCTACCTCGTTGGGCTTTGGATTTTTGACAGAAACAGGGTGAACACTGAAGAGGCCAGATGGGTCAGCAAGAAACTTTTGATTTTCCCTGATTCATCTCTCCCTCTTCTGTATTCTCCTCCTTGCTTCAGATAACAGCCGTATTTTGTCAACAATATGATGCTTGATTGTCAGCAGGTTTGACTTGTTCAGTGTGTGATTCAAGATCCTCAGCTCTTGGG
Source organism: Andricus grossulariae (assembly GCA_011634705.1). Classification (NCBI taxonomy): domain Eukaryota; kingdom Metazoa; phylum Arthropoda; class Insecta; order Hymenoptera; family Cynipidae; genus Andricus; species Andricus grossulariae. The sequence goes on along the minus strand of JAABKJ010075445.1, from coordinate 192,631,078 downwards.
AGAACTTTGGAACCCTTGCCGTGAACGGTCTACCAGATGTTATGTAGTCAATCACACATTGAACACAGGACGCATTACTAACTTTTCACTAATTTTGACTTTCAAAGGCGCGAAATTTGAATTTACATTAGATTAATAAATAAAAAAAGTAAAAACCAATAATAATAGAGCTTATAAAAAATGTATTAAATATTTAAATAACGATTTTATAGATGACGTTATACCATTATTCAATATAGTGAAATTTATAATTTTATTGAAATTTTTATGTTTTAAAAGTTTTGGGAAAATACAAGAATACGTGAGACGTGAAAAAGAATTGAAACAACTATATAAAATCAAAGTTGTTTATTCATGAACTCATCTGTTTTTACAGAACAATGAGGTCAGTAAAATATTTGGTACGTTTTTATAATATTAAATTAGTTGTTACATAGGAAGTTAAGTAAAATGTTTAGCAAATATACAAGATTAATAATAAATAATCTAATCTTCAACGCCAATTAATCCCGAAACTTGATCAAGCTCATAATCAGCTTCTATCGTAATACTGACTTTTTGTGATAGATTTGTGTTAAAATCACTCAAATGGCCACCTTGACCCACACAAGGTCTAGCCACGCGCAAGTTGATAAATTGCAGTTAATCAGCAACGATACCAGCACCACCATCGATATTTTGTCGATTCTACGATATTATGATAAATTTAAATTTAAAATTTAAAGCTTTTTTGGGTTTCAATCGTGTGCCAAACTACGAAACTTGCCGACGTTTCGTGAACATTGCAGTTCACCTCTTCAGGGTTGACCTGAAACTGAAGTTTCAGGTTACGTTGTTCTTCTATAGATTCTCTACGATGCCTATGATTCGCCAGAGCGCCCCATGGTGGGAACTGCTCGAACTTGATTGGCCAATCAAGACTTTTTTAAAAAACCCGGGAGGACGGAAAGCCAAATCGGATTGGTATTATTCCTCAAAACACACGAGGGTTTCGCCGGCCTGTCGTTGTGATTTCGTCGTGTCCTGTGACCACCCATCTCACGGTTGAGAGACGTGGCCACGAGTGTCATTCACCGCGGACCTACTGAGAGCCGGTGTCATTTTTGAATGACAGTTGCTCCCAGTGGGACCCTGCGGTGGTTTTTAACCTTATTTTTTAATTATATATATATATACACACACATATATATACATATATATATTCGGTTTCCAATCCTCTGGAGTCAAACCGAAGGGCCTATGACAAAGCCACCGAACGCGTCCTCGGGTTGCGGATAGAGGGTCCCTGTGCCAAGGGCTTCTGCTGAATATGGTTACACTAATTAATAAGCAGTCGCGGACAATTGCCCAGGTGTGGTCCCAAAGGAATTAACCCCCAAGCGAAGGCGTGAAAACCGTGCCGGAAGGTGAAGGGCACCTGGGTGATGTGTCTCTGACAGTGACTGTGTGATACCGGGCAACCTCTCAGAGTATGCAGCCTTATCCTTACATGCGGGGCTCTACAAGGATGGATGAACCCTTTTCCCTAGCTGCTCATGGGAACAGCAACGATAACACCAAACATATTTGTAGTAAGTGCGGTTAAAACAATCGAACGCGCAGGGCTCCTGACAATGGGTCGGACAAGAATGCCGACTATCCTAGAGTTGGGGCAGCCAATCAAGACACAGTCAATGCGATGGACCGGCGGAATCTCATTACTTTTAAGTGGACAGATCAACTCAGGGACGACCTGCTGTAGTACTATGATACCAGTATGGCCCCAGAACGAAAAGGTTACATGGAGCGACTGCATACTCTGTGGTGCGAGAAACACCCAGAGCTGTCGCATTTTTCACATGAACGTCTGCGAAACCGTGCCGAGGAACTCCGAAAAAGGGGTTATATAAGCGGAGCGCCTACACAACCGCAGCCAGAACAAGCCGGCAACAGAGAAAGAGAGGCGTCACTGAGAACAACTGCGAGCAGGCACCCGGTAGAGGAAGAGCGATGCTTCACGATCTGGAGAAACATCAACATCCAGGTTTCTCTCAAGCTCCAAGATCTGACTGACCTGAATGACGAGCTTCGTGGAGATTTTTCCGAAGAATCCGACCTCTGGACTATCAATTGTAATGTGTATAATGATGAATGAGCGTGTCATGCACACCCCGAGCATCTAGGACACATACTATCTAGTTGTCCACCTCATGCGGGAACGACCTACATCCAAAGGCACAATGCGGCACTAAGAGTGCTTTATTACCATCTCTGTCACTCTTACATCAGCCAGTTCAAGTCCGCAATAATCATTTGATTACGAAAACAGCACCGCTGGGGGTTGATTTTGTGATCTACGTACATGCTTAACTTATACGCTTATCATTGATGTTAAAGTCGGAGCGTTGGAACGAGATAAGAATTCCTTATAAGGTGTTTTAGAGGATTTGACTTAAACTAGCGAATCAAAGCCAAACAGCAACGCTGGGAGTTGATTTTGTTTTCTGGATGCTTTCTTAAACGCTTAGCGTTGAAGGTAGCATGGAAGCGTTGGTACAAAAGGAGAATTTCATACAATGTGCTTTAGAGTGCTTGACATAAACTGGTTGATTAGTGCCAAATTGCAACGCTGGGTATCGATATTTTTGTCTGGCCATTCAACTCTAGCGCTTTGCGACGAACTTAGGAAGCAATCTTTTAAACGAAAGTAGCGTTTGTCATGACTACATCGCATTGTTCGTCCGTGCAATTCTTTTTCTACATACACTTTCACGAGAGCAATGCAAAGGGTGAAAAAAAGTCTGTGTTATACTCCACTCCACAATTAAAAATATGTACCAAAATCTGATTTTTAAATCGTCGTAGCACAAAAACTGTGCATAATTTGAGGTTTTACAATAAGGATTTTCTGATCAGGAGTGCATAAACTAAAAAATATCAGAAACTAAAAATTCCACTGGGACTCTTTTTACCATGTATTTGGTGCGGGGTCCTTTGAAAAAAAAGATAGAAACTGGTATTATTGTATTCAGATGTTACTTTAAAAGCATAGAGGTGCTAAGAACATCTTATCTTCAGTTTAAAAATCTCACATTATTTCTCTCGAGGCGAGATAAGTCCTGCGAGCATTGTAAGCGAGTCACGTGAAGACACGAATTGTGCGCATTGGCGAATATACTATTTTATGTGACAACGGTGCATGTACAAGTTTTGTTGCAACAGCGTAGAGTATCGTAATGTTGATATAACTTCTACAACTGTTATAATCTTTTTTGTGCACTATAAAATTGTGTACATTTTTTAACGTGACCATTTTCGACATAAAATCAACCGTTCTCGAGTTACTCGTATTTTTCCAAAACACGCAAAAATAAACGTAAAATCGACGAAAACAGCGATTTTTCTGGTATATTTTTGCGAAAAAAAATTTCTTTATGCTCGGTAAACTAAACAAGCATATCTATATGTTTTTGGGGTCGCTGAATCCAAATCCGGGGTCCAAATAACCCAGTTGGCTCATATTTTTCCAAAAAACGCAAAAGTGGACGTAAAAATGACAAAAACAGCGATTTTTGCTAGAATACGAAAAATAAAGGCAAGCTTGATTTAAGAAAAATTAATATGGAATAAACGAGTGTCAATAAAGGGGTTGAAATATCATTGACATGCCCCTCAATTTATGATAGTATTTATGATTAAATTTATGAGATCGATTGAAAATTTTACATACAGATTATACACCATCATTCACATGAATCTTTGTGATTGAATTCTCTGAATAAAATAATTCCCATTCCAACAACTTTTTTGTCTTCGGTATATTAACATACTAAAGAAAATCTCACTGAGAAACGAGGTCAGAAAAATCGATGCAAAAATGTCACTTTTCTCCACGTGTCGAAGCAAATTTGTATTTATGATATGTTGGTTCGCAAAGTGCAATTTTTCACGAAAATTGAACTAATATTATGTTATTTACATGAATATTTCAAAGGAAGTAACAAGGTGTAGAAGTAAATCAAGTGATCGATCAGGTTAATTTCACACTTCACTTTCATTTCACTTCACTGCGACACTCACCTTTCTTTGACTGTTGATTTTTTAAACAACTACTTGATTATCATAATAGCTTTCCATATTTTCTCGAAAAAACTAAAATTTAAATCTTCATCGCACGAAAAATGATAAAAGAATCCTTTTCTCGCACAATTTATGCAACATACGGAAAAAGGTCAATCGACAAAATTGTGCATCAAAAAAATATCTACAAATTTGTTTGAAATCACTTTTTTACAGAAAATATCACTTTTTGTTTCATTCGTAACAAACAACATTAAAAATAATGAAAATTGAATTTTCAGACAAACGACACAAGCTATGAAGAAAATGAATAAATAAAAGATGATCATCCAAAAAGGAGCTATAAATTTTTAATGAGTAATTTTTCGCTCTAACTTGTAGTTTTTATTTTATTCGTGGAAAATAACATTCAAAATGAAGAATATGATTGTTTGTAAAGCGACACACAGTACATTAATGAATGCAATATATATTTGATATAAAAGTGTGGAACATTATATAGAAAAGTTCGCTTGTGTGTTGGTGTCTTTTAAACTTTCAATCGTATCCTATAGCTCCGAATCCATTTTAAGTCAGGCAGACTCGATATTTTTTCGATTTGAAAAACAAATATTTTCCAAAAAGTTACGTGTATTTGAATTTCGATACATATTATTTTAAAAAATACCATTTTTGTCAACGCCAATAGCTTTTGGTCTAACTCCGATGTTCTTATTCTCTTTTCGGATTGTGGTAGGTTCTACTTTCTTTTGCAAAGGTCGTCTGAAAATTTGAAAAAAAAATGAATGTTTTCTGATGATCGGTCCAGTCAGATCTTGGATCGAGATGGTGATGTGGCGATGATGGAAATATCAACATCACATTCACCAGTATCAGTAGCGTGTGGTGCATCAACATCATCGACTCCCGATGTCATCGTCATTCATGACAACGCGGATGTCAACGATGTCTCTTCAGCACCATCACCACCACCAGCAGCAGCAGGCTTCACGGAAAATGCTCAGACTGCGGTGTTGAACTTCTCGGTAGTGTGGGAATCTTAGTCGCATCACTACAATGCCCCTGACATATATAATATTCAATTATACCTTGCGTATAATTATACATTATAAAAAATCAATTTTTGTCATTATAATAATGCCACCAAGGGACCCACTAAAAACCAACACCCTTCCTCCTTGGCATGAATCCCCCCGGAAACGCTTTCGCATTACTTCAGGGGGTGCCATTTCTTCGCCTACTAGGACTTCTGCTGGTCTTCTTCTTTCTCTGCTGTTTGTCCCAACCAAGATGTACGCATCGTCCTCAATATGTGTGGTGGTACCGCACATCGGGCCCGTCGGCTTTCGACATCCTGACTGTTTCGCCTCATGACCCAACCAAGATGTTACGCGTCATCCTCAGCAGCACGACAATGTCGTGCATCAGGCTCGTCGGCTTTCGAACATCCTGATTGGGCATGATTAGATCTGTCTGGAACACCCTCCCCCCAACTGCACGCATCGTCCTCATCAGCGGAGCGTGTCTCCCGCATCGGGCTTATCGGCCTTCGGCAGCTTAGGGTTTCGGTGTTTTCCTTGTTTGACAGTAAACTTGGTCTTCCCTAGTCTTCAAGTTCTCCTTCTTCTTTCTTTGTCCGTAGGATGGTTTCTACATAGGTGGAAACCCTGTCCCACGATTCCTCACTTTCAAGCATCATCCCAACAATATTGTCTGGCGTTATGTTTCCAATGTCGCTTTCTAGCCTGTGTTTGAGTACGGCCCAGCGATCACACTCGAAGAAAGTGTGGTTTGCATCATCGGCATCCGCCTCGCAGTACCCACACTTTTGACTACTGACTTTTTCTCTCTTGAAGAGATAGTTACGGAAGTAACCGTGCCCCGAGAGGAATTGCGTCATGTAGAAGTTGGTTTCTCCGTGTTGACGGTCCAACCATGCGTTCACATATGGAATCAACATTGCGGTCCATCTTCCTCAGTGATCATTGCTCCAGCGTTGTTGCCATCCCTGACATATATAATATTCAATTATACCTTGCGTATAATTATACATTATACAAAATCAATTTTGTCATTATAATAAGCTATAAATAAAATTCAGAATTAATTTAGAAAAGAAATACACGATTCTTTGGATTTTGGGACATCAGAGTTTGTGACAGCTTCAAGCTCGACTGCTACCGCCATTGTTACCCCGGGCGTCCCTGATCAACTATGTCTATGCTTACCGAACGATAAAGAGTCGTAACTAGAGTTTGGTAACGTCGCGACCCCCTGGGCATTTCTATGTCCTAAAATAGAACGCAGTTCGTCGTTTTCTAATTACGCATACGTAATTATGGCGAATTAATAATTATGTATTATGCACTGTGACGATACATTTGCATCGATGTTTTCATAATTTTTGAAACATTATGCAACTTCGTGCTAAGGTGCCTTGAAAATCCTTTTGCAGAACATTTTATTTTGTGATTACCAGACTCGAGGCCCACAAAAAAACGAAGATCAGTGTAAACGGTTCTATTGATCAAGTGGCTCGAAATGACTGCATGGGGCAATGTCGCGCTCATGACTTTTATTTTTTTTAACCATGTTCCACAACACAAAAAAAATCATAAAAAATCTGAGTTGTAGCACACAACGCAAGGATGTTTTATTGAAAAAATGAAAGTGGTGTCTCTAAAACAACATAGGAAAAAAAAATTTCAAAATGTTTAAAACATTTTGCTAATGCTTATTTTTTGTTTGAGAAAGTCATATTTTTTTTAATTCTCCAGAGTGTTCTTTGAAATATGTATTTTGTTCATTAAAATCGGTCGAGCCGTTTTCATGAAAAATCACTTTTTTGATTTTACTTTTCCCCTCCATGTCTCCCACAAAAATGGGATTTTTAAGTGGAAACCACATATAAATGAACTTTTGACATTATTGTCAGCTTCATACGCGCGGGGATCGATTTCACATGCTTATTCCGATAAGCCCTTTAACTTGAATTTATTTATCTTATTTATTTATTATTGGTTAATTATTCTAGTATTTAATATGTGTCAGTTTTAATTTTTTTCACACTATATGATACATTTTCCATATCAATAATACATTGTCGAGAGATTAGTACAGTATTGTGTTCACACTATGGGCACTGGACGCTATGTATACATAATGTGGCCCAAATAATTTTTTTTCTCCGATAACACCTTGTGGATTTCGAATGTACGCTGACAAATGAAAACATTTTATACCTGGCTATTTTTTAATACATCCATTATAAAAGACCAAAATCGTATTTAATTATTTAATTAGAGGAAAGTCGCGTCTCCCAGAATTTGGGAAACAAACAAAATTTAAAATACTAAAGTTTGATTTTTTGTGACGGAAATGCATCGATCGCGACCGACGCTAAAGTGGTGGGGGTAGCGCTCGAGCGAGAAATCGGAGAAGCGGCATTGCTCGCGGCGGCACTGCTCGGAGCTTGGACTGTATATAAAAATGTTCTAAATAATAATAGAATGATAAAAGTAAATGTACGCGGAAAGGCAAAATTGGAAACACCGAATAACTATTTTTTAATAAACAATTACATATTCAAGTGTGTAAAAAGTTACACTTTTATTCTCCTTCCAAATTATATACTTCACTTTGAGGTTGTGCCTCGTGTACGCCTCAAGAAAATAAGAAATGTACAGCTAAAAAGAAGTATGTGCTTCGAAAGTTTTGCTCAGGAAAGACGAGGACGACGCCATGAAAAAACGCACCCCGCTGGCTTCTTAAACTTACTTTCCAAAATAAAAAAACTGCCTTCAAATATCGAAATTTGCACGAATTTAAATCACTTCATTATCTTAATTATAGAACTTAAGATAATACAGTTGTGTATTTATGTACAAAAAGCAAACAATTTGTTCTATCCTGCCAATTTTTCAACGGAAATTTGTTGAGAAATGTTTAAAGTACCACCATGAATTTGTTCAGATTTTTCCTATTATTTTTTCAATAAAAAACTATGCTTCAAACGTCCAAAGTTCACTGTCGTTAAAAGCTGTCAAATTTCCTTACTTTTTATCATATTTTCGGGTCTGTAAGCTATAAATTTTTTTTTTTGGCATATTCGTTTCAGGTTCATTAACGTACAACATTTTGAACTATAAAATTATTCTCCATTCCTTCATTTAATTTTTTAACGTCAAAGCCAGAGGACTCGAATTTTCTCGCCGATAGTAAGTCGGATGTTCTGCTGTCCGGCAGATCCCGCCTGTTGCCGTGTAACCAATCAGGACAATCTACCGAATGCCAACCTGTACCTCACGGCACCGGACATCTATACACAGTGTTGAAAAATTCAAAAGAATTCCAGGGAATTCGGAAGCTTTCAAATGTATTTTAGGCTTTTAAGTCAAATTTAATTGAAATGCACAAAATCGAAATAAAAATTGGTGATATATTTTTTATTTTGTTCTTAGCCCGTAGATACCAAACTGGTGCGAATTCGCACTAGCAAAATTTGCAAACAAGTGTCTTTTGTCACCCGGTAGGTAAAAGGGTCTCTCTCCCTCATGTTAAATATGTCCGTCCCTTAATGAGTCATGCCCCATCACACGGAAAAAATTAGTTGTTGAAATTTTAAATGACTGAGTCAACCACTCTAGGATAGGGCCAAACGTATGTCATACCAGGCATGGGGCGGTATGAGCCAAGCGCATTACTTTTTTATTTTCGTTTCTAATTCCGCATATACTTTTTTATTTATACTTTTATCTTGGCAAAATTATAATTAAAAATGTTGGTAGAATAAATATATATCGGCTTACTTTCAAGCAATGAATTAGCAGATTTCAAATACTGACGTGAAAAAGGCAACTATGCTCATCTTGCCCCACCCTACCCTAGTACGCGCGTATTTTTCACACACAAAAAATAATCATGAGGGCGTTCAAAAATAGAATAGGTAATATTTCAACCAGAATAGATTTCAAATTTTAATCGAAAACAGTTGAAATCAACACAAATAAAAAGAATTTTCAACAAGATAGTTGAATGCTCAACCAAATAGACGAATTTACAACAAAACAGTTGACTTTTTCAAGCTAAAGGATACTTTTTGCCAAACTGTTTGATTAAAAAAAAAATAGATCAATTTTTAACCAAATAGTTGAATTTTCAACCAAAAACATGAATTATTAACCAAGAAGATTAATTTTCCGCCAAAAAAGACGAATTTTCAACCAAATAGTTGAATTTTCAATTAAAAATTAAAATTTTTTAACGAAGTAGTTTAAGTAGTTCAACTTTAAACGAAATAGTTTGATTTTCAACCAAAAAGATTAATTTTCGACCGAGAAGATTAATTTCCTGCAAAAAAAAAAATTAATTCTCCACAAAATAAAAAAAATGTCAACCAAGTAATTGAATTTTCAAGCAAGAAGAATAATTTTCTACGAAAAGACGATTTTTTTACATAATGCGTTAATTTTCAACCAGAAAGATGAATCTTCAAGAAAAATCTTAATTTGCTACAAAACAAAACATTAAAAAAAAACAACATAAATTTTCAACTAAGACAAATTTTCACCAAAAAAGAAATAGTTAAATTTGCTAGTAAACAAAAAAATTACCAAAAGAAAAGAATTTTATAGTTAAACTTTAACGAAAGAAATGAATTTTCTACCAAAATAGTCTAATTAACAACCCAAAAAGACGAATTTTCAACAAAACAGATGAATTTTGTACCGAAAAAGATGAATTTTCACGAAAATAGTTAAAAACTATATGTATTTATTACCCATGTAAATTACTCCGAATTAAATTGATTACTCTGGATTATATATGCAGGCAGTAAAGTGAGTGTAAGGGTAAATGGGAAACTGAGTGACTGTTTCGATATTGTACAAGGCGTTAAACAAGGATGCGTTATGTCCTCATGGCTATTTATTATATTTATGGATAAGTGTCTAAGAATGGCCCTGAGTTCGTCAGCGTATTTCATAGTAGACTCGGTCAGCTCCGAATCCCAAAAGTTATTGTTCTTGGTTAAGAAAAAAATCTCAATAATGTCGATTCTGGTATAGAGATTGAAAATAGTCTCATTAACAACATGTAAATTATCGAAACTGGAAAAATAAAAACTCTGTTGAGTTCGTCAGTGTATTTCATAGTTGACTCGGTTAGCTCCGAATCCCAAAACTTATTCTTCTTGGTTCAGAAAAAAATCTCAATAATGCCGATTTTTTTAAAGATATTGAAAATAGTCTCATTAACTACATGTAAAAAATCTAAAGTCGTCAGACTTATATATAAATGGAAAAATAACATTTCTGTTGAGTTCGTCAGCATATTTCATACTAGACTCGGTCAGCTCCGAATACCAAAAGTTATTGTTCTTGGTTAAGAAGAAAATCTCAATAATGTCGATTCTGGTATAGAGATTGAAAATAGTCTCATTAACAACTTGTAAATGATCGAAACTGGAAAAATAAAAACTCTGTTGAGTTCGTCAGCGTATTTCATAGTAGACTCGGTTAGCTCCGAATCCCAAAACTTATTCTTCTTGGTCAGAAAAAAATCTCAATAATGCCGATTTTTTTATAGATATTGAAAATAGTCTCATTAACTACATGTAAAAAATCTAAAGTCGCCAGACTTATCTATAAATGGAATAATAACATTTCTGTTGAGTTCGTCAGAATATTTCATACTAGACTCGGTCAGCTCCGAATCCCAAAAGTTATTGTTCTTGGTTAAGCAAAAAATCCCAATAATGCCGATTTTTTTATGTATATCGAAAATAGTCTCATTGATAACGTGTGAAAAAATCTAAAGTTGTCAGACTTATATATAACTGGACAAATAACAATTTTGTTGAGTCCGTCAGCATATTTCATAGTAGACTCGGTCAGCTCCGAAACCCAAAAGATATTGTTCTTGGTTTAGAAAAAAATCTCAATAATGTCGATTTTCGTATAGATATTGCAAATAGTCTCATTAGCAACATGTAAATTATCTGAAGATGTCAGACTTATATGTAACTGGAAAAATAACAATTATGTTGAGTTCGTCAGCGTATTTCATACTAGACTCGGTCAGCTCCGAATACCAAAAGTTATTGTTCTCGGTTCAGAAAAAAATCACAATAATGCCGATTTTTTTATAGATATTGAAAATAGTCTCATTAACAACATGTGAAAAATCTAAAGTTGTCAGACTTATATATAACTGGAAAAATAACAATTCTGTTGAGTTCGTCAGCGTATTTCATAGTGCTCGAGGCCCAAGTCTCCCAAATTCCAGATGGCCAGCCCGGGCCTGGAAGCAATAATTGTTAATAACATCGAGTTTTATTTTTCAGATTCTTTTGACACAGCCAATAAAATGATGCGCCTTTCAATGGATTTATCTGAAGCAGATAGTGACGACGCAATTAATATTGAAAAGTTGAAAAAAACTAGACACGAGCATTGCACAAAACAGTTCAGCGATGAATTATATCCAACAAAACCAGTAATTCCAAAACCTTCTACTCCGAAGGTGGCTTTCGTTTCATCTGTTCCTCCAAATCCAAAGTCAACAAAAATTCTGCGCATGCAGGAACGTGAGTAAACTAATTCTCCGAATTTGTTGCATGTCCAAATGATACAAAGTATCCAAAATGTTAAAGAATCTGCTTTACAAATCAATATAAAAAAATTCGTTGTTTTTGAATATCTTATAAGATGTCAATATTTTCAATTTGAGTTGGTCAAAATGTCATTCGTATACACTTCAGTCAACTAAATTAATTTTTCCTGGCCTGTCAAGCTATCCTGAAATTGCTTGGAGGATTTGAGAATTTTAGCAGAGTCAAAACTATTTACAGCATAAATAACAAGATTTTAGTAATTGAAATGGCCTGATGATTGATAAACTAATTAAGTAAGATTTTTTCAAACTTATTTTACTCCGTGGATTCTGAGGATTTTAATAGGTCTGTTTTAAATATCAATCAATATTTCACTGTAAATATAACAGCTATTTTATTGCTTTGATTTGTTTCTTGTTGTTGATGTTTTTGAAAATTAATCTTATTTATATATTTTAAAAGAACCAAGTTATAACTTTTCTAAGAAACCATTTTATACTGGATCATGAATTCTGAATATGAAGAATTTGTGAACCAATAGAATAAGTTTCTTAAAATGTTTCGATTAGACTGCTCTCATTTTAGAGCCACACGAATTGAGACATGAAGCTGAAATGTTGGTAAATTAATTAAAGGAAACTAAAGAACGTTTGTGTGGTTCTAAATTTATGGAACTACACAGAAATTTAATGATGGAAAGTTTTTGGAATTTCTTTTTGTATTTATTTTCTGAAATTTAGGATCATTCAAACGTTCTATAGTGCCTTTTAAATAATTTATCAAATTTCCAACATGATATCCTAATTCGTGTGGACGTGAGTTGTTGCAAAATAATTGTCGGTAAGGTAGGAAACGGCTAAGTAGCACATGGCCTTAATGTGAAATAGCTAGCATGTATGAACAGATTTGAAAATTTAGGGATAGAATTTCTATTTTTCAAGGAATTCATGGAATTCAAGGAATTCATGGAATTCAAGGAATTCATGGAATTCAAGGAATTCAAGGAATTCAAGAAATTCATGGAATTCAAGGAATTCAAGGAATTCAGGGAATTTAAGGAATTCATGTAATTCAGGGATTTCATGGAATTCAAGTAATTCATGGAATGCAAGGAATTCATGGAATGCAAGGAATTCATTGCATTCATAAAATACATTCAATTCATTGAATTCAAGGAATTCATGGAATTCGAGGAATTCATGGAATTCGAAGAATTTATGGAAATCAAGGAATTAATAAAATTCAAGGGATTCATGGAATTCAATTAATTCACGGAATTTGTGGATTCTTTGCAATTCTTGAAGTTCAAGAAATTCATGGAATTCTGGAAATTCAATGAATTCAACGAATTCAAGGAATTCAAGATATTCAAGGAATTCACGGAATACATGGAATTCAAGGAATTCATGCAATACAAGTTATTCATAGAATTTAAGGATTTCATGGAATTCATAGAATTCATGGAATTCAAAGAATTCATGTAATTCAAGGAATTCATTGAAATCAGAGAATTCATGGAATTCAAGGAATTCATGGAATTCGAGGAATTCATGGAATTCGAGGAATTCGTGGAATTCAAGGAATTCATGGAATTCAAGGAATTTATGGTATACAAGGAATAGATGGAATTCAAGGACCTTATGGAAGTCAAGAAATTCATGGAATTCAAGGAATTGATGGACTTCGAGGAATTCATGGAATTCGAATGATTCACGGAATTTATGGAGATTTTGCAATACATGCAATTCAAGAAATTCATGGAATCAAAGGAATTCATGGAATTCAAGGAATTCATGAAATTCAACGAATTCAAAGAATTCATGGAATTCAAGGAATTAATGGAATTCGAGGAATTCATGGAATTTATGGTATTCAAGTAATACGTGGAATTCAAGGACTTTATGGAAGACAAGAAATTCATGGAATTCAAGGAATTGATGGAATTCGAGGAACTCATGGAATTCAAAGAATTCATGGAATTCAAGGAATTCATGGAATCAAAGGAATACATGGAATTCAAGGAATTCATGGAATGTGAGGAATTCATGGAATTCATGGAAATCAAGAGATTCATGGAATTCAAGAAATGCATGGAATTCAAGGAATTGATGGAATTCGAGGAATTCAAGGAATTCGAGGAATTCAAGGAATACAAGGAATTTAAGGAATTCATGGAATTCAGGGAATTCATGGAATTCGAGGAATGCATGAAATTCAAGGAATTCATGGTCATTTTTTAGATGACAGTTACTCCCAGTGGGACCCTGCGGTGGTTGTTAACCTTTAGTTTTTAATTATATATATTAATTACATTTAATATAATTTGAAATTTTTACAATGTTTTACATTTTTCCGATAGACGTCTCCGGCGATCCCAAAACTCGGAATTCAACTTCAATTATTTAAAATTTTAAGAACTTAAATTGGCTATTAAAAAATAATTCATAATATATTTTTGAGTATTATCATTCTAAATTAATTGCTTCTTTGATTCCAGAGTATCACTCTAAAAAAAACTACACATTTGCTCAAGTTAAAAGACGGGCATTGTGAAAAATGATTAATGAAATCCGAGAAAATATTTCCATTATTAATGGTATCTAATTTTGGAAGAGAACTGAAGGCGAATTTCTGAAAAAAGTTTTTGGGTTAACATTGTTTATTCAACCATAGTTATTTATACTTTTATATTTTTGCTTTCTCTTAAAGTAAAAGTTGCATTTCTGATTTAATTCTAATATTGTAGGACTTATTTTATTCCAAGAAAGATTCTCTAAAGGTGTCTCTGGTATGTTTTTATTAAAAAATAAATTGTATTTAAGAAAAATATTGTTTATGAAAAGAACAATGGTATGATTCCTAAATAATTAAAAAAAAACATTGCAATTTCTTCACCTAAAGAGAAAGCAAAAACATGAAACTTCAAATAACTACTGCTAAATAAACAATTTTTATTTGAATTATTTTTTCTAAAGATCGACTTCAGTTCTCTTTTGAAATTAATTTCATAAATCATTTTTAACAATGTTCATTTTTAAGTTTGAGATAACTAAAACTATGCGGAAAATTTTTTTTAATCAAGTAAAATATCTTTTAGGGTTTGAATATGCAAAAAATATATTTATTTTCATTGCTAGAAATTATATTTTGTTTTAACACATTTTGGAAATTTCCTGGGTAATTAAAGCAGGAGGATAAAAAATTAAGTGGTTTTTTCAGTGCAATGTTAGCCAACTTAAAAGTGTTCTAGGATTTTGAACATATGCAGGCTCTTGGAAAGTTCAATGCCTTCAATGCTTGTGTATTTTAAAGATTTTTAAAATGATTGATAAAATTGAGGAAAATATGCAAATGGTTCAATATAAGAAAATTACAGAGAGAGTCTAATTTTTTTCAATTCTTGAATATATAATTGTTTATTTAAAATAAAGTATTTGGAGTTTAATGTTTTTTCGTTCGCTTCAGATATCAATTATAACTTTGATTCAATCTGTAACATTCACGGCTTATTTTGTCCTTTAATTGAAAAAGGTTATACACCGAATTGGACTACTGAAATATTTACAATAAGCGAAATAAAAAATACTGTACCTGTCACTTACATGCTTAAAGATTATCAAGATAAACCTATTATGGGTTGTTTTTACGAAGAAGAGTTACTTAAAGTAAAAAATTCTGATATCTATCTTGTTGAAAAAATAATGAAAAGAAGCAAGAATAAGATATTTGTAAAATGGTTAGGTTTCGATGATTCTCATAATAGCTGGATAAATAAGTCTGACTTGTAAAAATATTGCAAATGTATTTAGACTAAGTTATTGTTCAATACAGATATTTTTAATCTTATATATTATTATTATTGTCATTGAAACCCATCGATTCCTTATTATTATTGTTATTATATTTTTAATTATTACTAAAATAAAAAAACACAAGGAAAATATATTAATTTAGAATTTCCATTTTTTGTTTATTGAAAAAATAATGCTATTTTTCTACTATTACAAAAAACGTTATAAATCATTATCGAAGTGATTTTTCATCGTTAAACTATATACAAAACACAAAATGTATAATGAAGGAGCTTTTCTTTTTAAACATAAAAAGTCTTCAGCTGCTTTGAAATGTTGAGGTAAAGTGTAATTAACAATTTCTGCAGAAATACTTCTTAAGTGAAAAGTAATCAATTCTAAAAACAGTTTATCAGAATGCACAGAACATGATCTTTTTTTTAAAACACTTTTCAATAAACTTTCATGATGAGATTTCACATATAATGCAACACTCTCAATATTCGGTGATTTCACTTCGCCAGAAACCACTGGCGCAACAATTTCAACAATAGAGTCTTTCATCTTCTAAGCGGTGTGTGAACTAGATGATATGGATGCTGATTTACACAGAGAACAACTTCGTTGAGGATGCTGAATGTTGTCTTCCTTATTGAGAATTGATAATGCGCTCTAGTTGATTTTTCTACTCGTTCCAGTGTTACCAAATAATTATCATTTTTCATTACAAAATTTAATCGAAAATTTGTAAAAAAATCAATTCTTCTTTCCCTATTTAATTGCGTATAATGCCCATTTAAATATAATGATATATATTTAAAATAATTTTGAAGCTGTTTCCTTTCATCGGGTTGTAGAGAAATTCACATTCTAAGGTGACCGCTTGTCAGATTCACAATTGGCATTAAATTTTGATCACTTGATAATTCTGCACCAACAATTATTTATTTCGTAAAAGATGCATCTAAATTATAAGTTTTTGCAAAAATCAACAGATTTTGCGGTGTATAAGACATAGTGTCTTTCGAAGTCGTGAAAATCGAAAAATGGGCCTGGTTTTTCCCTCGACTAAATTTAACTGGTGCACTGAGTTGGGAATTGAAGAATATTCACTTCTGATACCTGATGACCACGAAATCTCAGGGGACGCGATCCTGTACTCCGGCGATGACCTTGTCGATGTCGTGAAAATCGAAAACTGGACCTGGTTTTTCCCTTTACTAAATTTGACTGGTGCAATGTGTTGGGAATTGAAGAATATTCACTTCTGAAACCTGCTGACCACGAAATCTCAGGGGACGCGACTCCGGACTCCGGCGATGACGTTGACGAGGAAGTGAATATTGAAAAATGGAGCTGGTTTTTCCGTTGACTAGACTTAACTAGTGCCCTGAGTTGGAAATTAAAGAATATTCACTTCTGAAACCTGCTGACCACGAAATCTCAGGGGACGCGAACCTGGACTCCGGAGATTACGTTGTCGAGGAGGTGAATATTGAAAAATGGCGCTGGCTTTTCCCTCAGGTGCAGTGATTCGGAAATTGAAGAATATTCACTTCTGAAACATGCTGTACACGAAATCTCAGGGGACGCGTCTCTGGACTCCGGCGATTACGTTGTCGAGGTCGTGAAGATCGAAAAATGATCCTGGTTTTTCCGTCGACAAAATTTTACTGGTGCACTGAGTTGGGAATTAAGTAATATTCACTTCTAAAACCTGCTGACAGCGAATTCTCAGGTGACGCGACTCTGGACCCCGGCGATGAAGTTGTCGAGGAAGTGAATATTCAAAAATGGCCCTGGTTTTTCCCTCAGGTGCAGTGATTCGGAAATTGAAAAATATTCACTTCCGAAACATGCTGTCCACGAAATCTCAGGGGACGCGACTCTGGACCCCGGCGATGAAGTTGTCGAGGAAGTGAATATTCAAAAATGGACCTGGTTTTTCCCTCAGGTGCAGTGATTCGGAAATTGAAAAATATTCACTTCCGAAACCTGCTGACCCCGAAATCTCAGAGAACGCGACTCTGGGCCCCGTTGATGACGTTGTCGTAGTCGTGAAAATCAAAAAATGGGCCTGGTTTTTCCCTCGACTAAATTTAACTGGTGCACTGAGTTGGGCATTGAAGAATATTCACTTCTGAAACCTGCTGACTACGAAATCTCAGGGGACGCGACCCTGGACTCCGGAGATGACGTTGTCGAGGAAGTGAATATTGAAAAATGGCGCTGGCTTTTCCCTTGACTAAACTTAACTAGTGCACTGTGTTGGGAATTGAAGAATATTCACTTCTGAAACCTGCTGACAGCGAATTCTCTAAAGTACTGGAAAAACCAGACTTGCCCGGAGAAGAGGTATGTTTTACACCTGGGGCATTAGTTTAATCTCGTGTCATCGAAGAACTCACTCCAGGAGCCCTAAAGTACTGGAGAAACGGGACTTCTCAGGAGAAGATGTGTTTTTCACACCTGGGGCATTGGTTCCATCTCGTTTCTTCGAGGAACTCACTCCAGGAACCCAAAAGTATTGGAAAACCCAGACTTTCCCGTAGAAGATGTGTGTTTCACACCTGGGGCATTGGTTCCATCTTGTTTCCTCGAGGAACTCACTCCAGGAGCCCTAAAGTACTGTAAAAACCAGATTTCCCGGAGAAGATGTGTTTTTTACACCTGAGGCATTGGTTCAATCTCGTGTCGTCGAGGAACTCACTCCAGGAGCCCTAAAGTACTGTAAAAACAAGACTTTCCCGGAGAAGATGTGTCTTTTACACCTGGGGCATTAGTTTAATCTCGTATCCTCGAGGAACTCACTCCAAGAACCCTAAAGTACTGGAAAAAAGACTTTCCCGGAGAAGATGTGTCTTTTATACCTGGGGCATTGGTTCCATGTCGTGCCTTCGAGGAACTCACTCCAGGAACTCTAAAGTACTGCAAAAACCCGAATTGCCTGGAGAAGATGTGTTTTTTCACCTGGGACATTGGTTCCATCTCGTTTCCTCGAGAAACTCACTGCAAGCAACTTAAAGTATTGTAAAAACCAGACTTCCTCGTAGAAGATGTGTTTTTCACACCTGAAGTATCGGTTGAATCTCGCGTCATCGAGGAACTCACTTCAGGAACCCTAAAGTACTGGAAAAACGATACTTTCCCGGAGAAGATGTGTCTTTTACGCCTGTGGCATTGGTTCCATGTCGTGCCTTCGAGGAACTCACTTCAGGAACCCTAAAGTGCTGTAAAGACAAGAGTTTCCCCAAGAAGATGTGTTTTTTACGCCTGGGGCATTGGTTCCATGTCGTGCCTTCGAGGAACTCTCTCCAGGAACCCTAAAGTTCTGGAAAAACCAGACTTGCCCGGAGAAGAGGTATGTTTTACACCTGGGGCATTAGTTTAATCTCGTGTCCTCGAGGAACTCACTCCAAGAACCCTAAAGTACTGGAAAAACGAGACTTTCCCGGAGAAGATGTGTCTTTTACACCTGGGGCATTGGTTCCATGTCGTGCCTTCGAGGAACTCACTCCAGGAACCCTAAAGTACTGGAAAAACCAGACTTGCCCGGAGAAGAGGTATGTTTTACACCTGGGGCATTAGTTTAATCTCGTGTCCTCGAGGATATCCACACTATAAAATTCCAGAAAAGATTATTTTCTGAGAAAGTCACATCTGCGAGGTACCAAGGGGTTGGTTTTTAATGTTAAGGGATGGAGCGCAAAAATCAGGGTGGGTATTTTTGAGGAGCCCAAAAATCAAAGACTCTATCCACACTATAAAATTCCAGAAAACATTATTTTTTGAGAAAGTCACATCTGCGAGGTACCAAGTGGTTGGTTTTTAATGTTAAGTGATGGAGCCCAATGATCGGGGTGGGTATTTTCGAGGAGCCCAAAAATCAGAGACTCTATCCACACTATAAAATTCCAGAAAATATCATTTTCTGAGAAAGTCACATCTGTGAGGTGCCAAAGGGTTGATTTTTAATGCTAAGGGTTGGAGCCCAAAAATCAGGGTGGGTATTTTCGAGAATCTCAAAAATCAGAGACTCTGCCCACACTATGAAATTCCAGAAAAGAATATTTTTTGAGAAAGTCACATCTGCGAGGTACCAAGGGGTTGGTTTTAAATGTTAAGGGATGGAGCCCAAAAATCGGGGTGGGTATTTTCGAGGAGCCCAAAAATCATAGACTCTATCCACACTCTAAAATTCCAGAAAAGATTATTTTTTGGGAAAGTCTCATCTGCGTGGTGCCAAGGGGTTGGCTTTTATTGTTAAGGGATGGAGTCCAAAAATCAGGGTGCATATTTTCGAGGAGCCCAAAAATCAGAGACTCTATCCACACTATAAAACTTCAGAAAAGATTATTTTCTGAGAAAGTCACATCTGCGGGGTACCAAAGGGTTGGTTTTTAATGTTAAGGGATGGAGCCCAAAAATCAGGATGGGTATTTTCGAGGAGCCCAAAAATCAGAGACTCTATCCACACTATAAAATTTCAGAAAAGATTTTTTTATGATAAAGTCACATCTGCGAGGTACCAAGGGGTTGGTTTTTAATGTTAAGGGATGAAGCCCAAAAATCGGTGTAGGTATTTTCGAGGAGCCCGCAAATCAGAGACTCTATCCACACTGTAAAATTCCAGAGAAGATTATTTTTTGAGAAAGTCACATCTGCGAGGTACCAAGGGGTTGGCTTTTAATGTTAAGGGATGGAGCCCAAAAATCGGCGTGGGTATTTTTGAGGAGCCCAAAAATCAGAGACTCTATCCACACTATAAAATTCCAGAAAACATTATTTTTTGAGAAAGTCACATCTGCGAGGTACCAAGGGGTTGGTTTTTAATGTTAAGGGATGGAGCCCAAAAATCAGGGTGGGTATTTTCGAGGAGCCCAAAAATCAGAGACTCTATCCAATATTGGAGTGCAATATATTGTGGTGGACGATGTTGATGTTGTCCACGTTGGTGTCCTGCTTGATGTTGATGATGTATTTCTCGTTGTGGGGATTCCAACTGTTCTTTTTCCCGTTCTTGTAGTCTTTCTGCTCGTCGTTGATTGTCTCTCTCGTTTACTTCAGCTAGTTCTGCTATTTTATATTTTGCTAATGCTAATAGTTGTTTTTTTTCTACTCTATTCGTCTCCAAAGCCGGCGATAATACACATGATCTTCTGGAGTTAGACGTCGTTCTGCTCGTAGATTAGTGAATTGTTCTCGTTCTACTGCTATTTGATTCAACACAGCATAATGGTTTTGTATTGCTGCACCAATCTTTTCCACCTTTATATCTCTTGTCGAGTTTCTTTGGCTCTTAAATAGCTTTTTTTATCTACAGTGAGTGTGATATCCGAATTGAATATTTGAGACTCGAATTCTCCCTCAAACTGTTGTATGGCGGGATCGTTACCACCGGCAGATGTTCGATAAGTAGCAAAAGGATTTTCATCTGCATGATAAGAAGGCTTACGTCAGTGGTATTGAGAAAGCTCACCGCATATTATCTTCTTTCTATTTTCAATTACGTTAGCTTATGCAGCTAGAGCACTTTTAGTAAGTTCAGATTTGTGATGCCCTCCTTGTTCTCCAATCCTTCTGAATATTAACATTAACCACAATGTGTCCGCAATGTGCCTGAGGTTGCCATAACTGGGATGATCCACTGCCCAGAAGTGAATATGGGATATTTACTTTTGCCCAGTGGATCATCCCAGTCATGGCAATCCTAAGCACATTACGGACATATTCTGGTTAATGTTAACATTCAGATGGATTGGAGAACAAGAAGGGCATCACAAAGCCGAACTTGCTAAAAGTGCTCAAGCTGCATGGGCTAACGTAATTGAAAATAGAAAGAAGGTAATATGCGGTTAGCTTCCTCAATACCACCGACGTAAGCTTCTTTATCATGCAGATGAAAATCCTTTGGTTACTTGTCAAACATCTGCCGGTGGTGATGATCCCGCCCGACAAAAGTTTGAGGGAGAATCCGAGTGTGAAATATTCAATTCGCGCATCACACCCACTGTAGATGGAAATAAGCTATTTAAGAGCCAAAGAACCTCGAAAAGAGATATAAAGGTGTAAAAGATTGATGCAGAAATACAAAACCATTATGCTGTATCAGATCAAATAGCAGCAGAACGAGAACAATTCGGTAATCTACGAGCAGAACGACGTCTGGCTCCAGAAGAAGGTGTATATTATTGCCTTTTGACGGTT
The DNA here is from genome assembly GCA_011634705.1 of Andricus grossulariae. NCBI lineage: Eukaryota > Metazoa > Arthropoda > Insecta > Hymenoptera > Cynipidae > Andricus > Andricus grossulariae. The sequence goes on along the minus strand of JAABKJ010075445.1, from coordinate 192,609,409 downwards.
TTAAGATAACGAACATTGTTTCTTAAGATTCCAGGGAAAATTTGAAGTAATTTTTTTCAATTATTTGAAGAAATAAATTCAAAATATTTCGAATGATTTCCCAAAATTTCCACCGAGAATGTAGAAGATTTTAAAGCAAACTTTTTTAATTTTGCAATATTACAAAATGTTAGAAAAAATTCTGGAAGATTATCCGAAAATTTCGTTTTAAGAGAATATTTAAAAAGATTTCAAAAATTCACAAAAGATTAGAAAAATCATCAAAAAAGAATCTGGAAGATTTGCAAGGAATTTGTTTAATTTTGCAGAATTTTTCAAAATTGCAGAAAATATTCGAATCGTTTGTAAAAAAATTTCGGCATTTTTCAAAAATGTCAAAAATAATAAGCAATTTCAAAAAACTTAAAACAAAATACAGAAGTTTGAAGATTTACCAAAAAATGTAGAAGTTTTTTAAAGATTTAGAAACGCTTGAAGATAATGAACAGATTTTCTTAAGAATCTCGGAAATATTGAAAGTGATTCTTTATTAAATAAAATTAAATTTGAAAAAATATTTCAAAAAAAATTATAAAACGCTACAAAAGATTTCAAAAATTGTCAGAAATATATTTGGAAGATTTTAAAACAGTTTTAGGATAAATTCGAGTCAGTTTAAATTTTAATTTGATTTTTTCCAAGCGTCAAAAAGTCTTAAATACCTATTAAGCTATTTAGATTTTTCCTGGCATTTTGCAAAATTCCGTAAAATGAAATACAAAATTTCAGAAATTTTTAAGATACTTTTTCCACATATCTGAAATTTTCAAAAATCTTTTCAAATTTTCTCAAGCCACCTAGAAAAAACATATTTATATAACCCTGAAGTAAATTAAGAAGAAACCCTAAAAAAAGTCATACAAAATTTTTATTTTGTGTTAAAAATGATTTTTTCCCTCAAATTATAATTTTCCAACTTTTCCTACTATTTTGTTAAAAACTTGTCTTTTTGGATGAATTCAAATTCTTTTAATTTAAAATTAAATATATTTTCTAGTTTAAAAATCAACTATTGTATTTTTCGTTAAGATATATTTAGAAGATTTATTTTTGAATATCTCTCACTAAAAATTTAGAAGATATCTAATTTTATAATGAAATTTTATCTTACAAAATTTATTTTAAGAGAATATTTCAAAAGATTTCAAAAATTTCCAGAATATTTCCAACATTACAAAAAATAATCTGGAAGATTTTGGGGCAATTTTGTTTCAATTTTGCAGATCTTTTTTTAAATTTTAGCATGATTTTTCAAACAAAAATTAATTAAAATTAAAAACAAAATTAAAATTAATTAACAAAAAAATATAAATTTTCAATAAAAAATTGAATTCCTGACCAAAAAAGGTTAATTTTCACCCAGCAGTTACATTTTTAATCAAAAAGGATAAATTTTTAATCAAGAAACTTATTTTTCTGTCAAAAAAAAAAGAATTTTCGAAAAAATCGTGAATTTTTAACTAGAAAATATCAATTTTCAACTAAGAACAGAAAATGTATTTTTTCAGTAAAAAAAATTTATTTTCAAAAAAAAAAACACGAGTTTTTAGAAAAATAGTTAAATTTTAATGAAAAGGTTGAATTTTCAACTGAAAAGTTTATTTTTCAACTAAGAAGATTAATTTTCTATAAAAAATGAATCTTGAACCAAAAAAATATAATTTTTTACAAAGTATTGTAACATTAAACCAACTAGTTGTGTTTTTAATAAAAAAATTAATTCTTAACGAAACGTGCAATAGTTAACTTTCAACAAAAAAAGATTTTAATTTTTAATTTAAAACATTTGAATTTAACCAGAAAAGATAAATTTTTAACAAAAAATGGAATATTTACATTTTCGGTTAAGAAAAATAATTATCAACAACAAAAAACGAATTTTTAGTAAAATAGTTAAATTTTTGATCAAAGAGTTACATTTTCAATTAAAAAGTTCATTTTTTAAACAAGAAGATTAATTTTCTACAAAAAAAGGTAAATTATCAACAAAATTAGTAAATTTTCAGCCAAAAATATAAGGGTAAATAAAAAAAAAATTTAACCAAGAATTTCTAACAAAAAATTTCATTTTCGACCTAAAAGTTGCATTTTTAAACAAAAAAGAAAAAATTTCAATCAAAAAGATTATTTTTATGACAAAAATGACGAAATTTCCACTTAAAATATCAATTTTCAACCTAAAATGGAAAAATTAAATTTTTAGTTTGAAAAACTAATTTCAAACAAAATAAATTTCGACAAAATAGTTTAATTTTCAACTAATGAGATGAATTTTTTACTTTTTTCAATTTTCAATTAAACCCCATCAATTTTGATCCAAAATTGGATTTCTTACACACTTTTGGTTCAAAAATTAATTTTTAACGAAAAAAAAATTAACAAAGTAGTTGAACTTTCAACGAAAAAGAATTACTTTTTAACAAAACTGTTAAATTTTCAAACAAATAATAACTTTTATAGCAAAAAAGATAATCTTCAGGAGAAACAATTTGCAAAAAAAGAAACATGAAATATAAATACAAGGCAAATAAATTGCTATTTGGTTAGCAATTGATATTTTCGATAACAAATTTATCTGTTCTAGTCGAAAATTCAGATATTTGTTTTAAAATTCATGTACTTGGTTATAAATTCGTCCTTTTTGGTTGAAAATTTAACTACTTGCTTGAAATTTTAACATCTTTGTTGAAAATTTGTTTTTCTTATTGAAAAATCATATCTTTGGTTGCAAAATTTTACTTCAATTCTGTTGAAAATTAGTTTTGTTTTTGGTTGAAAATCAAATTTTTTCACCGAAAATTAGAGCATTCCATTTGTGGTTGCAAATTCATCTTTTATAGAGAAAACTTCAACTATTTGTTCAAAAATTCACCTTTTTTTAATTAAAATTAATGTATTTTGTTTATAATTCGTCTGTTTTTCGTAAAAAATTAAACATATTCAACTCTCCTGTTGAAAATTAATTTTGTTGTTGTCAAAGATTCATAATTCAAGTCAAAAACTCATTTCTTTAGTTGAAAATTGCATTATATTGTTGAAAATTCGTCTTTTTTTCGTTGAAAATTGAAAAAACTGAAAATGTGACTATTCCATTTTTGTTTGAAAATTAGTTTTTTTTTATTGAAAATATTTTTTATGATTATTTAAGTATTTGTTCGAAAATTCAAATATTTAATTGAAAATCCGTCTTTTTTGGTAGAAAATTAATCTTCATAATCGAAAAATCATCTTTTTGGTTGAAAATTTAACTAGTTGGCTGAATATGTTAAACTCACTTATTGAAAATTTATTTTCTTGCTAAATGTCAATCATTTTTATTAAAAATTCATCTCATTCCTTAAAAATGGAATTATTTTCCCAAAATTTTTTGTTGTGTTGAAAATTCATATTTTAAACTGAAAATGTGAAAATTCCATTTTTTGTTGATATTTTATGTTTTTAATTGAAAATTGATCTTTTTGGTTGCAATTCAAATATTTTATTCTGATTTTATGTATTTTGTTAAAAATTTGTCTTTTTTGGTAGAAAATTAATTCTCTTGACTAACAATTTAACTAATCCATTTTTGGTTGAAAATTAATCTTTTAGGTCAAAAAGTAATATTTTTGGTTGAAAATTAAAATATTTATTTCTAATTTCATATATTTTGTTAAAAATTTGTCTTTTTTGGTGTAAAATTAGTTTATTGTATTGACAATTCGTCTCTTTGGGTAGAAAATTATTATTCTAGTTGAAAAAATCATATCTTTTGTTAGAAATTCAACTATTTCTTTAAATATTGAACTCTTTAATTGAAAACACATTTATTTGTTAAAGATTCATCATTATAGTTAGGTTAATTTTCAATCCAAAAGGATGAATTTTCTATCAAAAAAGACGAATGCTCAACACAAGAGTTTAATTTTATACGAAAATATACGAATTTTCAACCAAATAGTTCAATTTTCAAGTAAAAAAGAAACATTATTATTCAAAAAATGGAGAAATTAAATTTTCGATTAAAAAAATTAATTTTGAACCAAAAAAAAATAATTTTCAACAAAAAAGTTAAATTTTCATACAAAGAGATGACTTTTCAACTAAAATAATAAATCTTCAACTAAAAAAATGAATTTTTGACAGCGTAGTTCAATTTTCAACTAAGTAGTTTAATTTTCAACCAAAAAAGATACATTTTCATCAAAAAATGGAATAATTAAATTTTCGATTAAAGAAAAAATAATTTTGAACAAAAAAGTTCATTTTTTTTTAAATAAAAAAGATAAATTTTTATCGAAAAATGGAATAGTTAAATTTTCAGTTAAAAAAATTAATTTTTGCAAACAAAAAAAATTAATTGTTTACAACTTAGTTCAACTTTCAGCCAAAAAATTCGAATTTTCAAAAAAAAAATCCTTTAACCAAAACAGATTAATATTCAACCAAACAGTTTTATTTTCAATCAAAAGGGTTGAAGTTTTTTCCGAAATAGATGAATTTCTACCAAATTTAAATTTTCAGCCAAAAAGATGAAGTTTCAATAACGTAGTTCAACTTTTAACCAAATAGTTCAATTTACAACCAAAAAATACGAATTTTCAAGAAAAATTAAATCCTCAACCAAGACAGATTTTTATTTTTGTACAAAAAAATTTAATTCTTAGCAAAATAGATGAATATTTAACAAAATTTAATTTTTCAACCTAAAAGATGAATTTTGAATAAAAAATTTCATTTTCAACTGACAAAGATAAATTTTCAATCCAAAAGGTTGAATTTTCTATCCAAAAAGACGAATGCTCAACAAAACAGTTTAATTTTAAACAAACAAAAAACGAATTTTCAAGCAAATAGTTGAAATTTCAAATAAAAAAGATACATTTTCATCCAAAAATCGTATAGTTAAATCTTCCTTTAAAAGAATTAATTTTTGACCAAAAAAGAAATATTTTTCAACAAAAAAGTTAAATTTTTCATACATAGCGATGACTTTTCAACTAAAATGATGAGTCTTCAACTGAAAAAATTAATTTTTGACAACGTAGTTCAACTTTCAACTATTTAGTTTAATTTTCAACCAAAAAAGATGAATTTCCAACCAAATAGTTGAACTTTAAACCAAGTAGTTCAGTTTCCAACCAAAAAGGTATATGCAGGTAGCAAAGTTATTTATTATATGCATGGACAAGTGTCTAAGAATGACCCTCTTCGACGAAGAAGGTGTGCTTCTCGAGACAGGGAGGGTACGTGGGTTGGCATTCGCAGATGATAAGGTTGTTATGACATAGTCAATCTAAGACTTACAGAGGCAGATAATCAAACTGAATACCAGCATAAAGAACAGAATGAAGAATCTCAAAATTAACGTTGATAGAACAAACATTATCGTGCTTTAAGGAAAAGGAAACAAAACAATGACGGAAAGATAGATGGGGAGTTAGACAGGCGTACAAATAAGGGTAAGAAAGTTATATGTAGAGCAGGGCCCATTATGCAATGTAAAAATATATAAAGTAAAGCTGAAGGGGCAATACATATTTCTATACTCATACCGTTTGTGCTGTACGGTGGCGAGACGTGGATTGATAATGAACAGAATAAGGGTAAAAAATACGCTACTGAAATGAAATTCCTACGCATGATATGCGGCAAAATACAAATAGACAAAGTGAGAAAGAGAGGTTAGAATGTGTAAATGAGACGCTAATTTGAAGAGACATAAGAAGCCATAGAAGCACAAGAGGTTCCATGAAGAAATGCATGGACATGAAGAAAGGTAGAGAGGTATGCCAGGACAGAATAGTGTAGCAACTAATAGTTTATAAAAAAAGTGTCAGTGAAGTACATGATGCCTGAAACAAAAGACCTTGTATACTACTGGGCCCGATTGGAGAGCTTCACATGATGACCTTGTGAGGCTCTTCGCTCAGGGTGATCGCTAGGAACATTGATCATTAATCTGGGTCGGAGCAGTGTTGCCGAAAAAACGTGTCATTTAAATAAATAACACGGGAATTCTAGATCAATCTAAAATTCTATACCCCTTTCCTCACATTACTCCCTTCCTCACCGAGTGATTCACGCTTACCCCGAAAGAGAAATGGCTTCATGATATAGTAGTAATATTTTTTCTTTATTGCACATTAATTTTCATTGGCAGCTACTACAGTAAATGTACACGAACAACTTTTCTTGAAACAAGAAACAAATTATCTTATTTTTCATTTTCTGCATAGTTTGGACGGACAATCAAGGATTACTTCAATAAGATTTTTCGTGATAAAAACCAAAACAATGCGTATTGTCAAAAAATAGTGTTAGCAAGCAAATTGAATTTATGGAAGGACGACACAATTTGCAATAAAATGTTTCGTCACAAAATTGTTTGTTCTATAGGAACAGCACTTTTTTAATTATGAAAACAAGACAATGAATTTTCAGGAACATAGATAATTAAATCAAGGTCAGTCACGTTCTGTGATTATAATTTATAATTTAATTTATTATAATTGGCTTTTGAATTTGTTTAACACTTGACTTATTTGTAAATTATATTTACGTAAAATCTTTTTTTATTCTATAATTCCAATTTAATAAATGAAATTTAAGAAATTTAAGAGAAATGTAAAATATGAGAAAATGCATTCCAGCAAGTTTGAAATGAGTTGAGGAAAAATCTAGGAAATTTAAAGAAATTTGATAAAGTGCCGATTTCAATATGAATTAAATAAGAACTAAAAGTATAAATAAAAAATACATTGAATTACGTAAAATTAACTGAATTTTGAAGAATTCACGTGAATTAAAAAAAATCCCCCAAAAATTCTGAAGAATTCAAAAAAATTTATGCCAATTCAGGGTGAATTCCAATTGTCCTCGGAAATTTTATAAAATCCCTTGTCATCTTTTAACATATCATGAATTAATAAATAATAAAAAAAAAATCAGAATTATTCAAAATTTTAGTTATAAATTACTTTTTCATATTTGAATCTTTTAAAACGATAAAATAATTCAAATCCTGAAAGCGACATTAGACTACTGAAATCCTGTAATTCCTTGGAGTCTTTTTAAATTCCTTAAATATTTATTTTAAATATTTTTAAATTACTTGAAAGTTGAATTTTTTTAAGCTCTCAAAAATTCCTTGGAATCTTCTAAAATATTTTAAAATATTTCAAATCATCTGGAATCAATTGAATCACTGAAATCAATATAAAATTCCGTGGAATCTTTCAGAATAATTTAAACGTTATCAAATCTTTAAAACCTTTTTTAAATGCCTTGAAACTTGAATTTTTTTTTCGCCTCAACATTTTTTAAGATACTTAAAAATATTTAAAATTCTCTGAAATCAATTACTGAAATAAATTGAAAATTCCTTGGATTCTGGAAAGTTTTTTAATCTCTTCAAAATCGAATGAAAATTTTCAAAACAGCCTAAAATATTTCAAATCCTCTGGAATTAATTGAGTTACTGAGATCAAATTAAAAATTCTTGGAATCTTACAGAAAACTAAAAGTTTTGAAATCCTTTTATTTTGTTTAAAATTCCTTTAAATTATTGGAATCTCTTGGTGATGCCTTGGAGTCTTTTCAAATTCCTTAAATATTTATTTTCAATATTATAAAATTACTTGAAAGTTAAATTTTTTTAGGCTTTCAAAAATGCCTTGGAATCTTCTAAAATACTCAAAAATATTTCAAATTCTCTGAAATCAATTAAATTACTGAACAACCAAATAATTGAATTTACAACCAAAAAAGATAAATTTTCAACCAGTTGTATTTTTAACCAAAAAACATAAAATATTGTCCAAAATAGATGGATTTTCTACAAAAAAAGATTAAAGTTTTTAACCCGAAAATATGAATTTTCAACAAAAAAGTTACTTTTCAAGCAAATAATTAAATTTTCAACCTCCAAATTGAATTTTAAAAGAATAATTGAATTTTAACAAAATAATTGAATTTTAAACAAAATAATTGAATTTTCAACCAAATGCTTAAATTTTGTATCCAGAAGATTAATTCTCTACCAAAAAAGACAAATTTTGAACTAAAATGATGAATCTTCAACAAAAAAAATAACTTTTTAATAAAATAATTCAACTTTTAACCAAAAACATAAAATATTTTCCAAAAGAGACGAATTTTCTACAAAAAAAGTTATACTTTTTAACCCGAACATAAGAATTTTCAACCGAAAAATTGATTTTCAACCAAATAATTGAATTTTCAACCAAATGCATGAATTTTTTATTAAGAAGATTATTTTCCACCAAAAAAGATCAATTTTCAACTAAAATTATGAATCCTTAACCAAAAAAATAACTTTTTAACAAAATAGTTGAACTTTTAACCAAGCAGTTGTATTTTCAATAAAAAAAGATTAATTTTCTACAAAAAAAGTTTAAAATTTTTAACCCGAAAATAATAATGTTGAAGAAAAAAGTTTATTTTCAAGCAAATAATCGAATTTTCAACCAAATAATTGAATTTTCACATTATAATTAAATTTTCAACCAAATGCATGCATTTTTTTTACCAAAAAATTCCATTTTTCAAACTAAAATGACGAATATTCAACCAAAAAATTACTTTTCAAACAAAAAAAAATTAATTTTCAATCCAATTTTCCAAAACATTTTCCGAACGAGATAAATTTTCTACAAATTGTGTTAAATTTTTTAACCCGAAAATAAGAATTTTCAACCAAAAAAGATTAATTTTCAAAATAAAAAAAAAACGAATTTTGAATAAATTAGTTCAGTTTTATGAACTTTATGAATTTTGAAGGCGAATTTTTCACAAAATTCAAGAATTCTCAACCAAAAAGTTGAATTTTTGACTAAAAAAGATGAATTCTCAACATCAAAAAACGGCTTTTTAACAAATTAGTTATTTTTCAAAAGAGACAAATTTTCTGCAAAAAAGTTTAATTTTGCAACCCAAAGATATGAATTTTCAACAAAAAATTAAATTTTCAACCAAAAAAGTCAAATTTTCAACTAAAACGATGAATCCTCTATACAGAAACGCTCCTTTGCCCACTTCTTCGTGTTTCCTGACCATTTTAAGAAAAGGGTCTTGTCCATTTGCGACTGTATGTGCTGTACCCAGAATAATTATATATATATATACAATGATTGGGGTAGAAGGCAGGCAAAAATGAACATGGACGGCGGCAAAGCTTCTGCATTGAAAAGGGAATGAATTAATGAAAGAATGGCAGGTCGTTGCCGCAAAATCATGTTGAATTATAGAGTGGAGTATCTAAACTAGAATCCTCCACACCATTGATTAAAAAAAAATGTAAAGCTCAAATTTACTTTTTATGATCCAAAATCAGATCAAAATGATTTATTTAACTAATTACATCAGGGAGTCAATGTTTTATTGATTCTCGAAGCTTTATCGTTTCACCGATGCCCAGCCATACTTTTTGTGAAGCGTATAAAAGTTCTGCCCGCCTCATGTTGGGACAAATAAGAATTTCTTTGGACAAATCAGTTTTCAGATCACAATTTTTATTCGTTTTGGAAGTTCTTCTTTTCTAAATTACAACTTATTGAATTATTCTGTTTTTTACACCTCAGTGTATAAAACGGATATAGTATATTAATCTAGAAGATTCCAGATCTCACACGTGCATGCACTAGCACATATTTGCCCACAACGTTCGCTGCCTATCTGCTTATTTAAACAGTATTTTTCACCCAGACCTAATTCGCGAAAATACTTTAAATAACACTAGTCGCAATCTTATTATTATGATATTATATATTTCCGAAAATAATAGTCTAACTGTTTTTACATTGTCTATATTTTATTTATAAAAAATGTAATTGAAGGGATTATTTTCACAAATTTGTATTATTTTATGTTAAATTCCAAAAATTGATAAGCTAATCATTACAGAAAAAAGAACTATTTTTAATTGTTGATAGTAAAAGAATATGTAAATTGATTAATTACGTAATTATACGATTAAAAAAACTAGTTGAAGCATACTTAATTTATTGAATGATTGACTGCTAAATTACGTGTTATGAGAATTGATGGATTTCAGAGAATTCGGATGAATTGAGGGACTTTCGGAAACGTAGTGAATTCAAGGAATAAAAAAAATTCTAGGAATGAAGAAAAATGAAGCATTTAGTGTACTTAGAAAATTAAGCAGCTTTCACAATTATGACGTCACATTGGACAGTTTAATATTACAAAACACTACAGTTGTTTCGAGACGATCATACTCTCTCTATCTCTGTCTATCCAGTACTTCTTCTTTGTTTTCTTTGTTGAATCGTAGAGCCTATTGGTCAACAAAAAAATGAATTTTCAACTAAAAAGTATACACTTTGGTTAACAAAAAATTAATTTCCTAAAACAAGATAAAATGTCAACAAAATATTTAAATTTTCAACAAAAAAAAAAAACGAATTTTCAACAAAATTGTTAAATTTTTAACCAAAAAAAGGAATAGTTAGATTTTCTGATAAAAAATAGAATTTTTTATAAAATAGTTTATTTTTCAACCGTAGACATGAATTTTCAACGAAAAAAGGATAAATTTTCAAAGAAGATTAATTTTTTACTAAAAAGACAAATTTTGACAAAAAATACATGAATTTTCAACCAAATTGTTCAAGTTTCAAGTAAAAAAGCTAAAATTAAAAAAAAACGAATTTTCAACAAAATTGTTACATTTTTAACCAAAAAAAGGAATAGTTCAATTTTCAGATAAAAATAGAATTTTTAATAAAATAGTTTAATTTTCAATAATAGAAATGAATTATCAAATAAAAAGTATACATTTTTGGTTACCAAAAAATTAATTTTCAAAAACAAGAAAAAATTTCAATAAAATAATTAAATTTTCAACAACAACAAAAAAACAAATTTTCAACAAAATTGTGAATATTTCAACCAAAAAAAAAGGGATATTTAAATTGTCAGATAAAAAATTCAATTTTCAACAAAATAGTTTAATTTTCAACGAAAGAAATGAATTTTTAACTAAAAAAAATACATTTTCAACCAAAAATGGAAAAGTTAAAAAATTAATTTTCTATCAAAAAAAAAAACGAATATTAATTCATTCAATTTTCAATCAAAGAAAAAAATTAATTTTTAAATAAGAAGAATTATTTTGTACTATAAAGACAAATTTTCAATGAAATACATAAATCTTCAACCAAATTGATCAAGATAAAATTAAAAAAGGTAAATTTTCAACAACAACAAAAAATAATTTTCAACAAAATTGTTACATTTTCAGATGGAAAATTAAATTTGTAATAAAATACATGAATTTTGTACTAAAAAATATCCATTTTTAACCAAAAATGGAATAAATAAATATTCAGATAAAAAATATAATTTTTAATAAAATATTTTAATTTTTAACTAATGAAATTAATTTTCAACGGAAAAGTAAAAATTTTCTGTTACAAAAATTAATTTTCAATAACAACAAATTAAAAAAAAATAGTTAAATTTTTAACCAAAAAATGAATTTACAAACAAATTCAAAAAAAGAAGAATTTTCTAAAGAATACATGAATTTTCAACTGAAAAAGATACATTTTTAACCAAAATTGGAATAGTTAAAATTTCTAGCACTTATGTAAGAGAAAATAGTTATAAACAATAATAAATTGTTTAAACAACTATTTTTATTAACTTGCATTAATTATTACCTCACTGAGTGAAAAATGGACAATTTGTTAAAAATTTCAGAAGAAACCGCAACTATCTGGCATTAATATAGATGAAGATAGTTATTAACAATAATATTTTGTTTAAACAATCACTTTTGCTGAATTTAATTAATTATTAGGTCACTCCAAGTGAAAAATAGATAAATAGTTAAACATTTCTGAAAAAACCGCAACTTTCTACCATTAAGCAAAGAGAATATTATTAATAATAATAATAAATTGTTTAAACAATCATTTTTGTCGACTTGAATTTATTATTACTTCACTCTAATTGAAAAATTTACAAAAAGTAAAAAAATTCAGAAAAAAACCGCAACTATGTATAGTATTATTATAGAAGAAGATAGCTATAAACAATAATAATTTGTTCAAACAATTATTTTTGTTAACATCAACGAACATGTCTCTAATTGACAATTGGTCAAATGTGGACAATTAAAAAAAAACGACTTTCTATTTCCATTCTAAGAGAAAATTGCTAAAAATAATAATAAATTGTTTAAACAATTTATTTGAACATCTCATTATCATTAAAATGTAGTATTTTATGTACTAAATACAATTTGCATTAAAGAACCGCAAAAAAATCATAATTAGCGCCAAAAACTCGCAAAATCTATTTTTTTTTACTTATGGGGTTTTTTTTGGGATCCTATAAAACAGACTTATGGGGGTGATATTTGAAAAGTAATATTTTATTCATATTTTATGGCTAATTTTAAAGAGAAATTTTGAGTTTCAGCTCGATTCAGCTAATACTGAGGATTCTGAATTAAATTTACAAAAACGTCTTTTTTTATGATGGGAAATACGTATTAAACTTCATGGGGCTTGCGCTACCTCTAAATATCATTTTTTTGTTCTAAAAAAAATGGATTTATTTTCGTGTTGATTCGAACAAACAGGACGTTATACATAAAAATAAAAAATAAATTGAAATGGATTTTTGAACCTTTAAACTTTATTAAAAGTTTGTCTTTTCAGTTTGAAATATAATTTGTAGAAAATTCCACAATTTTTTTAAAAAGCCATTTTTTTGTTGAAGATTCTTCATTTTAGTGGAAAATTCATCTTTTTAGTTGAAAATTGAAAAATTTCGTTTAAAATCCGAATTTTTCTTGATTGAAAATGATTTTTTTACTGAGAATATATCTATCCTATTTTTGGTAGTAAATTTATGTTTTTTAGTTTTGAAAAATTAAGTTTGAAAGGAAATTTGAAGAAGTTTCAAAATATTTCAAAATATTATTATAATTTCCAAATATTTCTACAAATTTCGAAAATATCTGGAAGATTTGAGATCAATTTGGTTCATTTTTTTAAATATAAATATGTATTATTTTTTTATATTATTTAATATATTATTTTTATATAAGATATGTAAAATGATCATAATATCTTTCAAAGTGACTTGAATTTTTCCTAAAATTTTTCAAAATGCTGAAAAATAAAAGATTATGCTTTATTGACATATCTGAAATCTTCAAACAAAATTTTTGAATTTTCTCAAGAATCTTAGAAAAATGATATATTTATTTAATTATAGAAACAAATAAACTTAAAAAAAATGTTTGGTAGAGATTCTTATTTTGTATTTTAAATTATTTACATCCCAAAAAATTGAAAATTATTTGTTTTTGTTTAGGATTCCACTATTTTCTTGAAATTTTGTGTTTCCCGCTTAAAAATACAGCTGATTGAAAATTAATCTTTTTTGGTTGAGAATTCAACTACTTTGTCAAAAATTTATTTTTTTTTTTCCTTAAATTTGGAAAAATAACGTGGACGATTTTAAAGCAAAAATTTTCAATTAGCAAAATTATAAAGTTTTATAAAAAAAATTGAGTAAGTTTAAGAAATATTAAAGGTTTTAAAAAAAATTCTCAAATTAAAAAGGTTTTTAGAAAGTTGAACAAATGTACATTTTTGAATATATAGAAATAAAAATCTTAAAGCTTCTTAAGGATTTTGAAAGGTTTCATGATAATAAAAATTTTTTCTTAAAATTCATGGAAAAATTTAAACTAATATTTTATTATGAAAAATTAATTCCAATAGAATGTTTAAAATTTTTTTTAAATATTTTAAAAGATTTCTAAAATTTTCATAACAGAATCTGGAAGATTTAAAGACAATTTTTGTGATTTTGCAGAATTAAAAAAAAAATTTTGGAATAATTCAAATAATTCTAAAAGACATTCAGAAGGTTAAAAAATTTGAAAATATTTCGAAAAAATTGAAAAAAAAAATTGAAATTTTTGAAGATTCGAAAAAATTTCGAAGCTTTTTAAGAAGTTTAAAAGAAAAAGAAATTTAAAAAATCTTAAAAAATACATTTTTAAAGAAAATTTAAACAGTTTTCAAAACATTTCAAAAAATTTCTACAAATGTCGAAAAAGATCTGGAAGATGTAAGGGCAATTTTTTGTTTAATTTCAAAAGATTTTTCAAAATTTTAAGAATAATTCGAGTCAGTTTGAAACCTTAGAAATCTTTTGAAATCCCTGAAAACTTTTTAAAAATTCCTTGGAATTTTTTCAAATACCCTAATATCTTCAAAATCCCTTCATATTATTAAAATCATTTGAAAATTTCTTGCAATCTTCAAAATCTGTGGAAATATCTTGAAATATTTGAAACCCTACGAAATTCCTCACTTCTTGTAAATAAATTCTTTGAAATCTATTAAAATATTATAAAATCCCGTGAAATTCTATGAAATCTGATAATTCCTGAAATCCTTAAAAAATTTATTAAAATGCCTAGATATCTTTTTAAATCCTTTAAAATCCCTGAAAATCCTCCGAAATCTTATAAAATCCCTTGGATTCTTTTAAAATACCCTAAAATATTTCGAAAACTTTAAATTTTTTGAAATCTCTAGACTTTTTTAAGGAATTTTCAAAAATACCCAAAAATAGTTTTAATCGTTAGAAATCTTTTGAAATTTCATACAACTTTTAAAAGCTTTTAAAAATGTCTTGGACTTTTTTAAATACTCTAAAATCTTTAAAATTGCTTGAAATCCCTTCATATTATTGGAATCCATTGAAAATCCTTGGAATCTTTTAAAATATTACATTTTTGAAAATGCCTTGAAATATTTGAAAATCTTTGAAATCCTTCAATTCTTGTTCATAAATTCTTTGAAATCCACTAAAATATTATAAAATCCCGTACAATTACATCAAATCTTATATTTTCTGAAATCCTGAAAAATTTGTTAAAATACCTCGAGAACTTTTAAAATCACTTAGAATCATTGAAATCCTTGGAATCTTTTGACCCGATGAACTTTTTTTTCCATTTTTTAAAATCATTAAAATTCCAGGAAATGCATTGGAAAATTGGTTATTTCTTGAAAGTGACTTCGAATCTTTCAACATACCTTAAAATATTTAAAGCCTTTTGAGATCTTTCGAAATCCCTTCAAACTGTTTAAGGCTCTTGAAAATTCCTTCTAATTAAAACAAAAACTATAGGGCCCTAAAAATACTTTGAAATCCCTTCAAATGACAAACATTTTAGGAATCTTAAAATACCCTAAAATATTTCCAAATCCATTTAAATCTTTCGAAATCTCTTGAAAATTCCTTCGAATTAACAAAAAACTCTCTAAAATCCTAAAAATCCCTTCAAATGATTGAAATCTGTTGAAAATTTTAGGAATCTTTTAAAATACCCTAAAATAATTTCAAAAAAATTTAACAAAACTCAGAAATATGTATAGACCTGAATTCAACAGTTGTTAACCCATGGGTTAATTTACTGAAAGAAGGTTCCAAGAGAATGAAAACATCTTCTTCCAATTCCTGGTAAAATTTAAATAATGTTTTATTTAGTAAATTAATTTCAAGAGATCATTTAAAAAGATTTCATAAGATTTCGAAAACTGAAAGATTTCGAAGACAAAATTTTCGAAAGATTCATAGAAAATTTGAAATGTTTTTATTTTTTTTAATGTCAAACATTATTTTAATCGAATATTCCAAAATATTTCCAGAATTATGTTTAAAAATTTGAAAGATTGTTCGGAAATTGTTTTTATTTTGCAGAATTTCAAATGATTTCCTGAAATTTCGAAAAAGAAAGAAGATTTTTCGTACGATTACCAAATTTTTAAAAAAAATTGAGTTTATTAAATAAATATAAAGAAGTTTTGAAAAGGTTCCAAAATAATGAAGAAAAGATTTCAAAAAATTTGAAACGATTTCAAAAAATTTAAAACAAAATGTAGATCATGAAAATTTCGAATAAAGTAGGGTTTTAAGAATTTTGAAATGTTTCAAGAGAATAACCAAGTTATTTTAAGATTCCTGGCAAAATGTAAATGATATTTTATTTTGATAAATTAATTTCAAGACAAAATTGAATAAGATTTCAAAAGATTTCAAAAGATTTCCAAAATTACCGAAAAAGAATCTGGAAGATCTCAAAGCAAGGGAATAAAAAAGTGTTCTTTGAAAGATTCTTGGGAATAATGAAATAAATCCTTTTTTGAAAAATTTATTTCAAGATAAAATTGACAAACATTTTTAAGCATTTCAAAAGATTTCCAAAATTGTCAGAAAAGTTTCTGGAAGATTTTAAGGCGATTTTTTTATTTTGCAGAATTTTGAAAGAAATAGGAAAAATTCTACTAATTTAAACAGATATTGAGAAGTTTTGAAAAAATTTCAAAAATAATTTAAAACCTGGAACGAGTTCAAAAAATTTAAAACAAAATGTAGATTTTGGAAGATTTTGAAAAAGAAGGTTTGTTAGAATTTAAAAAGATTTCAAGAGGATGAAAAAGTTATGTTAAGATTCCTGGGAAAATTTAGATGATATTCAAGTTTGAAAAATTAATTTTAAGATCAAATTGAAAAAAATTGAAAATACTTCGAAAGGTTTCGCAAATGATCAAAAAAGAATTTGGAATATTTAAAAGCAATTTTTTATTTTTTAGCAGCATTTAAAGAAACATTTTAACTTGAAATAATTTCAAGAAATTGAAAACAAAATGTAGATTTTTGAAGTTTCGAAAAAAAGGAACTTTTTAGGAGTTTCGAAAGGTTTCAAGAAAATAAACAATTTAATCTGTATTAGATGAGGATTTAAGTATTTTGTTGAAAATTCGTCTTTTTGGTTCATATTCAAATATATTTTATATAAAATTAAAGATTTTTTTGGTTTAAATATTAAATATTACATTTTTTACTGAAAATTTAACTGTTTTATAAAAAATTGAACAATTTGATTGAAAATTCAACTTACTCGTGGAAAATTAATGTAATTTTCGGGTTAAAAATTACAACACTTTTGTAGAAAATTTATATTTTCGGCTCGAAAATTAAACAATTTAGTTGAAAATTCGTTTTTTTTGTAGAAATCATGTTTTTTTTGTTAAAAATGCAAATGTTAAGTTTTCAACAAAATAGATGAATTTTCAATCAAACAATTGAATATTCCACTAGAAAAGGTAAATTTTTAACTATAAATGAAATAGTTAAATTTTCAGTTAAAAATATTAATTTTCGACCAAAAAGGTAAATTTTCAACCAGAGACGAATTTTTAACAAAACAGATGAATTTTTAACCAAATAGTTGAATTTTCCACTAGAAAAGGTAAATTTTTAACTAAATAGTTAAATTTTCAACAAAATAGTTGCATTTTTAAGCAATTAGTTTAATTTCCAACAATATACTTCAAGTTGAAACCAAATAGTTAAATTTTTAAACAAATAGTTGAATTTTCAACCAAATAGTTAAACTTTCAACAAAATATTTGAATTTTTAACCAATTAGTTCAATTTCCAACAATGTACTTCAAGTTTAAACCAAATAGTTCATTTTTTAAACAAATAGTTGAATTTTCAACCAAATAGTTAAATTTTCAACAAAATAGTTGAATTTTTAACCAATTAGTACAATTTCCAACAATATACCTTAAGTTTAAACCAAATAATTCAATTTTTAAACAAATAGGTGAATTTTCAACCAAATAGTTAAATTTTCAACAAAATAGCTCAATTTTAATCAAATAGTTGAATTTAAAAAAAAATATATACTTTGAACAAATAGTGGAATTTTTAACAAATTAATGACATTTTTAACTAAATAGCTTAATTGTTAAAAAAGTACTTGAATTTCAAACAAAATAGATACATTTTAAACCAAATAGTTACAAAAATTAATTTTCAAGCCAAAGAGAAAAATTCTCAACAAAAAATGTACTAGTTGATATTTAAACTACAACAGATTTTAATGTTAAATAAAAAAAGTTGAATATAATAAAAAAGACGATTTTTTAACACAATACTTGAAGCCTTAACGAAAATAAATTAATTTTTAACCATACATTGCATTTTTAACAAACAAAAAAATGGTCACTCTACTTTTGACCATGCGTAGCTTCTTCCTTGAATAATGTTGCCTTGTGTTTGGCAAGGAATTTATCTAAGCTGCCCATGCTTTTGGATGCCCCGGTTCGGCTGGTAGGGGGAGCCACATAGATCCTAGGGCATCCTGGAGTTTTCATCAATTATCTCCACGCTTGGAGACCATCCATGGTGGAAGTGAGAGAGAGATAGAGACACTGTCTTCGGAGATTAGGTTTTTCAGAAAAGAACCGATAGAGGGCTCGTATCCGTAACTCAATTTAAATTAGCAGCTAGTTGTGAAGAAGAATAAACATAATGCTTTTTTAAGTAAATAAAGAATAGATTGCACATTTATTGAAGAAGAGAGACTCGAAGAAATAGGTTACAGTTCAAATGCGGCGGTGAACATGAGATTGAGACGATGGGTTATGGTGTCGAGGACGGATTGGCCGGGAAGGAGTGCCGATGGGAGAAAAAAGTAGGTGGATATCCAAATACTCGTCCGAGTCGCGACGGGCTCGGATGGGTGAAGGGGAGTGATGGATGATGGGGCAGATCAGCGGTGGGAGAGAGGGAGAATGGATCACAGCCAGGATCTGTCTGATTTCTGACTTTGTCTAGAATATTCTCTACCTTTTCGTTTGTAACAGAATGGGTAGGTGGAGAGGGAGGAAATGAAGGTACCTGGACGAAATAGGTTAGGTTGGGAAGCAAGTAGGTTACCTCGGCGAGTAGTTGCTCGACATATTCGTTGTACACAGGGAATACTTTAGTAGGAGTGTCAGGAGGGGAGAAAATACTGCGAGGCCTACTTATATTTGTCTGAAGGGGGTGGACATAGCTCCACTCTTCTACTGATGAGTCGGCTGCGAGTTCCTCGTCGGAGCTGAACCTGGCGGCGGCGACTGGAAGGTTCGAAGGAAAGAGGTTTCTCTGTTCTTGTCTCCCCAATTGATGCTGATGGTGATAGTGTATTTAGGTATTAAAAGAGCCTTAAGTTTTGTTGCGGCCCCACGGTTTTTAAGGATCCTCCATAGATCCTGCATGGGCCATATTGGTGGGGTTACACAACCCGGTGCCGTCAATTCCGGCAGTATGAGGTAGTCGTTAATCCTCAGCCTGTCTCGACTTTTCTTTGCATGTTTAACCTGGAATTTCGGATGTGTTATCAGGTGTTTCAATTACAATTGACCCTTTCTATGGTCCGGAAACTTGCCAGTCTCGTGCCTTGTGTAGGGGACGCTGGGCGACGCGAGTTTTGAGTGAGTCGGTGGTCACCGCCGCACCATCCACTGGTAACGAAAGAGAATTTTTAACTCAAATGATGAATCTGCAACAACAAAAAATGAATTTTTAACTTAAATGATGAATCCACAACCAAGAGAATAAGTTTTTAACCAAATTGTTGAATTTTCAAAAAAGAAAAACAATTTTCAAAAAATAAGATTAACTCCATACCAAAAAAGATGAATTTGCAATAAAAGAGAATTTTCAACTCAAATGATTAATCTGCAACAACAATAAAGAATGAATTTTTAACCTAAATGATGAATTTTCAACCAAGAAAATAAATTTTTAACCAAATTGTTGAATTTTTGACCATGAAAAACAATTTTTAAGAAAGAAGATTAACTTTATACCAAAAAAGATTAATTTTCAACAAAAGAGAATTTTCAACTGAAATGATGAGTCTTCAACCCAGAGAATAAATTTTTTACCAAATTGTTGAATTTTTTAAGAAGAAAAACAATTTTCAAAAAAGAGGATTATCTTTATACCGAAAAAGATGAATTTTCAACAAAAGAGAATTTTTAACTTAAATGATGAACCTGCAACAAAAACAAAAAATGAATTTTTAACCTAAATTATGAATCTTCAACCAAGAGAATAAATTTTTAACCAACTTGTGGAATTTTCAAACAAGAAGAACAACCTTCAAAAAATAAGATTAACTTCATACCAAAAAAGATGGATTTTCAACAAAAGAGAATTTTTAACTTAAATGATGAATCTTCAACCATGAAAATAAATTTTTAACCAAATTGTTGAATATTTGACCAGAAAAACAATTTTCAAAAAAGAAGATTAACTTCATACCAAATAAGATGAATTTTCAACGAAAGAGAATTTTCAACTCAAATGATGAATCTGCAACAACAACAAAAAATGAATTTTCAACTTAAATGATGAATCTTCAACCAAAAAAATAAGTTTTTAACCAAATTGTTGACTTTTTGACCAAGAAAAACAATTTTCAACAAAGGAGATTATCTTTATTCAAAAAAAAATGAATTTTCAACAAAAGAGAATTTTCAACTCAAATGATGAATGTTCAACCATGAAAATAAATTTTTAACCAAATTGTTGAATTTTTAAACAAGAAAAATAATTTTCGAAAAAGAAGATTATCTTTACACCAAAAAAGATGAATTTTCAAGGAAAGAGAATTTTTAACTCAAATTATGAATCTGCAATAACAACAAAAAATGAATTTTTAACTTAAATGTTGAATCCACAACGAAGAGAATAAATTTTTAACCAAATTGTTGAATTTTCAAAAAAAAAAAAACAATTTTCAAAAAAGAAGATTAAACAGGTAAAAAAATGTTTGTACCGGTATTTTTTTTTTACTAGTACAGACATTTTTTTTACTGGTACCGCCAGTGTACACCCTTCGTTCTGGATTAAGTTCTGTGGGCTTGTGTTAATATCACAGAAAAGTTACAAGAATGGTAGTGAACCTACCAACAAAGAACTTAATGATATATCTCTGACGTGGATTTTACACCTTTAGGACGCCCTTACAGTACGATATCTATACAATTGAGCTTTTTATTTCTGTTTTTTTGGTCAAAAATCAGTATTGTTGGTCTAGTGTAATAATTGACAATAATATTATGTTTTTAGAAATTATTTACACGGATTTCATTCGCTTGTATAATTGTTTTTTTCTTCTTCGAAAAGTCGGGGGTTTTCTCACAGAATCTTAATAATCAAATTTGCCATTCAATATACTTCAAACGTTCTTGGTACTCCAGCTTTATTATACGACAAACCTTTGATCTTTCAGGTCTTTAGCATTACTTGAATTTGTGGAATTCCCTAAATTCATAAAAATTTGTAAATTTTCCATATTTCCAATAATTGTGACATTTCCTGAATTCCAAAGAATTCAAGGAATTTAAAATAATTCAGGGAATTCACGGAATACTATGGATTCACAAAATGAATGCAAGAAATTTGGTGAATTCAAGGAATAATGTGAAATCGAGAAATTATTCAAACTTAAGAAATTTACGGAATTCAAGGGATTCAAGTAACTCTATAAATTTAGAGAACATTTATGTGCATGAAGAAACTGGGAAAACTTCAGAATCTATAATGTAAGATTTCACTTAATCAAAACAAACGTATACAACAGTATTTCATTTCACATTTGACATGAGCACAATTAAATGACTTTATTTCTAATTAACATTAGAAATTGTATTATTACAGTTATTTAAAAATGACAATTTTTCTATATTTTCATTACATTACTTATGCTAAGATCAAAACTTACCACAATTTTTCAATTTCTGCTACTTCCATCAAAAATTTGAGATACTCTTTATACAATAATCCTGTAATATGGTATATTTCACTTCGAAAGTTTACACTTCAGAGGAAATTTTTTTTAACAATCTCATCAGAGAAGGTATGAGATTTTTGTAAAATTTGACTTCCAGTTTTTGTCAAATGTCCACGTTTCGAGAGCCTTTGAACCAGAAAAACAGGTTTTTAAGGCATGTGTCTGTCTATATGCATATTTTCATAGTACTCGAACAGTTGAACAATTCATACATATAGACAGACAGACGTACAGACATACAGACAGAGACATTGTTTCGGATAAATTTAAAAGATTTCACAGAGATATCTATTATTGCACACAAATTTCAGACAGATTTCAAAGAGTGCACAAAGATTTCAATAATTTCACAAATATTATGAAATATTTGAAAATTATTTGAAATATTTCGCACAGATTTCCAAAGATTTCACAAACATTACCAAATATTTCGCAAATATTTTAGAAAGATTACAATGATTTCCTAAAGATTTAAAAAAAAAAGATTTTAGATAGATTTCAATAATTTCACAAACATAAAATATTTTGCAAACATTTCCAAAGATATCAGAAAGATTTCAATGATTTCCCAAGGATTTCATTAAGATTTTAAAGATTTCGGATAGATTTAAACGATTTCACAAAGACTTCAATGATTTCACAAATATTACCAAATATTCCTAATATTTTGAAAATATTTCCAAATTCGGAATAATTTTGAAGATTTCGCAAAGATTTCCGACAGATTAAAAATTTTTGCAAAATATTTCAAATATTTTGCAAACATTTCAGAAAGATTTTCATGATTTCGCAAAGATTTCAAATACTTCGCAAAGATTTCAGATAGATTTCAAAGATTGCACAAAGATTTCAAAGATTTTACAAATATTTCGCAAATATTTCACAAGGAATAAAAAAAATTCGTAAATATTTCAGGTATATTTCAAAGATTGTACACAAATTTTAATAATTTCACAAAGATTTCGCGATGATTTTGAAGGTTTCGAAAAGATTTCCGGTAGATTTAAAAGATTTCAAAGATTTTCCAAAGATTTCACAAAGACTTCAGTTGGTTCACAAAGATTTCCGATAGATTTCAAAGATTTCAAATAGTTCGCAAAGATTTCGGATAGATTTCAAAGATTTCACAAAGATTTCAATAATTTCACAAATATTTTCAGATATTTCAAATATTTCGGAAACATTTCATAAAGATTTTAATGATTTCCCAAAGATTTCACAAATATTTCTATGATTTTCCAAAGATTTCACAGATATTTCAAAGATTTCACAAATATATCAATGATTTAACAAATATTACTAAATATTTCATAAATATTTCAAATATTTGGCAAACATTCCAGAAAGATTTTCATGATTTCGCAAAGATTTCAAATATTTCGCAAAGATTTCAGGTAGATTTCAAAGAGTCAACAACGAATTAAATGATTTCACAAAGATTTTAGATAGATTTCAAAGATTTCAATAATTTCACAAATATTATCAGCTATTTCGGAAAAATTTCAGAAAGATTTGAATGATTTCCCAAAGATTTCACAAATATTTCAAAAATTTGAAATAATTCATAGTGATTAAACAATGAAACGACAGTGATGAAGTCTCAACGGGATTAATACTACTAATTACACCGAACGCGAGATTTTAAGCAAAGAAAATCATTGACCAAATTGACCCTGGGGTAAGTTTCCTATTTATAATATTTCCTCATTGAATCAATCAAGATCCGATGCAACATCAACCCGTGACATTGTTGCAAAGTTACTTCACACTAGAATTATTAGAGACGATTTCAAGATTTAATTTGAAATAACAATTAATATATATATATTCTATTCACAAAAAAATTAATTTCAAACAGTAATAATAGAGCTTTTTTCAACTCGTATTCGTTAAACCCAGTATATCCTTTCAAATTATGACAATAGTGCCCAAGGTCAGGCGACGAGATCCTGATATCGCCTCCACAATTTAGGCAATTTGAGTATATTAATTAATAATTTTCCAAGTTAGTCAATCATTTATCTTAATATTTTAGCAAATGCACTAAAATTTGTATATAGAAAATAGTTAAATCTCATAAACTTTCCTTACTTATAAGAGTGAAATAATTAAAATTGCTTCACACAACTTTAGACTTTTACCAGATAATAGTTATTTACCATAAAATAAAATTGTTGATACCTACATTATTTATCCGACTTGAATAAAATGATTATAAATTTATCTAACAAAATAAGAAAAATCATACCAAAAGTCACAACAATTTTTAAATACTAACTTAAAAGTATAAATCTCAATTCTATTTATAATAAAAGGGTATTCACGTAAAATATTGTCATTGAGTGTTCACTTATGCAGAATAGATTAATTTTAGGAAATCACTGAATTTAAATCTTCATCCTGTCAAATTATATATGTTAATTATAATAAGATATTTATATTTTACATTTTGATTTCTCAAAACGCAAACGTTTCATTTGAAATTGTTAAAAAACTCCTGCAAAATTAATCCCATACACACAACAACTAAATTAATACATATATTTTACCCCATAATAATTCCCATTATAAAAACTATCTCATGTCCTCCACGCATGGCTTGACGGTCGCGCAAGGCACATTTTATATTTCTTTTGGTGTGTGGGCCTTACGCCGTTTTACATCCCCGGCTTATGCCGTACGAACCCACAGAAAACGTACAAGAACCTGGGGGCAGGCTGCAGCCTTTCCTATAACAATATTTACTCATCCATTCACTCATGCACATTATACCATTTTAATAATTTAATTTTGCAAAAATTTCCAACAATTTTATAAATTTAAATGGTTTCAAGCAAGATCCAAAAAAAAAACAATTTTTTGGAAGACAGTAAAATTTTCAACATAAAAAATTGAATTTTCAACCAAAAAGTTCAATTTTCAACTGAGAAAGATGAATTTTAAACCAAATTGTGGAATTAAAAAAAATTCAACCAAGGAATTGAACTTTCGAGAAAAATAGACGATTTTTCACCTAAATTGTTGAATTAAAAAAAAAATATTTGAATTTTCAACCTAAAAAGATAAATTTTCAACTAAATTGTAGAATTTTTTAGACAAAGACGAATTTTTTAGAAGAAAGTACAATTTTCTACACGAAAAGTTGAATTTTTAACCAAAAAGTACAATTTTCCACCAAAAAATACGATTTGTCAATAAAATTCATGAATTCGCAACCAAATATTTGAATTATCCACTAAAATAATTGAATTTTCAACAAAATACTTTAATTTTGGACAAAAAAAAATTCTGAACAAAATAATTTAATTTTTAACCAAATAGATGAATTTTTGAACTGAAATGATGATTCTAAGACTAAAAAAAATAATTTGTTAACAAATTACTTCAAGTCCAAACTAAAAAAAAACGAATTTTCTACCAAAATAGTTGAAGTTTTAACGCAAAATGACAAATTTTCAAGCCAAAAAGACAAATTTTCTAGAAGACAGTAAAATTTTCATCATGAAAAGTTGAATTTTCAAAGAAGAAAGATGAATTTTAAACCAAATTGTGGAATAAAACAAAATTCAACCAAGTAATTGAACTTTCAAACAAAATAAACGATTTTTCAACCAAGTTGTTGAGTTAAAAAAAAGTTGAATTTTCAATCTAAAAAGATACATTTTCAACTAAATAGTAGAATTTTCAAGACAAAGACGAATTTTTTTGAAGACAGTAAAATTTTCCACATGAAAAGTTGAATTTTCAACCAAAAAGTTCAATTTTCTACCAAAAAATTCGATTTTTCAATAAAATTCATGAATTCTCAACGAAATATTTGAATTATCTACCAGAATAATTGAACTTTCAACCAAATAGTTTAATTTTTGACAAAAAGAGATCACTGTTCAACAAAATAATTTAATTTTTAATCAAATAGATGAATTTTTAAAATGAAATGATGATTCTAAGACTAAAAAAATAATTTTTTAACAAATTAGTTCAAGTCCAAACCAAAAAGACGAATTTTCTACCAAAATAATTTAACTTTTAACGCAAAAAAGACACATTTTCAAGCTAAAAAAAAAAACAATTTTTTGGAAGACAGTAAAATTTTCAACATAAAAAATTGAATTTTCAACCAAAAAGTTCAATTTTATACAGAATCCATTTTTTATACACATTGTCCAGAATAGATAAGAAGAGGTCGATATTTATCCCAAAAAAGAAGCAGCAGGTAGTGGACAGCACACTTTGTCACTGTAAGTTCTCGCTTTCTCAGAAAAATCTTAAAAATAAAACTTGTTGTACAGATTACTAGATTGAAGTATAATGTAACCAAACTATGCCAGATACGAAATAATATCGTTAAGCA
The DNA here is from genome assembly GCA_011634705.1 of Andricus grossulariae. Classification (NCBI taxonomy): domain Eukaryota; kingdom Metazoa; phylum Arthropoda; class Insecta; order Hymenoptera; family Cynipidae; genus Andricus; species Andricus grossulariae. The sequence goes on along the minus strand of JAABKJ010075445.1, from coordinate 192,583,322 downwards.
AAATATATCATCTAAAAAACACGTGCAAATTTTCTCAAAGTCATTTTTGTACAAAATACATAGTTTTTACTTTAATCTTAAAAGAATAGCATTGAAAATAAAAAATGAAATGTGCCCGTGCAGCTGACAGATTATAAAATAATATTATGGTCGAAAATGTTTGAAGAATCTGCAGGGACATTTTTAGCTTCTTCATTCAAAACTTCTTATTTTTTTTTTATTTTTCACGAAAATTTTATCAACATTTCTCCCACGTGATTCATGAAACTTTACTGTAGTTGTTACTTCATTTCTGTTTCCTCACATTAATTCAGTTGATCAGTAAATACTTGAATTGAATAGGGATTCATACCTATTATTCTTGCTCAGCAAGTATAACATAAATTTACATAAATGTCAAAAATAGTGCCTAGGTGAATGAGTCTATTATTTTGCTTGCATTTCACCTTAGAAACATTCCTTGGGGTGTCAAATATATGAAAACATATTTTCTGATTATTTTTTTGTAGAAAATTGCATATTAGGACACTATGTGCGATATTTGTTTTTCATGCTGACGAATTACAGCTTCAAGATAGGTTTTTATCGAACGAAAACAAAATTTTAATCTAGTAATCTGTAGAGAAAGTGTGCTTAAACAATTTTTCAGGAAAAAGATGATCCTAAAGGGACAACATGAACTTTATTCTATCTCCTGCTCTTTTTTAGAATAAATATCAACCTTTTCTACTTCATTTTGTACCGTGAGTCTACCAAAAAGTTTTTCTTCGATGTCATAGTGTAGACCAGGGTATTGCTGACAATGCCCGAGCTGATACTGTAACATTAAAGTATATTCATGGTATACATCACGATGGGTAAAAAAATGTTGTTTAACTGTACTTCGTAAATTTTCTGACGATATGTGTAATCAACATGCATGTTATCAATCTACACGCAAAACCGCATATCATTAACTAATATACACCATAGTTTAATATTAATTTCTATTATTCCTAGTAGACCTACGAGAACCAGACACTGATCTTCTAGCCCCTGATGTCGAAGTTTGGTCTTCAATATTCATTCGAGACAGATGAATGAGCCATTTTTCTAAACTTTATAAATCGGTACTGGTGAGTCATAAAAGGTTCATCAATAGGTCAATCGAAGCCCCTTAAGAACGCGAACAACTAGTCTACATGTAATATCGTCGTATTTTGAGTATCAAACTAGTATTTCTAATTTAAAAAGAATAAACAATTTTTTTAAACTTCATAAATCGGTACTGATGAGTCACAAAAGGTTCATCGATAGGTCAATCGATGCATCTCAAGAACGCGAACAAATACTCTACATGTAATGTTGTCGTGTTTTGAATATCAACAAAGTTTTTTCAATATAAACAGAATGAACCATTTTGTGAAACTTCAATAATCGGTACCGGTGAGTCATAAAAGGTTCATCAATAGGTCAATCGATGCGTCTTAAGGATGCAAACAAGGGCTCCACATGTAATATTGTCGTATTTTGAGTATCAAAAAAGTTTTTCTCATATAAACAGAATAAACCATTTTTTTAAACTTCATTAATCGGTACTGGTGGGTCATAAAATATTCATCAATAGGTCAATCGATGCGTCTGAAGAACGCGAACAAATAAACTAAGTAAAATATTGTCATATTTTGAGTATCAAGAAATTTTTTCTTATATAAACAGAATTAACCATTTTTTGAAACTTCATAAGTCGGTACTGGTAGGTAATAAAAGTTTCAACAATAGGTCGATCGATGCGTCTCAGAAACGCGAACAAATCCACTAAATATCGTATTGTTTTATTTTGAATATCAAAAAAGTGTTTCTTATATAAACAAGGTAAAATTTTTCTTATCAAATCTCTAAACGCAGGAAAAACTACTTCTAAATGGTTGATCCAAATTTCATGATTGTAGCTCTTTTACTTTTCGAGATATGATAAACAGAAAAAAGTGACACATACACGGACATTTCTAAACAAATTTATTTTCGAGCTCCTTGGATCGAATTATATCAAAATATGTCAAAAAAGTATATTTGAAAATTTAGGTAATTACAAACCTCTCTCTATGAGGAAGCAATATACAAAAATAGTTATCTCTTTCAATTCAGAACGAAATTTCAACATTTTTACTCTTCTGTTTGAAAATTATGTGGTTTTGAATCCATAGTTCTTAAATAGTTTTGGAAACTTAAATTTTAATCATTCAGTTTTTTCTAATTTCGACAATGTTTTTCTTTTTGAACTCAAAAGATTAACAACATTTTTTTCTTCAAGAAAATTAATGTAAGGAACTTGCTCGGTAATTGTTTCGTAGTGAAAATAAGCGTTGAGTGGATTCTTTAGGATACAATGATTTTTCTACAAACCAGTTGTATTTTCGACCAGATAATATGAATTTTCAACTGAAATTATGAATCTCGAACCTATAGGAAAGAAGGAATTTTATAAAAAGTAGTTTAACTTGAAACCAAGTAGTTGATTTTACAAAACAAAAAAGAAGAATTCTCAACTTAACATGTAATAGTTGATTTTTCAACAAAAACAGATTTTATTTTAAATAAAAACCCGTTGAATTCAACGAAAAAGTCAAATTTTTAAAAAAATACATGAATTTTCAACTAAGTAGTTTAATTTTCAACCGAAAAAGATGAATTTCAAACAAAATACATACATTTTCAACTGAATAGTTTGAACAATGGATGTCATGTTGGTCCAAATTTTATTTGATTATTTTTTAGTTTTTGTTTCATTTTTGTTTATGAAAATTCTTAACTAGAAAGTAGAATTTTTTAATCAAAAGGCAAATTTTCAACCAGAAGTGGAGTAGTTTAATTTTGATTGATGAGGGATTGGAAGGAATTGAGGAATTCAATAAAAAAAAAGAATTTTCTACAAAGCAGGATAATATTGTACCAAATATTTAAATTTCATACCGAATTGTGGAATTTGTAAGCCAAAAAAACGAATTTTCTATAAAACACTTGAATTTTCAACAAAATAGTTAAACCTTCAGTTAAAAAATTATTTTCTAACCAACAAAAAAAAATTTTAAACCAAAATGATGAATTTTCAACCAAAAATTGAACTTTAAGGAAAGAAGTTCTACTTTCAACCCAAGAGTTGAATGTGTAACCTAAAAAGATGAATTTTCAAAGAAAAATGTATTACTTGATATTTCAACAAAAAAGATTCTAATTTAAAATAAAATACATTTGTTACCACCAAAGACATATTTTCAAAAAAATACTTTATTCCCTAAATAAAACAGATTAATTTTCAACCAAACATTTACATTTTTGAAAAAAAAAACTTATTTTCAACAAAATACAGAAATTTTCAACCAAAAAAATAAATTTTTAACATAATAGTTCAATTTTCAATTCAAAAGATTAATCTTCTACCAAAAAGGACAAATCTTCAACCAAATTGATCAATTTTCAACAAAATTGTTGAATTTTCAACCAAAGAGATGGACATTCATCCAAGAAGATGAAAATGTCTACCAGAAAATATAAATTTACGACAAAAAATGAAATACTTGAACTTTTAGTTCCAAAAATTCATTTTCAATAAAAGAAAATAATTTAAATCTCCGAAATGAATTTTCAACCCGAAACATTCAAATTCTACCAAAAAAGATTGATTGTAGAGATTTGTTTCTGTGTCCATATGACTCAAGAAAATACTAATATTTTTGAACGCCCATGAAAACAGTGAGTCTCCAGATAATGACACTCCTTTGCATGAGTCCCTTCCTCTCTCAGTAGATTCAGGTAATGCTGGTGAGGAAAGTGATCCTGTACAAATTTTCGCTCTGTCCGATGCGGGTCGCTGCATGTACATCACATAGGAGGATCCAAAGACGCGGACCATACATTTTACGTCCATTGAACAATTCTACTTTTATTTAGGGTTTATATATAGGTAAAAAAAGTAAATACATAGAAAAAAAAGCAGCGGCATGTGTTTCGGTATTCTCACTGCCCTTGTTTTTACGTCACGATGGCCAAGATTTTATTCCCCACCATAGATCCTCTCCATAGATCTTAAATACCTCACGCTTGACGCCATGTTTCATGAATTGTGAGCCATCTTCACTTTCTAGAATTACATAATGATTATCGAATAGTCCGACGACCTTGTATAGACCATGACTTCGCGAATCGAATTTTTTATCGTGTAAATCCTTCATTACGTTTACGAGATCATTTGCTTTTGCGTTAAGCGGTCTAGCCCCTGCCTAAAATTTACGAGACGTTGAAGGATATAGGCACGGCAAAGATATTTTCAACTCTTGATCTGAAGAGCGGGTACTGGCAAGTACCCATGGCGCCAGGTTTCCGCCAATATAGCGCCTTCTCAACCCCGGGAGGCAGCCAATTTCAATTTAGGGTCATGCGATTCGAATTGAAAAACGCCCCTGGCACTTTTCAGAACCTGAAGCGCCAGGTATTAGCGGAGCAGTTGGGTATGTTCGCCATTGCATACTTAGACGATATCGTTGTATACTCAAAAAATTGGGAAGAACACTTGCTTCATTCGGCTCTAGTTTTTGAGAGACTGACCATATAAGGTCTAACGGTTGCCTATGCGAAGTGCAGCTACGGACAAACCACTCTTCCTTACTGAGGCCACATAGTCAGTAAGGAAGGGAACTCGGCTCAAACCGCGCACGTCAAGGCAATTCGAAACGCTGAACCCCCACGTACCCCGAAAGAAGATGAGGTCCTTCTGAGGTATATCTAATTGGGTGAAGGAGTACATACCGAATTCAACTATCATCCTTGCTCCCATATCCGATTTGCTTTCGACAAAGCGCCCTTAGAAGATGACGCCCGAGAACCTAAAACATTTGAAAGCAGCGTTCCAGAAACTTATGACGTTGAGTCGTCCCAATCGTGAATTAAGGTTCGTTCTGCAGACGAACGCAAGTGCTTGAATATATATATAAATATATATATATTTTATATCTATAATAATGAATAATAATAATAATAATATAAATAAGTCTCACAAAATCTTGCCATATTTTCCAAAATTCTAGAAAAATTTGTACTACCCCATGCAAATTTTTTAAATACCTTAAAATCAGTAAAATCCTTGGAAAATCCTAGACATTTTTAAAATCTTTTCAAAGTGCCCTTTTGAAAAGCCCTCAAATATTAAAGAATAGTTTTTTTTTTATTTGAGATCGGAATGAAATATACTTTTTATTAATAATTTCATGAAAGAAGAGCATTAAATACATTCACAAATAAAAATTAGATTCCAAAAGTATACCTCCTTTTCCAAATCCCTTTCAATTTTCGAAAACACCCTAAAATATTTCCAATCCTTTGAAATTCTTTCAAATTATTGAAATGAAAAAAAAAAATCCTCCGGTTCTTTAAAAATCATCTGAAACTTTGTTAAGCTTTCAAAAATGTGTTGCTATCTTTTAAATTACTCTAAAAGTTCTCAAATCCTTCACAATTTTTTGAAATTCCTTCAAATTATTGAAATCTCTTGGAAATGCCTTGGAGTCTTTTCAAATTTCTCAAATATTTGAAAATTACTGTGAAGTTGAAACTTTTAAAAGCTTCCGAAAATGCGTTGGAATCTTATAAAATACTCGAAAATATTTCAAATTATCTGAGATCAATTGAAAACTCTTTAGAATCTATTAGAATAATCTGAAGCTTTTCAAATCCTTAAAACTTCCTTTTCATTTATTGAAACTTGATATTTTTCTTGAAATGCCTTTAAATTATTTAAAATACTCTAGAACATTCGAAATCCTCTGAAATCAATTGAAAATTCCTTGGATTCTTGAAATTTTTTGATCTCTTTGAAATCGAATGAAAATTTAAAAAACAGCCTGAAATATTTCGAATCCCTTGAAATTCCTTCAAGTTATTCGAATAAAAAAAATTCATTGAAGTCATTACTAATTTTTGTAGCCGAGATAAAAAACTAATTCAATAGTAGAAAACTAATTGCTGGGTGAAAAAAATTCTCTGACAATTCTAGGTTTTTCTAGGTGTCTCAAAATTTTTTCAGGTATAAGTTTTCATAGCACGAAATAAAAATATCTACATTTATAAAAATAGGGAATTTGTTCTTAAAGTTTATAAATTCGAATCATAATTGAAACCAATTTTTATTTTATTTTCTTATACACGTTCATTCCGTAACACTGCTCCGACCCAGGCTGCTGATCAATCTCTCTAGCGATCACCCCACGTGGAGAGTCTCTTAATGCACTGAGCTGTAAGGGACATATATTTTTGTTAAATATATAATCAACCATGCGTTTATATTGTAAGAGAAATTAAGGAAAGCTTCAATAAGTGTCTAGTGATTAATCAGATTCTTAAATAAAAAGATTATACATTTTTCAATATATATTGATATTTCTTAATATAAAGATTAGAAAACTATGATTGCGGAAAATAGTCACATAAATCTTACCCCTGGCGGTAATATAGAGCACGAAATGGAATCTACGATTGTGTCCTCCTCTCGTGAATTTACATTGCCACTCAAAATCCGTCGTATTGCTTTTAGAAGATCTTTGAATGCCGACACCCGTTAATCGGTTCAGTGACGTTTAATAGCTATTGTAATTTGTAATTAATTGAAAAGGTACAGGGCCAAAAATAATACTGAATACTGTTACCGATGGGTAATTTCGAGTAAATAATTTGAATAATTAAATAAATACTTGGAAAATTTGCTTTTAAGATGATAGTGAGAGGGCGCTTCTCTGATATCCAGTGTTGTTCTATTCCATAAACGTGCCCCTCTAACAATGAACAATCTTTGGAGTTTACATGTTTTATGCCTTGGTACTTGTAAAGCTAAGTTACTCGAATGGAGTCTGGCATGACTAGGATGATTTTTATTGAAAAAAGTGAAATGTTTCCCTGAATACTGAGGAGCTTCATTTCTAGTTATTGAAAAGAGCAAATTTTTCATAAAGAATTGTATTCTTTTGGCCACGGGCAAGAATCATGCTCTCTCCCGATAGAGAGTGATGTGTTCACTATTTGGTGAATTGTATATGAAACAGATACATGCATTTAGTGCCCGTTCTAGATTCTCATTCAGTTCATCCATTATATCATCGTGAGCAATACATTCGTAATCCAAGAACGGGAGAATCAAACTCTTGACTAGGAGAGTCCTAGTTGAGGTAGGTAACGAGTCATTATTTTTATTTATTGCTGTAGAATTTTGTAGGTGTTCTGAGAAATAGCCATGACATGCTCTTTCCAAGACAGAGTTCGGTCCAGCAAGTATCCTGAATCCTTGACCGAATCTTGAAAAACAATAGTAACATTACCAACCCTTAGGGAATGGAGATCAGCGAGTGCATTCACAGAGGGAGAAGCCGAAGGCCCAATAATGAGAGCGTTAGTCTGATCTGGATTTAAAGCAAGGCCACTCTTAACTTCCACCCATTCAGATATATCAGCATTACTAGTCTTCACACTTTGTGAACGATTACTTAAATAGAAGACAAACCACTTTATTAATGAATTAGACGAAGAGCAAAGAGCGAAGAGCAAAGAGCGAAGAGCGAAGAGCAAAGAGAGAAGAGCAAAGAGCGAAGAGCAAAGAGCGAAGAGCGAAGAGCAAAGAGCAAAGAGCGAAGAGCGAAGAGCAAAGAGCAAAGAGCAAAGAGGGAAGAGCAAAGAGCAAAGAGTGAAGAGCGAAGAGCAAAGAGCAAAGATTGAAGAGCAAAGAACGAAGAGCAAAGAGCAAAGAGCAAAGAGCAAAGAGCAAAGAGCGAAGAGCGAAGAGCAAAGACAGAAGAGCAAAGATCAAAGAGCGAAGAGCAAAGAGCGAAGAGCAAAGAGCGAAGAGCAAAGAGCGAAGAGCGGGAAGAGCGAAGAGGGGAGGGAATGGAACTGGCAAAACTGAAAAAATGTGAGCATCAGAGGAAAGTAATTACAAAGAAGAGGGTGTTATATGGAAACTGGGAGAGAATGGAGAATGATTTGACATGGGTAAAAAGGAACATGCAGTATAAGTTAAGAAAAATAGCGTAAGTGGAAATAAAGAAGGGAAGAACATACGTTAAGTATGGGAGAATACAGATAGAAGGTGTGTGGTGTAATTGGGACGAGGACAGGTTTTAGTAAAAAAATGAGGCATCGGAAAATTAGGAAAGAAAGGAACAGGAGGAAAGGATAGGGAGTTTGTGAGAAATTTGACACAATCGGATGCAGTAGTAATGATGGAGATGTGGCTAGATAAAAAGAGATGAGAGATAGTAAGGGAAAGATTACCAAGAGGTTACAAATGGAAGTTCAAAATGCAAAGAAGAAGAATAGACAGGGCAGAGCAGTGGGAGGAATGGTGATGGGAGGAAGGAACGAATGTATAAAAGAGAAGGATAAAAAGGAGATGAAAAAACACAACAAAAAATTAATAGTAGAAGAGATAAATATGGGAGGAGAGAGGTGGAAGATAGTGAGTACTTATGTGAACGGTGATGTGCAGAAAAAATCAAAGGAGATGAGAGAACTGATGGAAGAAAATAAGCAAGAGATTAGGCTTATAATAGAAGATTTTTATGCGAGAATAGGAGATAGAGGAGGAAGGGAATGGGGTGGAGAGCGAGGAAGGAAATCAAAAGACAAGATACTGAATGAGAAGGGGGGGAAATGGTTAAAGAGCCTAGGGGAGATAAGATGGTTAAAAAGGAAAGTAAAAAAAAAACTAAAAGGAAGTATAGAGGAGGTCGAGGAAGGGGAATAACGTTCAGGAGGAAAGAGGGGAACGGTAATTGATTATGTGGTAGTGGACGACGAGGTAAGGGAGAAGGTTAAGAAACTGAAAGAAAGCACCAGCTATTATGTGAATTAGGAAGTGCCACGTATAGAAGCTCGAAATAGGATCAAAAAGGTCAAAAAAATTCCTTTATAGCACGAACAGATAACCATGATCGACAAGATACTATTGTCCACTCGACTGTCGAAGAGTAATGCAAAATAACAATTATGACACATACATTTTTAGCGAATAGTTCAATAAAAACGCAAGATAGAAATGAGTGCTACAGGACATTTTTGTAGAACTTCTTTTAGGCAATGAATTTGATTCATCAACTTTTTTCATATCTCGTCTTATTTTTTTCAAAAATCGTGATTTTTCGTAAGAAAAAAATTCTTTCTCCTCTTCAAAACGCGCGCGCGAAATGAACTCCACTGAAATATATTCACCATATTAGTACCAATTTGAGAAAAAAGATAAAAAAACGCTGGGGTTTTTGAAAAGATTAGGTTTAAAAGTTTGAAGATAAACCGCCGCCATTTTGTCAATTTTGACCTGTTTCAAATTTTCCTAACAAATTTCAAAAGAGGACAACAAATATTTTTGGGATCAGAAAGAAAAAAATTAATACCTACCATAGCTAAAAAAAAATACACTTTTGACGAAAATGTTGTTAATTTTTTGGTAACCCACGTTTACAATTTCTTAAATTTGAAGACTCATAACTTTGTCAAAAAAATTTTCATCTAATCGGTGAAATACGTGTCATCTAAAAATTTTTTGAAACAACATATTTCGTGCTGAAATGATTCTGTGACTTGAGCTGGCACAGCCTGCCCGATTGAAAATGAATTCGGCCTACAATATTTTGAATACTAAGAGTTCTAAAAAAAATTTAAATACCTAGTAAAATATGTTTAAAAAAACACTTATTTTTGGACTGTTTATATTTTTATGGATACTAAGTTTTTTTACGTATTTGTAAACCTTAATTGTCTTCACGAATTTTTTTCATCTTGTCATTTGCTGATCCGTAGGAGATGTAGCAATATTGTTGTTATTATTTAATTTAGCATCTAGTTATTTAATAATATTTTATTAGGAAAACTGATAAACTAATAAAACACCAGAATATTGATAATATACACTGTCAACCAAATTCTTTATTGACGCATAAATCAGTTTTTCCTCTAATTTAAAAAAATGAGCATCTTTTGTACTGCGGTCTTTATTTTGACGATGATACTTAGTTCAATTGGTGAATCATGTATAATACTATATTTATAATTTCAAAAACATTATAAACTTGGGGAAAATAACAATTATTGCGTCGCGATATGCATTTATCCTGATTGAGGAGTACACGAAGACGATCAACTAATACGTAAGGGTCATCCCAGTAGACATAGTCAGTCTTTACATTTTTACTTGAAATCATATACTGTGCTAACTATACATTGAACCGGCTTGATTTCCCTGGATTATTACAGTTCTTACATTCTCATTCACGAGAGTGTAATGTAATCGTCCAAATTTTCGATCTCTGGTTTTAACGGATCTTTACGTTTCGGCACTCACAGAGTCCGAAAATCGTAAAATGTTGTCGGTATCTGTACGCATGTATGTATGTGTGTATGTATGTATGCATATATGGATGTATGCCTGTATGTATATATGTCTGTATGTATGTATGCTTAATTTCTGTATGTATGTATGTCTGTATGCTTGTATGTCGGCATGTCGGAATACCTGTATGTATCTATGGTTACCTGCATATTGTAGCCACGCTAACGTTTGAAAGATTTGTCGAATCAAGTCAGCCTTTGATAAACCTTTTAAGAGTCCTAAAATTAAAGTGATATACTCTTCAACATTTTAAAAATTTTAAAAAAATAGAAAAAAAAACAACATATTTTTCTGATAGATTGAAAAATGTCGATCGAAATTGTTACTGGGTATGAAATATATTTCGGAACTATGATCGTAAAATTTTTTTTCGATGAAAATTCAAGAAGTAAGATCATTTTTAAATTTGGGAACCAAATGTTCCGTTTTATTTTGTTTACATGGTTTTATTTTTCAAAAACAATTGTCTGTATAACCTAGATGCTGAGCACACAGCGCGTCTGTCGCAATGAAAATGTAATCGTCAAGGTCGTAGGTTCTTTGAGATGCCGCTTCAAAGTCAAATTGAAAAAACATGTTTAATTTCACTTTATGATTTTAGTTTATGAGGGCTTTGAATCACCCCTTTAATGTGAAGGGATCTTAAGGCATTTCAAGGCATTTCAGAGTACTAGAAAGTATTACGAAAAATTGCAAAAACTTTACGGAGAGACAACAGATAAGAAAAAAGTCGAAAGAACAACATTGTTTCTCTGAAAAAGTTATAGAAAAATGTCTCTAAATACGTCTATCTTGCGTTGTTCTTGATTTTTTTTGCGAAAATATGACATTTATTTTATTGACAATTTTTTTTCAACAATACAATTTTATGGTGTCATGACAAATGAAGAAGAATGTAGCTTAGTAGTCTTAACACCTTCTGAGTCCAAATTTGTACTTTGAAGTAAATAAATTGATTGATTAAACTAAAAACAATAAATTATTATACAAAATCTCAAACATGTTTCAAGTAAACATATCATGTGGAAATAAAATTATTTGGTTAAAAGTTTAACTCTTTTGTTAACAATTAATTTTTTTGGTTGAAGATTCATCATTTTGATTTAAAATTCATCTCTGGTTTCAAACGTAACTATTTTTTTGAAAATAAAGTTGTTGTTGTTGTGAAAATTCAACTATTTGATTGAAAATTGATATCTAACATTCAAAAATTGAACTATTTATTTTAAACTTTATGTACATTCTGAAAAATTCGTCTTCTTTGTAGAAAATTAATCTTTATGGTTGAAAAATCATCTTTTTGGCATAAAATTCAACTATTCCAGTTGAAGATTCATCATTTTAGTTGAAAATTCATCAGTTTGTTTCAAAAACTATTCCATTTTTAGTTGAAAATTGATCTTTTGTAGTTCAAAATTCAACAATTTGGATGAAAATTTGTCTTCTTTAATTAAAAATTCAAATATGTCGTTAAAAATTCACGTATTTTGTTGAAAAAATATTTTTTTTGTAGAAAATTATCTTTTTCTTTGAAAGTTAATCTTCTTGTTCAAAAATTTTTCTTTTCGGTTAAAAATGCAAGTATTCCAGTTAATTATTTATCATTTTAATTGAAAATTCATCTATTAGGCTGGAAATAAAAATAATTAGGTCTAAAGTTGAACTCATTTGTTGAAAATTAATTTTTTTTTGGTTGAAGATTCATCATTTTGATTTAAAATTCATCTCTGGTTTCAAACGTAACTATTTTTTTGAAAATCAATTTTTTGTTGTGAAAATTCAACTATTTGGTTGAAAATTGATATCTAACATTCAAAAATTGAACTATTTATTTTAAACTTTATGTACTTTCTGAAAAAGTCCTCTTCTTTGTAGAAAATTAATCTTTATGGTTGAAAAATCATCTTTTTGGCATAAAGTTCAACTATTCCAGTTGAAGATTCATCATTTTAGTTGAAAATTCATCAGTTTTTTTGAAAAAATATTCCATTTTTAGTTGAAAATTGATCGGTTCTAGTTCAAAATTCAACAATTTGGATGCAAATTTGTATTCTTTAATTAAAAATTCAAATATGTCGTTAAAAATTCACGTATTTTGTTGAAAAATATATTTTTTTTGTAGAAAATTATATTTTTCTTTGAAAGTTAATCTTCTTGTTCGAAAATTGTTCTTTTCGGTTAAAAATTCCAGTATTCCAGTTAATTATTTATCATTTTAATTAAAAATTCATCTTTTAGGTTGGAAATAAAATTATTTGGTTAAAAGTTTAACTCTTTTGTTAACAATTAATTTTTTTGGTTGAAGATTCATCATTTTAGATATATAGAAGAGCAGGTGATAGACGGAGGAGGATACGAGAATCAGTGAATGGTATAAGGTGATAAAATGAAAAAGTTTGTGAAAATATCTGGAATGAAATTGGGTTGGTGTTAGAAAAAGAATAATTAATGAGGGATGTAGGGAAAGCTAGAGATAATTAAGGAAAATAATGGGAGAGTGTGGGAAAGAGAGATTCGAAAGAATGATGGGAAAGAGAAGGAAGAAAAAAGGGAAGCAGACGTCACATAGAAGCAAAATGTTAGCAGAAATTGTAAAATAAAATAAGTGAAATTAGGTACACTAAGATACGGATTTAACGATAAAGTGTTAGGAAGAGGTGAAAGAAAGAGAAAAGGGGGTTGTCGAGTAAACAAGATGGGAAGAAGATGGAAGAGAGTATTTTAGAATTTGAGGGAGATAAGAGGGAAAATATATGGAATATGAACAATAAGAAGAAAAATGGAGAAAAGCAGGTGATAGGTAGATGGGAGAGGATAGTAGAATCAAAAAACAATAAATGGTATAAGATGATGAAAAGAGAAAGTTTGACAATATTTTCAGAAAGAAGATGGTTGGAAAAGAGATAGACAAGAATAGCTGGATGGAGAGAGGGAAATAAAGTAAAAGATTCAATGTGTTAGGAAAACGGGAGAAAAGGCAATATAAAGGGTTTGAATGGGTAGAGGAGAAATAGGAGTCGGTATGGCATATTTGTATGAGAGGAAGGATGGAAAGAAAGGACGGCAGAAGAAGGTTAAAAAAATGTTATGCAAGGAGTGTCTGTGGAAAAAATTAAGAAATCCAGGGAAAGAAGAAGGACAAAATATAGAATACAATAAATTGAACAAAGAGGAAAATAAAAGCAGGTTTTAGGTGGAGGAGGATAGGAGTATCAAGAAACAGTAAATGGTATAAGGTTGTGAAAAGAAAAAGTTTGCCAAAATATCTGGAAAGAAGATGGGTTGGTGTTAGAAAAAGGGTAATTAATGACTCAGGTAGGGAAAGCTAGAGGTGATAAAGAAAAAGAATGAGAGAGTGCTGGAAGGAGAGAATCAAAAGATTGATGGGAAAGGAAAGGAAAAAAATGGAAGCGGACGTCACATAGAAGCAAAAGGTTAGCGGAAATTGTAAAATAAAATTAGGTAAAATTAGGTAGACTAAGATACGGATTTAACAATCAAGTGTTACGAAGAGGTGGAACAAAGAGAAAAGAAGGTTGTTGAGTTAGCAAGATGTGAAGAAGATAAAAGATAGTATTTCAGAATTTAAGGGATACAAGGACAAAATATGGCAACATTTTTTTACGATGGTTTCATCAAAAAGAACAACTCAAACACTATCGAAAGGTGCAAAAACCTAGATTTCAATTTTTTTAGAGCAAGCCCCCTTTCTTCGGCGGAAATTGAAATTGATAGAGGTGAATTTAGATTGACAAGGAGATAGAGAAAGTTAGAGACTGAACGATGAAGGATAATATGAGATAGTATGTGACGACATAGGGAAGAGAGTATTGAAAAAGATTGACGTTAATTTAGATTGACAGATAGTTAAAAAAAGATAAATGTTGATAGATGTATGATACCATGTGATAGGGAAGAGAAGATTGAGAAAGATACATGGAAATTCAGATTGATAGAGAGATAGAGAAAGATTGATGTGGACAGATAAAAAGAGGATGAGATAGAGAAGAGGGGGTTGAAAAGGATAGAAGTGAATTTAGATTGACAAAGAGACAGAAAAGGACTGACGTAGATGAACAAAGGACAGGATGAGCTAGAGAAAAGTGTATTGAAAAAGATAAAAGTGAATTAGGATTGACAAAGAGATACAAAAAGACAGACTCTAATAGATTTAGGATATGATAAGATAGAAGAGAGGAGATTAAAAAAGACAGACGGGAATTCAGATAGACAGAGAGATAGACAAATATTGACGAGGATAGATAAAGGATAGGATCAGATAAAGAAGACGGGATAGGAAAATATAGAAGTGAATTTAGATTAACAAAGAGATAGAAAAAAAGACGTTGATAGATGTTGATAGATGAAGGACAAGATGAGATAAAGAAGAGAGGATTAGAAAAGATAGACGGGAATTTTTGATTAAGACGGATAGAAAAAGATTGACACGAATAGATAAAGGATAGGATTAGATAGAGAAGACGGGATTGAAGAAGATAGTTAATTTAGATTGTCAAAAATACAGAAAAAGAATTATATGAATAAATAAAGGATAGGATGAGATAGAGGAAAGGGTAATAAAAAAGATAAACTTGAATTTAGATTGACAAATAAGAAATACACGATAGACTTTAATAGATGTAGGATACGATGAGGTAGAGGAGAAAATAAAAAAAATAGACGGGAATTTAGATTAACAGAGGTAGACAAAGATTCACGTGGATAGGTAACAAATAGGATAATATAGAAGGGGATTAAAAAAGATAAAGGGAAAGTTTAGATTAACGGAAACTGTGAAAG
Organism: Andricus grossulariae; assembly: GCA_011634705.1. Classification (NCBI taxonomy): domain Eukaryota; kingdom Metazoa; phylum Arthropoda; class Insecta; order Hymenoptera; family Cynipidae; genus Andricus; species Andricus grossulariae. Next base: position 192,568,117 of record JAABKJ010075445.1, on the reverse strand, counting down.
ATTCACATGAATAGATAAAGGATAGAAAGAGATCGAGAACAGGGAATTGAAAATGATAGACGTGAATTTAGATTGAGATTGATAGAAAAAGATTGACATGAATAGTCGAGCGTTTCCGTTTCGGTTCGTTACGTCCTTAGGTTGTGGATAGAGAGTCCCTGTACCAAGGGTTTCTGCTGAATGTGTTGACAATAATTAGTAAGCAGCTGCGAACAAATTTCTTGGGATAGTTCAAAAGGAAAACCCCCTAAATAGAGGCGTAAGAATCGGACCCATCATCCTAGACTTCAGAATGTTGAAAATAATTCAGATGAAAACACGATAACGAAACGGCGAAACACTTAGACTAAGTGGACGAATCGACTTAAGGATAAGTTGCTGGACTGCTATAATGCTAGCATTATCTATGTCGATGGAAGCATCACGGCGTGTTTGCACACTCTGTGATGTCAGAAACTCCCAGAGCTTTGATAAGCTTTGCAACGGTAAGACAGAGTGCTTGTCGTGTACGGTCTGTAATTTACTACATAACATATGGTAGACCGTTTACAGAAAGGTTTACAGAGGTGAAGAAAGCACTTAGGGTTCTGGAAAAATCTATCCACTCCAGGACCATATGCTATCAGGAACTCTCAGTGGAAAAAGATTACTTCTACACACCAACATATGGCCCGCATCTTCACTTCATATTCAAAGTCAAGTCGCCTATTCTGAAATTGCTTGTGTTCGGACACAACTGTTCTCCTAACGGAAAAAGGTGAATTGTCCATCCCAAGAAAGCTCAGGCCAATATAAGTTGTGTCAAAACCATATATCAGCCCTTGCCGAATTTTCTGAAACTACGATTTTTTGACAGCAGTTTCCATTGCAACTCAAGGCCTGAAATCTTTCTCCAGTACTGAATCCAAATTATTTTGTTGAAATAATAATTTTCGGAGGTGCGAACGATCACTGGTTGATAGCTTCAAAGCCATTCGGCATGCCAGAAACATGCCAAGGCTCTTGCGAGATAGATGCAGCTACTTGTAATTCTTAGGTCACTCCTTGTCCTCGAAATAAGCGAGGGTAAAGCTGGCCTGTCCTTGTGAGTTCGTCGTGTCCTGTGCTCACATATCTCTCTGCCGTGAGACGTGGCGACAGGCATTGTTCTCCACAGTTCTACTGGAGGCCAGTATTATTTTCACAGATGGAAGTTGCTCTCAGTGATATAGTGCCATGGTCGTTTAACCTGTATATTTTTAACTATTAGGTCTACACATTTTTTTCGCATTCCAGTTGAAAGAAATGGAGGTAAGGCTACCAAAATCATTCAATAGGCCTTGTGAGAAGGCATGATGACACATAAAACATGTATGTAGTGATTCAAGAGATTATTCAATAGCAATTTTGAATTGAAATGACTTTGGAAGGTTTTCGTCTTATCATAAGGTTGAGTAACCGGATACTGTTTGGTATATATAGCGCTGTGAAAATCTTCCTTACTTATCAGTCATCGTCCACGAAAACTATCTCGAATCACTGAGAAAATGAAGATTGACAATAAGATTCTACTTTTTGCAATCGAAATCCTTATCAATTTTCTGCGTAAGTGTGTCTGATATCATACAATTTTGAATATTACTACATGAATGTCATACTGAATTCGGGAATTTTTTTGAAATTTATGGTCAATGCATTGCTCACCAAAAATTGTGGAAATTCTTAAAATCTTATAAAAGTTTTGAAATCTTATAAAAATTTGGAATTTTCAAATTTGATAAAATTTTTGGAATACCTAAATTTTACAAAGATTTGGAAAATTTATGCAAATTTGTAAAATTTATAGATATTTGGAAATTATATAAAAATTGGAAAATTTTTATAGAAATTGGTAAATTTCATGAGAATTTTGAAACGTAATGCAAATTTTGAATTTCATACAATTTTGAAAATTCAATAGAATTGTAGAAATTTTAGAAATTTTCAATATTTTAAGAATTTTGAAATCTTTCAAAACTTTCATTATATTTTTCAAATTTAAGTATGTAATTTTTTAATTATTTTAGAAATTTTATAACATTTGAAGAAATAAAGAAGTCAATTCATATATATGAATGTGTTATTTTGGTCATATGGTCCATTAAAATCAATAGTGGATTCAGTTGTCAAAAATCATACTTTATTCGTCAATTTTATTAAAAACCAACGTACGTTTCGACCTTGCTGCAGGCCTTCTTCAAGGTGATACATAACCTATAAGTTAACATAATTTACATAGATGTAATAGATTTATAATGAACAAAAATTGTAAAGAAATTTTTTTTCAGAATTTACCTGTATCGATATAAATTAAATCATCCAATTTTTGGTCTTTTTTCCAATAGAAAAAAACTCATCTTTTTTTGGAGTGAACCCAATTCAGATGTTTTTTCGTTTTATAGAAAGATTGAAATTTGTAATTAATGTGGTTTGAATAGTGTCTTATTACATATTTTAAAATTGAAAACTCGCAATTCCGAGGTTCCAATATAGTAATTTAACTACATTTTTAATAATTAAACCGTACACAATGTTTTTTGCTATGAACGGACAAACATGGACTTACAGAATGCATTATGGATGAAGTCATATTTTCAAGAGTAATTAAAAGACGCGGATATTCAGATAGAGACCTAAAGGAAAAGTGCGCCAAAGTAAATTGAGTTTAAAATTGATTCTGAAACTTGAAAAACATTTTTTTTTCAAATTTTGAAAATGCTCTAAAATTTTTAATTTTGGTCGAAAATATCTGTTTAACGAACTCAACCTTCATTTTGGGACCCTTGAACAGTTTATCAAAAGCTAACTCGATTCGACGAATCCTTCAAAAGTTAGCTTGGCTAAAACATTCACGTAACCATACAGACAGACAGACATACAGACAGACACCGGAAAAATTTTATGATTTTTGGAATCTGTGAGTGCCAAAACGTAAAGATCCGTTAAAAACCAGTGATCGTAAATTTGGAGGATTACATTATCCTCTCATGAATGAGAATGTAAAAAAGCGAATTTTCAACAAAATAGTAGAATTTTCTGCTAAAGAAATGAGTTTTTTCATACAAAAATACAAATTTTCAACAAATAAAGATTTTTCAGTCAAGATAGAAAAAATAGTTCATCTAAACTAATGAACTTCCAAGCCAAAAGGTTAATTTTTCATCCGAAAATATGAACTTTCATACTTTCATACTTTTCTGATTTTATATTAAAATTAACCGTCTATGTTAACGGCCATGGTACTTTGGAAATTTTTGTCAAATTTTGACACGTTTCCAGCGATCGATAATTTAATTTGAAATTTTCTTTTATATCCGCTGGGCAATATGTTTTGATTTACCAAATCCAAGAACGATACACTTTTTTTATTTCAAATTAAAATTGACCAATTATGTTAACGGGTGTGGTACTCGTAGAGTTTTCCCCATTTTTTCTTTTATATTCCTTGGGCAATATGTTTTTATTTCCCAAATGCAAAAACGGTACATTTTTTTATTTCAAATTAAAATTGACCATCTATGTTAACGGGCGTCATACTCGGACAGATTTTGTAAAATTTTGACACATTTGTGATGATCTAAAATTTGATTTGACATGTTTATTTACAACCCTTAGGGTACATCTTTTAAAACATGAATTCAAAAAAGTTGATACTTTTTTGATTTTATATTAAAATTGACCGTCTATTTGAACGGGCGTGGTACTCTAGCAGTTTTTGTCCAATTTTGACATGTTTCCGAGGATAGAGAATTTAATTTGAAATTTTCTTTTATATCTCCTGGGCAATATGTTTTCATTCTCCAAATCCAAAGACGGTTCACTTTTTTTCTTTTAAATTAAAATTGACCATCCATGTTAAGGGGCGTGGTACTGGGACAGTTTTTGTTAAATTTTGACACTTTTGCGATGACCGAAAATTATATATATTTTGAAATATGAAATCAAAAAAGCGTATACTCTGTTGATTTTTAGTTTTCTACTAATTCAAATAGTGCCGATTCGTTTACTAGTAATTAGTAAAAATCTACTAATTCAATGAGTAAGAATATCTGACTAAATGAATTAGTAACTATATCTACTAAAGGAATTAGTAATGCTACTACTAAATGAATTGGTAAATCTATTGCTGGTTACTATTTTAAGCGGTAGTTTCAAGTGAATTAAAAAACTTTTTTACAATTAGGAGCATTTTATGAAAATACAATAATATATGAATTTAAATAATAATTCAAAGAAATTTCCGTTTTATCTTCTTATACTCAACAATCAGTGCATATTCAGGTCAAATTAATGTGGGTTCTGCATTAAATTCAATTTTAACCGTTTCAAATTCCTAAAGTTCATAGTAAAAATATTCCATTTTGAACAAGATAGGTGAATTTTTAACCAAATAATTGAATTTGGAACCAGAAAGATTGAATTTCTAGCAAAAAAGACGATTTTTTAACAAAATACATGAATTCTCAACTAATTAGTTGAATTTTCAACTAAAAAATATCAGTTTTCAACCAAAAATGAAATAGTTAAATCTTCAGTTGATAAGTTATTTTTCCAGAAAAAAACAACAAAATTTAAACTAAAATGATGAATCTTTAACTGAAATAGATGAATTCTGACCCATAAGGATGCATTTTTAACAAAAGAATAACTTTGAACCAAGTAGTTTTTATCTTCAATCTAAAAGATGAAATTTAAACTAAAATGATGAATACTTAACTGGAATACTTAAATTTTCAACCAAAAAGGTAAAGTTTCAAACAAGAAGGTTAATTTTGAAACATAAAGAATAATTTTCTACCAAAAAATACGTTTTTTTTTTCAAGAAAAGAGATGGATTTTCAACTAAAAAAGACAAACTTTCAACCGAATAGTTTAATTTTCAGTTAAACAAAATTAATTTTCAAGAAAAAAATTTCCTACAAAAAAAGACAAACAAATATTCAGCCAAAGTGATACATTTTTTAATAAAATGATGTGTCTTTTACTGGAATAGATTAAGTAATTATTAATAATGGGTAATTTATCGTATGTTACTATAATTACCGATAAAATTACCATACATTTCCGGGAAATTATGAAAATTTTCGGTAATTTATGGTATGTTACCATATATTTACCGGTAAAATTATCATAAATTAAATCATGAATCTTCAACTGGAGTAGATAAATTTTAAGTCAAATACTAGATGAATTTTTAACAAAAGAGTTTACCTTTCAACCAAGTAGTTGTATTTTCAACCAAAAAGTTGAATTTTCAACTAAATGTCTCTTGTTCTCCCTGAAGACTATCCTTCTTACTATTCACGAACAATTTCCATCCAAAAGTAAGGAGCATATCAATTGGCACCCGAACATGGGGCTCCGAGTACAAAAACATCGTATTTTGGTTCACGATGGATATCGTGATCGAACAACTTTCACGACTCGCCCTGCCAGAGCTCTTCTAACCGACATGTAGCCGAAAAGAATGCCACTTCCGGGAGTGGATGTAAACACCCGGTGGCGCTCAACACACTCCGCAGAAAATAAGAAAATCATTTCTTACGCTAGGTGGCGTAGTCACTTCACTCACACTCATACACTCGCTAAATAAATTCTTCATAGCAACCATTGATTGGGCTACGACTAGTGATGGTGGACAACCACGCTTAGTATCTTCCTCAGAAGAGGAAGAAAACACTCAGCACCAAGAATGGAAACACCCGCTATGAAAACTATGACGGACGACGCTGGACAATTGCGCCTAATTACACACACACACACTAAAAAAAAGTTCACACGCCCACACGACGTTTTTCTCATAGAAACCATCGAACGATCTACGACTAGTGATGTTGGACAACCACACTCAGTATCTTCCTCAGAAGAGAAGAAATCAACCAGCAGCAAGAATGGAAACACCCGCTATGAAAACCGTCATGGACGACGCCGGACCAGTTCGCCTGACCACATACAAACACACATAACTATATAAAAATTTTACATACAAAAACACCAAGCAACACCCATTCAAACAACCACCTATGCTGGGACAACGGCTCAACCTTGTCTCTTGCCAGCATACAAAAATCGCGACACCTTCCGGCCAGCTGTGACGTCAGCAAGGCGGCAGGGAGAGTAGAGGCGAGAGTCGCGAGTAGAGTGCCTGCGAAGCTCGGCGCGCGAATCTCCCTCTATCGATTTTCTGCCCTCGCCGCTCGACTCACACGCAACACGCCCACGCAGCCTTTCCGTTAAAAATGCGCACACTGGCCCAGAACGTCATAAGTGTTTGGGAGCTGATAGCCAGAGCCCTTACACTTAAACCCCTGTAACTGGGAGCCAGCCTTAGGTACCTACAGCTGCAAGCCAGCCATAGGTCTTTGCGAACAAGCCATTGCCGTGATCAACAAATCAAGTACGCACTCTCAGAGGAACCTCTCTCTCTCGTTCTTCTGGAACCTGCAGCTGGAAGCCAGCCAGAGGACGCCCGCAAGAAGGTTCTCCGTCACCCTCTTCGGAGAACGTATCGCAACTCAAAATACGAACTCCGACTCTCTGAGAAAACATCATGTTAAAATTAAAAATTGACTGAATTATTTATTCTGACCCTAAAGCCAAAATTAACATCCAACATTATAAACAATTATTTTCAACGAGGGTCAATATAATCTCCTTACTCAGTATTACTGTTTTTTATTTAAAATGTAAATATTTTTTGGTTAAAATATCAACTATTACATTTTTTGTTTAAAAATTCATCTTTTTAGGTCAAAAACTGAACTCCTTTGTGGAAAATTCATATTTTCGCGTTGAAAATTCAACTATTTCGTAAAAATTCAATCTTTTTAGATGAAAATTCAACTATTTGATTGAAAATTTATGTATTTTGTTGACAAATTGTCTCCTTTGGTGGAAAACCAATTTTTTGTTAAATGCAACTGTATGGTTGGAAATTAATCTGTGTTAGATATGAATTCAAGTATTGTGTTAAAAACTCGTAGTTTTTGGTTATATTAAACTATTTTCCATTTAAAATAAAAATATTTTTTGGTTAAAATATCAACTGTGATATTTTTTGCTGAAAACTCGTCTTCTTAGAACGAAAACACAACTGCTTGGTTAAAAGTGGAACTAATTTTTCAAAAAGTTAATAAAATTGGTAATCGGTCGAGATTTTTGATATTCAAACGTTGCTTTTATTTGATTTGATTTTCACTTTTTGATATCATCTCTTTTATGAAAATGGGATAGGATCATTTTAAAAAAAGCTACAATATCTTGTCACGAAACCGAGGTTGACAAGGATTATACACATCTCTTTTCTTCTTTTTCATAAAAATTAGAGCGTGAACTAAAAGCACTCTACAGGCTAGTCTTTATGTTTTATGAACAGAGATTGAAAGAGAAACAAGAATGAAAAATAGGTGGAGACTCTTTTGCTATTCGCCGAGAGGAAATGTTCAAAATTTAGGTTTTTTCCGTTTTCGAGAAATTTTTTTCTCAAAATTTTTTTGCAGAATTGGGAATATTATTGCCCTCGATTTTCAAAATAGGTTATTATATAAAATTCCAATTTTGCATGCTCTAGATCTAGATACTCTCGAAATTTGATACACCATTCTCAAGCAATATTTCACCTCCAAAAATATTCTGAACTATTACACATTAGACTTTAGACTGGAAACAATTTTTTTTAAATATGTTTCGAGGTATCACAGGATATTGGAAAATACTTGAGATGATTTATATGTTTTTCTAAAATATTCCAATTTCCAAAAGCTTCTAATAAATACTACAAAATTGCAGACACAAATTCCAGAATCGTCTCGAATACTTAGAAATCTTCAGTAATATTTTTCAAAATTCTATATGTTCTTCCTTGTACTAAATAGCTATCATCACCGAAGACGGGCAACTGTGTGGTGAGAGATGTACGAACAACGCGGCTCAAAGAAAGGCGTAGCAGGACGTCGAGAGAACCTGCTCATCGATAGATGTGTCTGTAAAGACGCAGCATCCTATCAGCGTTGCCTATCGATGGCCTGACTTGATTACCGGAAAGCTTTCGATTCAACCTCCAATAGACTTATCATCTATCTGTTAGAAAGCTTAAAGGTTCATCCACACATCGTGAGGTGCATAGAAAGATTAATGATGCTTTGAAAAACCAGATTTACTTTCTCATCTGGAATATAGTATGATAACTAACAGTGTCATCTTTCAGAGATGTGTGTTTCAGGGCGACACCATGAGCCCTCTTGTCTTTTGCTTCACATTATTGCCACTATCTCTCGCACTTCGCGATTCCGAAGGGTACCTCTGCGGCAAATCTGGAAATCTAAAGCATAAGGTCACTGATCTATTTTACGTGGATGATCTTAAGATCTTTGCTAAAAATAAAGAGAAACTACATCTAGCTCTAGACATTGTCAAAGAGTACACTTAAGAGATTGGAATGGAGTTCACGTTAAAGAAATGCGCCAAGGTTTATTTGAAGAAAGTGAAACCTAATGGCATCCCCGAAGACCCTGAGCCCGCCGACAGAAGCGCTATACGACACCTTGGCGCTGAAGAGACCTATACATACCTGGGCGTGCCACAGAGCTGCATCCAGGACGTGACATCTATAAAGGGTACTCTCCGCTGCAGATACAAACTTCTCATGCGACAGATTTCGTCTTCCGAACTGTCGGCGAGAAACAAAGTATCTGCGACGAACATGTTTGCCGTCCCAGTAGTACACTTTCATTTGGATTGGTTTCATGGACGAAGTACGAACTCAGATTTATCGATATCGGGTCCCGAAAGGTTATGCACATGAACAAAAGCATGCACCTTAAATCTTCTGTTCCGTGACTTTACATCTCACGCCGTCAAGGTGATCGCGAAATACTGAATCTTGAATGTCTTTACAACAGGATTATGCTGGGTACAGCACATATAGTCGCAAATGGACACAAGAAGTCGGGCACAAAGAGTTTTATTTTGCCATGTCAAGATGGTGTCATTTCCACTCTAGCATACCGTCGCCACATTTTGAGCCAAGACATTCCCGATCATAGCTGCAGAGCGTGACATGCACACCTCGAGCATCTAGGACATATACTATCTAGTTGTCCAACTCATGCGGGAACGACCTACATCCAAAGGCACAATGCGGCACGGTTTACAAAACATATCTGCATGTATATGTAGGCTTGGTATAGGGTAGCCCTTTTAATAGAGGAAAAAAATTCCCGTCCATTTCCCTGTTTTTTCCCAATTCAAAAAACATTTTCTCGACCATAAAAATTAAAAGATTCAACCTCTTAAAGTTAACAAATTTTTTATATGATGGTATAAAAACCTAACTGCAAATTAAAACACTCAAATTGGGACTTTTTTTAATTTTAAACTTTTAAAATTGAAGCTTAAATTTTTTAAATTCAAACACTCAATAATTTACACGTAAACATGGAAGCTTTCAATACTTTTCAATTAAACAATTTAAAATTAAATGCCGTCAAACTGCAAGATAAAATCTTTTTAACTTTTATTAATTGTAAATTTTAAAAATTTGAAAACATGAATCTACGCTATCATTTTCAATACTAAATTTGTAAACTTTCAAAATTATACAATTTGAAAGAATTTTAAGTCAGAAAATTAAAAATGGAACAATTATTCTTTTGTTTAAAACATCACACTTGGTACACTAGAAGTTATTGTTTTTAATTTAAAGTCATTGAAATTTAATAATTGTTCAAATTTTGTTTATACATCAAAATTTGTTTTTGTTTGTAATTCCTTTTAAATATTTGAAATTCTTAAAAAGCTTCCAAATTTTATTTCGGAATCCTGAAAAATCTACATTCGAATTTTTTTCAATCTTTTCAAATTTTAAATTATATTTGAAATTTGTTTTAAACTTCTAAATATATATTTTTTTAATTATTTGAATTTTTTCTTAACATTTTTTAAATCCTGCAAAATTAAAAAATCGTCTTCAAATCTTCCAGATTCTTTTTTGACAATTTTGGAAATTTTTGGAAATCTTTTTATATATTCTCTTAAAACTAATTTGTAAAAATAAAACATCATTATCCATTTTCGTAGAAATCTTAATCAAATTTTTTCATTCCGCTGAAACCTTTCAGAGTGCTTCAAAAGATTCTAATTTTTTTGTTCGAAATCTGCATAAATCTACATTTTGTTTCAAATTGTTTATAATCTTTTCAAGCTTTAAATTATTTCTCATTTTTTTCGAAACTTACAAATATTTTTTAAACTTACTTAATTTTTTAAAACTGATAACTGCTCAATTTTTATTTATACATGAAAATACAACAATGTCACTAACGAATTAACATTTTTTTAAAAAGAACGATTACAATTGTAATGTGAACTTTGTACGACTCAAGACTTTTATTTTAAACAATTCAGTTTCAAATTGTTTAGTTTTGAATATTTGATTCATAGAAAGGACAAGCAGAATCAAACAAATTTTGAATGTACGGAAAATATTATACCTAGATATAGCTACTCGAAATCTAAAGGACCGGCATTATTTGCGAAAATCCAACAAATTGACTGAAAGAACTTATATGTCATTAACGATCCCAACGATGGGATCAATACCTTGTATAGCTCATTGTTCAAATTGATCGATAGTGTCATCCCAAAATATGACCCTCCTGATCACCGAGATAAGTTTCCAAAATGGTATTCGCAAGAATTAAAAATTAAGATAAGAAAGAAAGAGAAATATAGAAAAAAAAACAGTTCAAACTTAGCAAGATAACAATTATATTCAATTAAGAAAGGAGGTCAAATATTTGATGACTAGAGATTATTCAACCTACAAAACTAGTTGCGAGAACGCACAATTGAGGATTCTAAAAAATGTTGGAACTATGTTGGTGACCGGAAGGGCTACACCAGAATCCCTGGTATTATGCTATTGGACGGCATTGAATATAATCCTTCCTCAAGCTATAACAGAAGCACTAAACGAAAAATCACAGTTAGATCTAATTTATCTGGACATCGCAAAATTTTTCTATAAATTGAACCATAGTGTGCTAACTACAAAAATAAATAACACTTTTCTGCCAGGTATCCTGAAATTACTTTTAAATGATTTTCTAATAAACAGGAAAACCCAAATTCAATATTCAGATTGTGTATCGAAAGATTTTACTCAGACTCCTGGAGTATGACAAGGCTCACACTTAGGCCCAGTGCTATTTCTAATCCTCTTTAATGTAGATAAACAATCTGAAACAAAAACTAATACTTGCTGATGATACAAAACTTTTTGCAAAAATATCTACGGTTAGGGATTGTTTGATTCTACAAAAAGAGCTCCAGGTGTTCATCATGTGGTGCCTAGAACTATTTTTTTTTCTTTAAACTTGTTCTCGGGTGAAAAAGAACCCGGTTTTCCATCATAGCCACGGACTGAGGCATAGGCGTAGTTTGCAAGTCGTCTTTTACCGCTGTTATGCTTACACAGCGGCCTTGAGTGTTGAAGGTGACAGCAGTCGCCTCTAAATGCTTTCTTAGAGCTACCATGTGGTATTTTTACATTATTATACATGTTATGAGGAAAGTTTTAGGCTCCGGAAGCTACGTTTTTGGTTTCTTGAAGCAACCAATCCCGACGCAACTGGAACGTGTACGTCATCCACTTCTACTCCTTCTGTCCTAGAAGGTAAGCAAGAGCGGGAAATTTACGCGAGAAAACATCGTTCAACACTGTTCACTGGAGTCAATGCCCCAGGTGTGAAAAACACATCTTCTCCTGGGAAGTCTGGGTTTTCCAGGACTTCAGGGTTCCTGGAGTGAGTTCCTCGAGGACACGAGATTGAACCAATGCCCCAGGTGTAAAAAACACATCTTCTCTGAGGAAGTCTGGTTTTTCCAGTACTTTAGGGTTCCTGGAGTAAGTCCCTCGAGGACACGAGCTTGATGCAATGCCCCAGGTGTAAAACACACATCTTCTTTGGGGAAGTTTGGGTTTCCCAGTACTTTAGGGTTCCTGGAGAAAGTTCCTCGAGGACACAAGATTGAACCAATGCCCTAGGTGTGAAAAACACATCTTCGCCGGGGAAGTCTGGGTTTTACAGTATTTTAGGTAGCTTGGAGAATTTTCATCGTGGACACGAGATTGATGCAATGCCCCAGGTGTAAAAAACACATCTTCTCCGGGAAAGTCTGGTTCTACCAGTACTTTAGGGTTCGTGGAGTAAGTTTCTCGAGGACACGAGATTGAACCAATGCCCCAGGTGTAAAAAACACATCTTCTCCAGGGAAGCCTAGTTTTTACAGTACTTTAGGGTTCCTAGAGTAAGTTCCTCGAGGACACGAGAAAGAACCAATGCCCCAGGTGTGAAACACACATCTTCTCCTGGGAAGTCTGGGTTTTCCAGTACTTTAGGGTTCCTGGAGTAAGTTCATCGAGGACACGAGATTGATGCAATGCCCCAGGTGTAAAAAACAAATCTTCCTTAGGGAAGTCTGGTTTTTCCAGTCCTTTAGGGTTCCTGGAGTAAGTTCCTCGAGGACACGAGATTTAACCAATGCCCCAGGTGTAAAAAACACGTCTTCTCCGGGGAAGTCTGGTTTTTACAGTACTTTAGGTTGCTTGGAGAAGGTTCCTCGAGGACACGAGATTCATGCAATGCTCCAGGTGTAAAAAACACATCTTCTCCGGGGAATTCTGGTTTTACCAGTACATTAGGGTTCGTGGAGTAAGTTTCTCGAGGACACGAGATTGAGCCAATGCGCCAGGTGTAAAAAACACATCTTCTCCAGGGAAGCCTGGTTTTTACAGTACTTCAGGGTTCCTAGAGTGAGTTCCTAAAGGATACGAGATTGGACCAATGCCCCAGGTGTGAAAAACACATCTTCTCCGGGGAAGTCTGGTTTTTCCAGTACTTTAGTGTTCCTGTAGTAAGTTCCTCAAGGACACGAGATTGATGCAATGCCCCAGGTGTAAAAAAGACATCTTCTCCGGGAAAATCTTGTTTTACCAGTACTTTAGGGTTCGTGGAGTAAGTTCCTCATAATGATGGTTGATTTATGATGATGTTTGATGCTTTATGATGGTTGATGGTTGACGGCTAACGGTTTACCGCTGACGGTTTTTGGCTGATAATTGATGGTTGATGGTGCTTGATGGTGTTTGATGGTTCATGGTGTTTGATGGGTGATGGTTGACGGCTCACAGAGAACGGCTGACGGTTGACTGCTGATAGTCGATAATTGATGGTTGATGGTTTCTAGTGGTTGATGGCTGAAGACTTACGCCTGAGGGCTGATAAAAGATGGTTTGTTGTTGATGGTGGTTGATGGTTGATGGTGACTGATTGGTAACGTTTGACGGCTCATAATTGACTGATAATTAATGGTTGAATGCTGTTGATAGCTTATGGTGGTTGATGGCTGAGATTTAACTGTTGATGATTGATGGTTGAATATTGGTGGTAGTTGATGGTTGATAGTGGTTGATAGTTTATAGTGGTTGATGGTTGATAGTGGTTGATGGTGGTTAATGGTGGGTAATAGTTGAAGGTTGAAGGTTTATGAATTATGGCTGATAATTAATTTTTGAAGGTTGATAGTGGTTGATGATTGTCTGTAGCTGCCAGTTGACTGCTGATAATTGATGGTTAATCGTTGGTGGTGGTTGATAATTGATATTGTTTGTTGATGTTTTTTAATGTTCGTTAATGGTTGATGGTTGACGGTTGACGGTTGACGGTTGATGGCTAATCATTTATGGTTGATCGTTGATGGTGGTTGATATTTGATTGTAGTTGATGGTTGACGGTCGATGGTTGACAATTGATGGCTGATAATTTATTGTTGATGTTGGTGGATGGTTTATGGTGGATGATAATGAGCGGTTGACGACTGATAATTAATGGTTGATCGTTGGTGTTGGTAGATGGTTTATGGTGGTTGACGGTTGATATTTGATAGGCGATCGTTGAAGGTGTCTGATAGTTGACGGGTAATGGCTGATAATAATTAATGGTTGATCGTTAATAGTTTATGGTGGTTGATAAATGATGGTTGAGGGCTGATAGTTGATGGTTCATCGTTGGTGGTGTTTGATGAATGATAGTGGTTGATAGTTGACGGTTGATGGTGTACAGTTGATGGTGGTTGATGGTTCAGGGTAGCTGATGTTTGGAGATTGGCAGTTGAAGGCTGGTAGCTGATAAAATATAGTTGATATTTGATTGTGGTTGATGGTTGATAATTGATGGTTGATTTACAGTTCAAGGGTTTTAATCCTCAGTAACGATTCCAGTCCACCTACAGCAATTAGCAGAATTGAACTGAAAATCAGTTAAAGAAACGTCGCTCTGACTACGCGTCAGCGCGACTCCTTTTTAAAAAGTTGAATCTTATCTTGACCCCGTCACACTCAGCTCAGGAGAGGACAACATTTTTTTAATTTCGCAAACGTTCAGATAACATTCAAAAGAACCTATAGTCGAAGTTTAAACAAATCCGTAAGAAAAGTGTGTTCGTGACCGTACCTCCTTAACTGTCAACTATGACAATTTTTGACGAGAATTCATCTTTTATGGTTGAAAATACAACCACTTGGTTAAAATGTTAACTAATTCCTTAAAAATTCATCTCTATGGTTAAAAGTAATTTATTTTTGTGAAAAGTCGTTTTTTGGGTTAAAATTTATCTTCTTTCGTTCAAATTTCATCTTTTTGATTAAGAACGGAATGTTTGACTACAAATTAATCTGTCTTCAGTGAAGATTCAACTATTTTGTTACGAATTGGTCGTTGTTGGATGAACTATGCTGCTGTTCATTTTAAATTAAAATATTTTTCCTCGAAACGTTTAAACTATTATATTTCTTCTAAAGAATTTACATATTTATGTTGAAAATTGCACTACGCTGGTAGAAAATTCATTTTTTTGGTTGCAGATTCATTTATTTGTTTTAAAGTTTAACTACTTATGATTTTCCTGTAAATAATTTCCTATAATTTTTTCGTCATTAGAGGAATTATAGGAAGAAAAAAATCGCAAAAAAATTATGAGAAATTCATTATTGAAACATCGTTATATCATAGTAATAATAATTATTATTATTTTCACATGATACTTTTTCGCAAGGTTTCGGTTGAACATTCATCCCTTCGGTCGAAAATTTGGTTAAAAATTCATTTGTTTTGGTTGAAAATTAACTTGTTTCGTGGAAAATTCATTTTTCTTAATTTCCAAGTCAGAAGTTTTTTCAAATATTCCACTTATCGGCTTGAACATTCCATTTTAAGTTTGAAAATGAAAAAAGAGGGAGAAAAAAAAACGTCAACCAAAAACCAACCTCTGACTTTTTCCTTTCTCCGTCCTTTTTATACTAACAGTCTAATTAAAAATTCTTATGCAAATCAAATAATCAAAACATAATACCTGCAATAAAAAAAGAGACATATACATATCTAATTTTGCATTCATTAGTGAAAAAAAAGGAAAATTGGAAAAAGATATAAAAATTATTGTTTATAATAAAAATAAATAAGTGTTTAAAATTCTATCTATTCAAATAATTATTTAAAATTAAAACAAAAATGGTAATCATTAATTTCACGTGTATGGATATATACATGTCTTATACATACCAAGAATATATTGTGTGATCAAGATTTAATGCTGACGTTTTTGCAATACTGAAGTATACTGGGATTCTTCGTGAAATATATAAGACAAATAGAAATTATTTTACGATAAAAGTGAATATGGTAAGCGGTGACTTTAAGAATATGACATCAGAAGAAATGAAGGAATGTCATGTAGGCAGATATTACCCAAGCTTCCCACACCTTTTTATGATAGTTGTTGCAAATTGCGATTCACTGCAGACTGTGTATAATTAATTCAATGCAAAAATTGTAAAATAAAACATAATTATCCTTGTAGCCTGAAGCTTGAACAAAACTAAATTAGAGCATTAAAGCTTTATTGTATTTTTTTTCTCGTATTTTTACTTGAATTGCCATTTTTGAAAATTTTATGTCAATGCAAATAATGAACATTTACGTAAGAGATCATGATTTTTAATATTAAAAACTTGTGAAGGAGCTCTAATTACTATGATGCGCCGGCAGCGTAAGCTGTCAAATTAATGTTATTAATTTGTTCAATTGGGTGGGATCGTAATTACCATAAATTAATGCAAGATGCTTCCTTCTTTGGCTGCCCTGTTGCCGTTGGATCTTAATGTTAAAAAGTTTTTTCTTTTGAATAACTGACGCACTGCCTCTAGATGTGATTAAATGTATTCAAATTAATCAAAAATGGGATAGAAAACAGATATTGAAATTTTGATGGATTTGATAAAACATAAGCGATTTCATATTCGACTTACCATAACCTAGAGCTACTGCCACACTTTGTTCACCAGGGTGAAAGAAGTGGGCAAGGTTTAGATTTCTCGGTTTTGGAAAAGGATGTAACTTGTCAGGTTCACACCATTCCTTGGACCATTTGACTTGGTTAACAACTGTACTAGGACTGATTCGCCATTTCTATTCTGGGTTCAGTATGCTGATTCGCACAATCTATGAATCCTTGACGGTGGAAAACGATCTTTGCTGGTTTAGAATGTAAATGGCTACACGTCTGTATGCCATTATGCCACTTAAATTTGCGCTCTGCCTTCCATCGACTAAAGATCCAAAAGTGTCATACGTCCGTCCATGAATCTATGTGAGTCAATTAAATTTGTTAAATTAGGTCTGATGATGCCATAATTCTATGCCGTCTCGGTTCTTCTGAATGCGGTAGAAACGCATGTCCATTTGGAAAGGATAAATGGAAGGAAGCTATATTATGAATAGTTGACTTTTAAGAAATGCTGACTGTCATAACGTGACTCAAAGGCACCTTTGATTCCTTACATTTAATATTTTCGGTACTGGTGGGTCATAAAAGGTTCAAAAATAGGTCAATCGATGCGTCTCGAGCATGTCAACAAATAAACTCCATGCAGTATTGTCGTATTTTGAATATCAAAAAAGTTTTTCTCATATAAATAGAATAAACAATTTTTTGGAATTTTACAAATCAGTACTGGTGGGTCATTAAATGTTCAAAAATAAGTCAATCGATCCGTACGAGGACGCCAACAAATAAACCACATGTAGTACACTCGTATTTTGAGCATAAGAAAGGTTTTTCTCATATACATAGCATAAACTATTTTTTGGAACTTTACAAAACAATGCTGGTGGGTCATAAAAAGGTTGGAGAATAGGTCAATCGATGCGTCTCGAGGACGCTAACAAATAAACTACATATGTTATACTCGTATTTTGAATATAAGAAAGGGTTTTCTCATATAAATAGAATAAATCATGTTTTGGAAGTTTATAAATCGGTACTGGTGCGTCATAAGAGGTTCAAAAATAGATTAATCGATGCGTCTCGAGAACGCCAACAAATAAACTCCACATAGTATTGTCCTATTTTGAATATCAAAAAAGTTTTTCTCATATAAATAGAATAACCAATTTTTTGAAACTTCACAAATCAGTACAGGTAGGTCATGAGAGGTTCAAAAACAGATTATTCGATGCGTCTCGAGGACGCCAACAAATCAACTCCATATAGTATTGCTGTTTTTTGAATATCAAACAAGTTATTCTCATATAAATAGAATGACCCATTTTTTGGATCTTTACAAATCGGTACTGTTGGGTCATTAAATTTTCAAAATTAGGTCAATCGATGCGTCTCGAGGACGCAAACAAATAAACTACATATAGTATACTTGTATTTTGATTATAAGAAAGGTTTTTCTCATATAAATAGAATAAACCAGTTTTTGGAAGTTTATCAATCGGTACTGGTGGGTCACGAAAGGTTAAAAAATAAGTGATTCGATGCGTCTTAAGGACGCCAATAAGCAAACACTATACAGTATTGTTGCATTTTGAATACCAAAAAAGTTTTTCTCATATCAATAGAATAAACAATTTTTTGGAACATTACAAATCAGTACTGGCGGACATAAGAGGTTCAAAAACAGATTAATCGATGCGTCTCGAGGACGCCAACAGTTGAACTCCATATAGCATTGTCGTATTTTGAATATCAAACAAGTTTTTCTCATATAAATAGAATAAACCATTTTTTGGATCTTTACAAATCGGTACTGTTGGGTCATTAAATTTTCAAAATTAGGTCAATCGATGCGTCTCGAGCCCCCACCCCCTCATATCAGACTGGAAGTCTCCGTTTATGTAATTCGATCCAAACTCTCCGAGCGTCGCCATGAAATTTTTCCAGACCGCTCCCTGTCTCATTTGTGACGTCAGTTGACGCACGCTGGAGTCGGATTCGCTCTTCTGGATTTATTTTTCCTCTCGAGTTAGAACCGCGGCGCCCAGGGGTAGTTGAACCTTATAAGAAAAATTTAAAAATAGATTCAGTTTGAGGAAAGGAATGAAGAATTTTCAAAATTAGACTTCAATCCGCCATTTTGAATTTTCAATTTTTTAAATTTGGGTCGGAGTTTGTATTTCAATTTGTTGAATTCTATTGGATTCGAAATGATTCGTTTCAGTTAATTCCATTTTCTTTAAATTACATCGACTTTGGGTTTATTCAGTTTAACTTAGTCGGATTTGAATGAAATCCTTTAAATTCCATTGTATACTGTTGTATTTCATTGAGTTCCCTTGAATATTGTTGTGTTTCATTGAATTTCTTTGAATATTGTTGTATTCAATTGAGTTCCCTGGAATATTGTTGTATTTCATTGGATTCCCTTGAATATTGTTGTATTTCATCGATTTCCCTTGGATTCTATTGGAATCCATAGAATTCCTTTCAATTCATTATCTTGAACTTGATAGAGTTTGATTAATATAAATTAAAGTACATTAAATACCGTTGTATTTGATCGAATTCCATTGAATGCTGTTTTATTTCATTAAATTCCATTAACTTCAGGTTAATTCAGTTCGACCTATGTTAGTCAAATTGTATTAAAATACATTACATTCTATTGAATACTGCTGTATTTCATTAGATTCCCGTGAATATTGTTGCATTTCATTGAATTCCCTTGAATTCTATTCGAATCTATAAAAATCCTTTCGATTCATTCTGTTGAATTTCGTAGAGTTTGATTAATATAAATTAAAGTACATTAAATACCGTTGTATTTCATCGAATTCCATTGAATGATGTTTTATATAATTAAATTCCACTGACACTAGGCTTATTCAATTCAACTTATGTTAGTCGAATTTTATAGAAATACATGTAATTCTATTGCATACTGTTGTATTTTATTAGATTCCCTTCAATATTGTTGTATTTCATTGAATTGCCTTGATATCGATTGAAATACATAGAACTCCTCTCAACTCATTCTGTTGAATTTGGTAGAATTTGATTAATATAAATTTAAGTACATTAAGGCCATGTGACGAGTGGGTCACGTGACCGGCTTCCTACCTTACCGACACTTTTTTTATTTGTAAACTTATTCAGGTTATATGTTGAGAGAAGAAACAGGGAGAGAGAAATTGGTGATAAGGCAGAGGAAAAGGGTTTGGAATTTCGAATAGAAACTTAAGAGTGGTAAGGGTAGCAAAGTTGCACAAGTATGCCTGCAAGAAATACTAAATATAGTGAGGAGAGGTAACCCGGCACATTCAAGATGGGAGGAGGAGAGATGGCAAGTTAGAAGGGAATGGAGAATGTGTGGCGAGGGGAGGGAGTGACAGGTAGTGGAGGGTGAAATCAGTAAGAAGCAGCAAGAGAAGAGGTGGGAAAAGATTATGGAGTCGAAATATAATAAATGGTATAGATTCGTCGAGTTGGAAGGGGTCCCAAAATATCTAGGGAAATTGAAAAAGGAGTGCAGGTGGTCCAGGATGATACGTTTCAGAATGGGAGAAGGCAGGAATGAGTGTAAATATTGGATAAGTGAAGAAATGAAAATGTGTAGGGTATGTAGGTATGAAAGGGAATCGTGGGAGCACGTGTTGGAGAGATGTGCAGAGGAAGAGGAAGGCGGAAAGATTGTGGTGGATAAAGTTAGGTGGATACTTAGCGATTGTGGACAAGGGGAAAAGTGGATGAAGAGTTTAGAAGAGAAAAGGGAAGAGAGAATGCATGGGGAGGAGAAAAGCAAAATTGAAGCATGTATAAGGAAAATTAGTGTTGCGTGACTTGGAAAAGCTTGACGTGTAATGGCAAGAAGAAACTGAAGCCCTGGAAGGTCTCGCGCACTTGCTATAATAGTTAGTAAGGTAATATTTAAGAACTTATAAATAATAAGAAGGCGAAGCGATTATAGGTTATGATAAGCATAAGGAATAGTGGTTAAGTGAAATTGTAAAAGATATAAACGGAACGGAGCCCTCAAACCCGTAAAAGGGAGAGTAATAAAATACAACAATTATAATCAAGAAAACAATGAATAATTTAGATGAATCTTGAACAAATAAAAAAGCAAATGGAATAGTTAAATTCTCAAACAAAAACATCGAATTTGCATAAAAATAGTTAAATTTTTAATCAAAAAGAATTATTTTTAACCTTTGAAATTAATTTCCTACCAAAAAACAACGAATTTGAAAGAAAATATATTTAAATTTTCAACCAAAAAAATAATAATTTGTAACCAAACAGTTAAATTTTCAACAACAAAAAATGAATTATCAAAAAATAGTTACATTTTACATCTAAAAGGAATTTTCAAACCCTTCAAAATTCTTAAAAAGGTTTCAAACTTTTATTTCAAAATCTTCAAAAATCGAATCTTCTTAATATTTAATTTTCTTGTTCTTAAAAAATTATTTGTCTGAAGTAATCGTTTTAACGAATCAAAATTTGTATTCATTATAAATGCACTCTATTATGTTCAATTCTCTAAATTGAAGAATGAATCCACAAATTTATAAATTTTCAAAATTATATCGTTTTACGCAATTTTAAACTAGAAACATTAAATTAAGTTATTAGGTTAAATTATTTTAATGTTAAGTCGTTGTACATGAATAATTTTTCAATTGTTATTTATACATCCAAATTTGTTTGGAAATCTTTTAAAACATTGTCTTAAAACTATATTTTTTTACTAAAAAATCACTTTACATTTTCCCAGAAAATCGTCAAAAATATACATTTTATTTAACATTTTTGGGAATCTTCACAAATTTTTAATTATTCTTGAAAATTTTTCACGACTTCTCAATATGTCTTAAACTTATTCCAATTTTTTCCGAATTTATAACTGTTCAATTTTTATTTATTGAAGTATTTCAATTATATTTCTATTCAATAAAGTAAACACATTTTAATGTTTTTTAAAAATATTGATAAATTAAAAAAAAGTAAGCTTTCTCCTAAGTTTTTTACTTATTTATAAAGATACTTTTAGACTTTACGTTTTAGTTTTCTTTTTAATTAAACTAATATTTCCATTTTTAAAACTCACTAGCTTATGATTTTTGAGTCTTAACTCTTTTTTAATTTATGCAATTAAGATAAACATCTCAGTAATCGCGATGGCAAATTTCTTGCTTTTTATGTGTGTAAATTCGTGAAGAGTAATATAGTCTTCAAATATCATTTCAATGTGTCAAGACGAATCAATTTCAGTTTCGGCCAATTCATTTTAATTCGCGAGATTTCAAGTCAAGCTACAATTTGCCAGAATTCGCCAGCACGAATACAGTTAAAAATTGACCTATTCAATTGAATTCTTAATGTATAACTAACGCACAGGGGCATATAGGATCTGCTGTAAATATATATTAATGATTCCCGTAGCTCAGCGGTCCTCCTCTGGACCTATACACTTGGTATCACTGGTTTGAGACTTGAGGCATGCAACTTTTATTAATTTTTGTTCGAAATGACCTTGACCACGAATTAAGGCGAATTAAAACGCATTCAATTCGCGCTGGCTCAGTTCATTTTAACGAATCAAAAAGCCAAATTCTGGCGAATTTAATTATGTTAATTCGCCGCAATCCTCGCGAATTAGTTTCGTTTTACTGGGATCGTAAACTTCAATTATCTTATTTGAAAAATTCGAGTCTGGGCTTGGGGGGGGGGGGGCAATCTTGTACATAAACAAATGGGGACTTGTTTTAAGCGCAATAAAGTAAGCTTTATCATGGTATAAGCTGTCTTTTTGTGCTACTTTTTTTCTTACGAGTAAATTACCAAAATGTGCAGATGTTTTGGCGGGGCCTTCGTATCGTGAACGGATAGTAGACTTCTCATATGAGGTTGGCACCTTATAATATTTAAAATAACGTATTTGAGGTGCCAACTTCAAATGATTTCAATCTGATTTCGAGTTTCAGTCATAGCGGTGGTACCAACTCTGCAGGAGTTTGTATGGTGCTATCCACTCGAAATCAGATTGAATATAAAAATTTGTTTATGTTGTGTGTTCTGGTATTGTTATTTAGCTATACATCTATTGGAATATTGCCACACATGTAATGCAACGTTGTGGAAGAATGATTTTTAAAAGAATTGAAATTTGCAGGCATGGAGAATCGAACCCCAACTGCTAAATATAAGGTCTAAGACTAAGTTGAGTGAATTACCACTAATCAGAGTCTAGACTAGCTGGCACAATTCTCATCTTACTTAAATAGATGATCACTCATCCGCTAGACTAGACGGGCTAAAATGAGTGTAAGGCAAAAATCCAATACCGCTACTGCAAAGTAAAATTGCAATACTTGTGTGGTAAATGGCGCGTATTTGAAACGACAATTTTCGAATTTCACCTTCCAATACCGTCATTGCAATTTTGTCTTATACTCGTATAGTAAAAGTGTGGTAACATCCCAAACATTTTTAACCGTGAAAATCTGGTTATTTTCGAGGTTACTTCGTATTTTGACTAGTTAGAACTAGTTTTTACTAGTTTCGTGTTTTAGCGGGAATTTATATAAAAAAATATCGTCATTCTGGGTTGCCGAACACCAATATTACCACGTCCAACTTCCGTATTATCACTTTTTAACATATAAGTTACGTAACACTTCTCATGATATACAGAGATAACGGAGCAAAATAAAAAGTAGTTCTTGTATTGTAAAATTTAGAAAATTATCATTGTGGCCACCCAGTCGGGAGAACTAGGAAAATCGACAAAAAGGCGGGATAAAGCTGAGACTAAAATATTGTGCAGGGAAGTTTTCCGCATTTTACAATTCACACTTTTGTAGCTTGTAAATTATTGCTAAATAAACTTTTTCCGACAATTTCTGGTTCCTTTCAACATTATATGTGGGAATCCATATAAAAATGGTCCTTATGGTGGTGGGTTCTAGTTTAGTAAATATTCGCGTTTATCTAACTCAGGGTCAAAATTATTATTTTATGGTTCAAGTAGGAAATTGACTCTATTTCCCTAGGAGCGTTTAGCGGAGCGGTATTTGGGCTGATGCCGTAAGAGTGACAGAGATGGTAATGAAGCACTCTTAGTGCCGGATTGTGACTTTCGATGTAGGTCGTTCCCGCATGAGTTGGACAACTAGATAGTATGTGTCCTAGATGCTCGGGGTGTACTCGAGATCGATAACGTTTGATGTATTTAGCTCATTCCTGATATTGAAGTCAAGGCCAAGTGTTTCAACAGGCTCCTCCGCTGCTTTGTACAAAAACGCTCCTTCACCCACTTCTTCGTGTTTCCTGATCATTTCAAGAATAGGGTCTTGTCCATTTGCGACTATATGTGCGGTACCCAGAATATTCCTGTTGTAAAGACATTCAAGATTTAGTATTCCGCGACCACCTTGACTGCGTGAGATGTAAAGTCGCGGGACAGAAGATTTAAGGTGCATGCTTTTGTTCATGTGCATAACTTTTTGGCACCCAGCGAGATCGAGCCAATCGTCGAGAATGAGAAGTGCTTAATATACTGGAATTACATATTCTCGGAAATTTTCTCTGCCGCGCACGCAAGACCTGACATAGTTCCCCTTGACTACGAGGAACGAACTATGTTCGTTGTCGAATTCTCTGCAGCAGTTTCCAAAAATATCACGGTTAAGGAGAAACAAGAGAAAGACCTCATTAGGCAATTTTTACGGTTGTACCTCAAGTATTCTGTTCATCTGGTCATCGTTTACATCGGTGCAGTCGGAGATGCCAAGCATTGCATACAGCAATATGTCTTACGTATAGTAGAATAAAAGATCAAAGTTGATTTGTTTTCATTAAACTGTATTACAATAAGAAAAGCAATTGAATCATATTTTATTTTATGAATTGGAAATTTTTTACAGGATGGAAGCAATAATAATGGTTATGTCCCATATGTGGATTACACGCGGGATTATTTGCCACCAACTACTCCAGGCATGGGGTCTTCTCGCGAATCTCTTAGCCGTATTCCTTTAAGTGGAATATTAGGATCTAAGAAAATAGGATTCAGTTCTTCTAATCTCGAATCGACCCCATCACAAACGACAATAATTGACCCTCGTTATTCTGCAACTTACGGCAATCCTTACCTCAGGTAAGTTTAATGTCAGCTTTCATTTTATTGCCTGGAATTCAAAAGGTTAAAAAAACTCAACATTGTGCACACATTAAAGATTGTGTCAAATTATAACTGTAACAGTTTTCTAAGCATACAGTTCATGTCCAACCCTCCGATATATATATATATATATATATATATATATGTTTTGAGGACACGAAGCGACCCAAGAATGACAGCTTTCTGCATCCATCTCGCAAGTGCCGTGGCATATTTTTGGCCAAGAATCGCCAAGAATGTAAAAAATTAAAAAAAAATAATCCTGGCGGGTAGGTTTCGGTCCAGTTTTGGTTTCAAAATCCATCTCGGAAGCCCAAAAACTAGCCACGCCCGAAAACCCGACCCGGCACGACAGTTTAATCAGAACATTACTATAGAGCTTTAATAGGTAATCTGTGGTACGTTAACATCAATTATCGGTAAAGTTACTGTAAATTACTGTGAATGTTTGAATATTTTTAAAATAAAAATTCGGATGGTGTCGGGTGGGGCCTTCTCGTTTTCTCGCTGGGTTGTTAACCCGAAAACCCATTCTTTTTGGACCTAAAAGTATGCTAAAGCCCAATTTAATCTGATAATTAGAAATCTCCGTTTTTCTAATAGACCACTGAAGCTATGTTACAAAAATCTGACATAACGCATATATAGCAAAGTAATTTTGAAGAAAATATAAACTAATACTCCCTTCCATATATCAAATCGATTTATCATTCTAACGCGTGTCTCCATTGACCCCTTTGTAAGCAGAAAAACCGTCGTCTTCTTGAGAGATGCTTCGTTAATGCGTACGCCAATCTCAGAAGATATATCGTTCAATATGCGGGATGCAAGATGCCAGATCAGGATCCAGACGTCCGTAGACACCCGTTTTCAATGAACAACCGCGGGATACAGTTTTGGAATCAGGCAAACTCATAGATTGAGAAAACAGAGTGACATTGTGCCTATGGAAGTCTATTGAAGTGACACTCGAAATAAAATGTCCTGCAAAGTTAATGGAAGTGTATTATCGCTTTTTTCCGTTTACGGAATAGTGTCTTAATTTAAATCAATAATTTATTTGAGTGGTATTTGTTTAGTATAAATACATTATATAATTTTATAAATTTCTTTGAGTTAATGCTAACTAAAAATATCCGCATGAAAATATAAGAAAGTTGAAAAATGACCTCTATTTTTGCGTACCACTTACAACTTACGAGATATTTGCAGCTTGAAAAAACGTTCATTTACAAAATGCCACTCGAATTTCACGTGTATTTCTGCGCGAATGTTGACTTATATTTCTACGGCAATATTTCCCTCTAGGATGTAACAGACAATTAAGGGCCCTGGAAATCGAGTGGAAATCGCAAAAATAAGTAAGGAAGTTACTTTTCTCGGGTTTTTCTTTGCGCGCTCCAAGTGAGAAAAGGAGAAACTACCACCCGTTATGACTAACGATAGGTCAAGTTTAACACGGCCATTTTGATTTTTGCCATGCTATTAGAACTGGATATTTCCAGATTATACAAACATTTCATGTATGTTTACTAATTGAGTGCTATGCATTAGGCACCCTGAAGAATTTATTGCTGTTGGTTTCATTTCTTGAACCTTGTTAATATTATAAAATATCCATTGATTTTGTTGAATTTTATCCTTATTTTATTTTAATTGTGCATGTAATTTTCATTTTTTTTTTATCATGTGATAATCCATTGTGCTTATGTGTGACATGTTGGTTAGGAATACTTTACGTAATT
Organism: Andricus grossulariae; assembly: GCA_011634705.1. Taxonomy (NCBI): domain Eukaryota; kingdom Metazoa; phylum Arthropoda; class Insecta; order Hymenoptera; family Cynipidae; genus Andricus; species Andricus grossulariae. The sequence goes on along the minus strand of JAABKJ010075445.1, from coordinate 192,541,825 downwards.
TTCAGCTATTCATACGGAATATTCGGGATTTCGGGAGTGAGTTCAGGCTTTCTTTTTTTAAATCTGAGATTGTTCGAGAACATTATTTCGGGAAAAATTCGAGCTATTAGTACGGAATTTTTAGAAATTGCTGTAAATTTCTGATTTTACTAGGACTTTTTCGAATTTAACAAAATTTCGGGAATGGTTTGAAATTCTTCTTTGGAATTTCGTGAACATAGTCGGAATTCGGTCTGGAAGTACAGAATTATTCGTAACTTTGAAATTTAAGAATTTCCGTGAGATTTTTGCGATTTCAGTGAGATTTCTGTAGGGTTTTCGCGATTTCTGAATTAGAGTAGGGATTTTCAGCTTTGAAAATTTCAAAATGGAGAACTCCACCATTAAAGTAGATCGGTTTTGGGCGGAAACCGCTGACTCAATTATAAATTGGGCAAGTTCGCTGACTAAAGTGGAACTGCGGGAAACTCTAGACTATCTCAACCTATCCACTGATGGAGATGACATGGCGATGAGGTGGCTCCTGGTAAGGTTCCACCAATATTGTAGTTACATGCATCAGTCGTGGAAAGAGAGTGGGGGGCGAGACTTGACAGCCGAGACCGAAAGGCTTCACGTTTCGCGAAACGCTACGAATGTAGACGCGCCAACTGCTCTCAGCGTCCCTATGACGACGTCGCGCGTACATCCAACGGGCTTCTCAACGGAGTATACCACGTTTGCGGTTACGGAACACTTGTTCACACCAGCATCGAATGCTGGCAGTGTAACTTTTGCACGTAGCTTGATGAACGTAGTTACGTTCTCTCCGCTTACACACACCGCACCCTTGTACACACCCGCGAGTCGTTCGACTATGATCCCTACAGCATTTCCGGAAGTAATCCAGTCAACTGGAATAAGGCTGACGCCGTTCACAGCTGATCGCGCTTCAACAAGCGGCCTTGGGAAGGACTTGCCTTCGATGAATTTCCCAAACTTTTCGAGCGTTGATATTGCGCTTGAGCTATTATGGAGATAAACCCTCAAGTTTATTTATTCTCGATCGTCCAGGCGCGACCGAATCGAGAATATATCAGCGTAGCCAAAAACGAATAAAGAGTTCGGTTGGAGTTGAACCGTATCGAAATATGAGTGCGTGCGAAAATGGGTTAGTCCACGCGCCATGGGCAAAAACGAGTTAAATCTTTAACTTGTTTTTGCCCGTAGCACGCGGGCTAATTCGTTCTTGCGCTGAGAAATAATCAACCCGCTTTTGCTTCGAATCTTGTCTTAGCCCGCTTTTGCTATCAGCCCCTCATTTCTACTCTTACAGAATTGTTCAGACTCTCACCCGTAGCACATTTTATGACATCAATAAAAACGTTTCTGCTTTCTCGGAGAATAAAACTATTTTTTTAAGTAAATCAGTTATATTTATAAGGTATAACATTAGTATTTTGTCAGAACATTGATAGTTTATGTAAAGTGAATGAATTTTCAGCATGTGGACGATATAAAATGTATTTTGTAATTAAATTCATAATTTATAAAGCAGTCAATTGCAGATGATCATACGATATTCCCCTAAATTACCAATTTATGATGCTTATTAGTTCAAAATAAATTTCACTCTTATCCACAATATTGCAGAGTCGGTGAAACTCATTTCAACAGTAGGTTTAATGAATTCAATAATTTCGAAGTAATAATCTATTTATACAACCTTCAACTAGAATTATGCCTTTTTTCAATGTAGCTCTTTTAATTAACTTCCCGTATATGCATAGCATGAAAGCCTCGTGAATATAAATTCCTGATGAAGAGGTCAAAATGTCTATAAACCGTTTATAGTATATTATGTACTGAGGAGTGAAACAGTCTCTTTATCCGAGCGTGAGTTTTGTAAACGCGCGAGGATAAAAAGACGTTTCACTCCTTAACATACGATACGTTCTGTATTACAAGTAGGGTTAGACACGTCTTTGCGGGAAGATCAATGTTTACATGACGAGTTGTAAAACCATGACCTTGCGAACATTGAGCTCCATGTGAAGACGTGTTTCAGAAATAGTCATTAGTCCATTGACAATTGAATAATTAAAGTTCAACTATCAATTCATATTGTTTAAATTATGAATTAAAATTTAATTTCTAATTAAAATTGTTCTCATATGAGAATTAAGATTTAATTTCTAATTAAAATTGTTCTAATTGAGAATTAAAGTAGATGTATAGGGCCGGTTCTAACCCAAGATTCCTACCTTACCGACATCGAGAAGATTCTAGCTGTAGTGGTTCGTAACCTTCACTTTTTTCTGTATTTTCTATTTTTACATAATAATCAAAAATTGTTCGTGCTGGGATTGTGATAACGCCCGTTCGTTCAAACGGATAAGTTGCACCATTAATTTCAATACATTTATGTGTGTAGTTTATATTTACTTTATTCTTAAGAAAAAATTCAGAGCCTGAGACTCCATCTTCATCTACTCGTACATCATCAGGAATTATATTTAGTATATTTAAAAATCCAAGTATCACGACCTTAATTTGACCTAGAGCATAAAGAGGTAGATCATTTATTCCTGTTAGTGTCAACACTTCATTTTTATTTATTTTTATTTCGGGGTCAATCGCACTGCTTTTAATTAGATTTCGACCAGCACCAGTGTCGAGCATCATACGTGCCGGGCTTTTTATACCAACGGCAGATACCATGATCGAAGAAATTATATTATTCCTACTGAGATGAATTTTGATTTCATTTTCCTTATTTGTAATTTCTATAGGTGCTTCAGTTAATGATTCGGCGCCTTCTTCCCAGCACCAATTGGCGGAATAGCGTTGTAGTTTTCCTTGTTCTGCGTGTAAGTTTGAGGGCTTTGTTATCCGTTTCGATTTTGTAAATATCTACTCTTTTTATAACAATCCTTAGCGATGTGGCCAGGGATATTGCAAAAATGAAAAACAGTTTTGGATCCTTGGGTGGGATACGGGCGGGTTTGCTGATTATTCGCATTTTCAGAATTGTTTCCCATTTGGTTTTGTCCACGCTCAAAATTTTGATTTTGTCTGGGTCTAAAATTTTGATTTTATTCGTATTCTAAATTTTGATTTTGTCTATATCCGAAATTTGGATTTTGTCTGTTTGCGAAATTTCGATTTTGTCTGTATCCGAAATTTTGATTTTGTCTGTTTTCGAAATTTTGATTTTGTCTAGGTAAAAAGTTTTAGTTTAGTTCAGGTCTAAAATTTGAATTTTGTCCTGTTCTAAAATTTTGATTCTGTCGGGGTGCAAAACTTGAATTTTGTGGAGCCTCATTGATAAGGGGTTTAAAAGTTTCATCTGCGTTATCTTTTAATCTTATCTCTAGTTCTGAACGTAGTCCCCTTTTAAAACATTTAATCACATCATCTTCCAAATTTCCTTTGAATGTGTCATCTGTGGCACCATCATTGCCTACTTTATGCGCGTCTTCGAATCTATCAGCTAATTCTTTTATTTAAAGCTTTTTCGGGTTTCAATCGTGTGCAAAACTACGAAACTTGCCAATCAAGTTCGAGCAATTCCCACCATGGAGCGCTCTGGCCAATTGTAGATTCTTTTTGGGTTAACAACTTTTATCGATTAATTTTTTTTCGTACCTTGTGTCACTTTTCAACAAAATTTAATTTTTTTACATTGCATGTTACCTTCTACGATTGTAACAAAACTACGCGTCCTATCGAGAAATTATTGACGACAAATTTGGATGAATTTTTAATCTTTTTTGGGAGATCAACTTTTGTCCCAAAATTTATTTTTTAATTTTTAATGTGGGTTTTTACGAATAAAACAGAAATTACGCATCCTATCAAAAATGATTCATAGCTCCTTCTTGAGACAACAATTTTTGCTAAATTAATTTTTTCTGTACCTTGCATAGTTTGACCGCCAAATGGAAGTTTTGATTGTTTATTATTTTCTTTGCGATCAAAATTTCATTTTTCGATTTTTCAAGAAAATTCAAAAGGTTGTTTAAATAGTCTTAAAAAATTATCCGGTATACAGACGACGACGACAACGACGACGACAACGACAGACAGACAGACACCCACGTAAAAAATATTTTTTCAGACTCAGGGGGCCTCAAAACGTCGACATTTGACGGTATCCACGAAAGTCATTTTTCACATGGAACCAATACCTTCTCATTATGATGAGAATGTAATAATTCATTATGTTTTGTGCCAATAAAATTTTCGATTTTTTAAGAAAACTTAAAAAGTCGTCGTGAGAATATTGTAGGAATATCAAAAAGTAACACTTTTATTCTCATGAGTTTTTTCCATATCGTGCTTTAATTGGCTTAAAATATTAATTTTCGCTTTCTTGGGGAGATTTTGAAAATGCTATAACTCTGTCAATTTTCTCCGTATTAAAAAACGTTGTGAGAATAATTTGTTTTAATTTTTGAGTACTACGGGCGGCCGTCCATGGAATTTATGAATTTTGAAAAAAAATGGTTTAAAAATTTTTGAAAGTGCCTTAACTTTTTGAATTTCTATCCAAAATAGCTGGTTAACGAACTCGATCTTTTTTTTTTCGTCTCTAAAACTGTGTGCCAAAGCACAATCCAATCCGATTAGCCTTTCGAAAGTTATCCGATATACACGCGACGACGACAACGACAGACGGACAGACACCGACGTGAAAAATTTTTTTCTGACTCAGGGGGCCTCGAAACGTCGACATTTCATGAAATTCGCGAAAGTCATTTTTCACATAAAACCAATACCTTCTCATTATGATGAGAATGTTAGGTTAGATGGTTAGGTTAAAAATCTATCTCGAACATCGTTTTATGTACCTAGTGTATATTACATGTGTACAAAAGTGATTCATATGCGTCAGAGTGGCAAGAGAACGCTCCCGCGAGCTGTCCGCTCTGCTAGCGCACATCTGTCGCATTCCTCGGAAAAATGACGTGGAATACCGAGACAGTAGGTATATCTGAGTCTCGTCCCATCTCGTTCCTCGGGATTTCTCGCTCGGCGGCAACACTACTATGACGTCATAATTTTTGTTGACATAAGTATACAAATGGTCATTACATGTATATAAGCTGAAAAGGGGGCCTTCATGGTCGCTCCACAGGCCTGATAAATGGTTGTATTCATGCATGTATTATATAAAATATAATAGAATTGATAGATATATTATATTAGTATATTCACCTAAAGAATTAAAGATGACCGCCAGAGTGAAAACGAAAGTACAGAACATCCTCATTTTCGCAATGTAGATTAAAAACTGAATATTGCTTCTGTGAATAATTTGATCAACAAATGTATTTCAAGAATATTCTGTTGCATCATCAGAGTACAAATATATACGTGAAAAGTCGTTATCTCACACATATATGTGTGATGACGACGTTATTAGTTTCAAGATTGTCCTTCGAAGATATAATTATCAAATTTTTATTTCACATGAAAAGCATTGGTTTCAATTGATTATGAACTTTGTATGTAAGAACAAAAAATTGAAATAAAACTACTATAGACTCCATTTTATTCAAAATCCTGTTGAAACATAAAAAATGGATTTTTTTTCAAGAAAAGTGCGCGCAGTATGTAAACATATTGAAAATAAAAATCTTTAAGAAAAGGTACCGGGCTAGGATCGTGAGATTTTTTCGACTTATTTGAAAAAATTGACTTCGAATAAAGTTCCGAATAGCTGAATTTTCTGATTTTATTGAAACTTCTAATACTTGTGTATTTTAACGCGCTGATTACGAATATGATAATCAAAGTTGACGACAAAGCGATTTTCATGGTCAAGCCCATACAAAACAACATAAAATTCATGTTTTTTGCGTTTATCTCAGTAAATACACAGAACATCGAATAACGTTTTAAACAAAAGTTTTAGCTAGTATAGAAATACATCTTTTTTATTGAATACACTTTCTGCCTGAAACCATTATTTTTTGATAAAAAGAGGATTGCGTTGTAAAAACAAAAAAAAGACGAAGAAAGTTACGAAAATGCGTTCGGTCACGTTTTTTGCGTTTATTTAAACCAATGCGCACAATATTATTAAATATTGGAAACAAGAATTGTACATCTAATCGAGTTACACATATTTTGTCTGTAACATTTTTATCTACAAGTAATAGTTTTCGCGAAAATTAGTATAGCATTTTATTTGACAAAACAACCGTCATCGCAAAAACGTACAATATTTTTTCAAGAAAACATAGAGAAGCAATCAAAATCTTGAAACACCCTAATAACATGAATAGGGACAATGGATATAATACGAATCCGATTTGGCTTTCCGTCCTCCCGGGTTTTTTAAAAAAGACTTGATTGGCCAATCAAGCTCGAGCAGTCCCTACCATGGGGCGCTCTGGCCAATCACAGGCATCGTAGAGAATATATGTAAGAATAACATAACCTGAAAAGTTCAGTTTCAGGTCAGCCCTGAAAAGTGAACTGCAATGTTCACGAAACGTCGGCAAGATTCGTAGTTTTGCACACGATTGAAACCCGAAAAAGCTTTCAATTTTAAATTTAAATTTATCACGAGTATACTTGTTTACCTTTTGGTTTATATACTGCCTCATACGTTTTTACGAAAATAATGAAGCCAGTTTTAGCGCATTTGAGAATGTCTGGCTTATTTTCGGTGGCATACTTAGACGATTTTCTTTTAATAGGTAGTGATACTGAAAAATACATCGATAGTATAACTAAAAAAATCTCTTTACTTCAAAAATTAGGTTTTATTATCAACAAATCAAAAAGTTAGCCAATACCGTCTACGAGATGCAAATATCTTGGTTCTATTTTAGACTAAATAGTAGTAGAAAAGTTCCTAATAACAAAAAGATGTAAAATACGCTAATCAACACCGTTTGCAGGATCACTTAGCGCTTGTTGTAAAGCAAAAATAAAAATTAAGTCGAACTTAAACGAAGATTTAGAATGGTAGAAAGTGAACATTTTCACAGTTAATAGACCAATACAGAGTCCACGTCTAGTGATATTTTCAGATTCTTCTAATTCAGGCTGGGGCGCATGTTGTGGCGAGAAGAGAGTTAATGGTTTTTGGAATAAAGATGATCAGGAAAATCATATTAATTATTTAGAATAGTTAGGAGCATTTCTGGGTCTAAAATTTTTTGCCAAACAATATCGAGGCTGTCATATTTTTATAAGAATTGATCATACAACAGCAATTAGCTATCTCAGTCGCATGCTCACTGACAGACATACATACATACATACATACATACATACATACAGACAGACAGACACATTCGTGAAAACCTGTTTTTTTTTGGGTTCAGGGGGTCTCAAAACGTAGATATTTGACAAAAAACGTGGGGGTCAAATTTTACACAAATGTAATACCTTCTCTGGATGAGAATGTAAAAATACGAATTTTCAAGTACCATGAGCATTAATGATGGTTATTTTATTGTGGTTATTGAAAGAGAAGTAAGTATTATTGAGACAGTGTTCTATCAAAGGTATGTAATCGGAAGGAAAGTTTGCAAAGTTTGCAAATCACTGAAATCACTTGAAGTCAGTGTACACTCCATCGGCCGAGTTGTGAACCCCTTGGAGGAGACACAGGATCTGAAGGAGAAGCAAATAACGACTTGTCAACATCGCTGCGTTCATTATGTTTACATGAACGTTCCTATATTTCCAGATGACACATCGGAACCCATGAAGGTAAATTCATGTATGATACATAATTTAAAAAATAAAAGAATAAGAAAATGAATAAGACATTAAACTACGACCGCAGAGTCCCACTAGGAGCAACGCCACCTATGAAAATGACACAGGCTCCTTAGAGAACCGTGGTAATTTCACACCTATGACCACATCTCACGACCGTGAGATTTTACCGTGATAAATTTAAAATTATTAAAATAATATTGCATCAGACTAATAAATAAACTTTATTATCTGTTTCAGATTTCAATGTCGGTTGAATTCACCCCTCCACTGAAACGCAAGGCAACACGATCATCGCCATTCATCTTCATCGGATTCGTCTACTACACAGAATTCTAGTCCTGCTAATCAACTAGACGTGAAATCAGTTGCGTTGGAATCTGCTTTAGTGACCACATGCGAGCCTGCACCAACGACATCAACTCTGAAGTCGGCATCGTCGATGATGATAAATGAGACAGCTGTAATGGAAACGCCTAGACCTTAGTCTGCATTGGCAGAATTTAAAACACCTATAGCATCCAAACCAGTAAACTCAAAGAAGGTATGCGTCAGAATAATAAAAAAGTTTCCAGTAGTAGCACCGACAGATCAGGAATTAAAGCCTCCAGTTTCGAGGTCACTGCTGTATACAAAATAACCTAACCCTAAAATGTTAAATGCTCCCACGCGCGAGTCTACTAAAATTTCTGGAAACCCTGCTTCATCCTCTTCACTGTTAATGTCTAGTAAGGAAAATATAAACGAATTATTAAACAAAGATTTAGAGCTATCAGACATCAGCAGTGATGACGATTTTATTCCCACTGTAATTCCAAAAAATCCAAAATCACAACACCTTAATAATGATAAACAGACATCAACTATAAAACTTAAATGAAATTTGAACAATTCTCCCTTGCGAAAAGATATGACAGGGGAAAAATGACAGGCCTGTCATTTTTTTCCTGTCTTTTTTCCCTGTAGTTTTTTCGCGACCACAGGAAAACGACAGGCAAAACGACAGCCGAAAATGACTGGCCCTAATTGTTCAACATTGAAACAACATATTTCACTCAACTTTTATGCTGGACACAACTTTAAAAAAATATTATTGTAAGAACACCGCATCATTAATCTTTGACAGCTTGGACCCACGTGGACCTCACATTTCAGATGTAGACGAGCCAGTTGTTAGAGCCTCGTTTAGTGGCCGCCAGACTTCGCATTTTCATGCCCATCGCGAATACCGACCGAACTGTCAACCGGAGTTTTCATTTAGTTGGAATATTTCTTTTTGCATCTTTTGTACTCAAATAATGTACATAAACAGTTTTCGCCGATTTGTCGTCGTGTTTCCATCTAAAACAGCTAAAACCTCGAAGGTTTTCATTTCGTCGAAAATAATTTTTTGCGAAATTCCTCCTCGGATAAAGTACGTAAACGTAGTTTATTGTCTTCTCATGCATTTAACAAAGTTTCAGCCAGATATTTTATTTAGAAAAAAAGTTCTTAGATTCAAAAAAAAATTCAGAAAATTGAAAAAGTGAGGCCGGTAAGGTAGGTATTTATGCGTGTCACATGCCCTTAAAGAATTTTTTAAATTACTTAGGCATCAATTTCAGATATTTCGATCTATATTTTGATTTTATACATAACCCATTTTTTAATTTCAAATCGCTTAGTTTTAAAAACTTCCTTTATAACTATTTTTCATTCTTGAAATTTTCCAATAAAATATTTTGGAATTCGAAATTATTTATTTGTCTAAATGAGGTCCATGCTGCAAAACTAATCATTGGTGGCAGCATCGAGCCGAGTACTAGATCCCCTGTCGATGGGAGACGAAATCAGTATGGCCGTACTACGCGCGTATTGATTTGAACTATTTGAACGTAAACAATATTGAATAAATAAATTATACAGTTTAACAGAACTTTAATAATTTTTCTGATTGAAAATCTGTTACGATTTATTAACTGTTTGGATTATAAGTAATGGATAAAGGAAATAAACAAACCCAATTTGATACTGAACTCTGGGCTTGGAGTTTGCAGTAAACATTTTTACAAAGAAAATTATGTGGAAATAAGTGCACACACAGGTATGTTTGAAATTTATTATTAAATTTAAATGTTATATACAAAAAGTTTAATTCATATTAAAAAACGGAATGAGGAATTTAGATTAGAAGTAGAGTATATTCTATAATTTATGGAATCTTTGGTGCTTCACACTTCTGGTAAACACAAGATAACAGAGTAACAATATATATATATATATATATATTCGGTTCGGTTTTGATTCCTCAGGAATCGAGCCGAAGGGCCTATGACAAAGCCACGTGAGGTTTGTTCAAGATATGACAACCCCATTATACCAATTAAAAAATCTTCTGTCAGGGACCCTTTAAGGTTTATTGTGTTTATATATTCAAATTACAATAAACGCTATTTAGTACGAAAGCATTATTTTATTTATTTAAAATATTTTTTTAAATTTAGATAATTATTTTAGTACGCTTCGTGAAGTCGCACGAAAGTCTCATTTCACTCTCACACGTGCATCAACTATCATCCGTGCGAGCGATATGCGTCGAATATGATGACACATATGTCTGAATCAGTGACTTCACGCGTGCGAAATAAATCCGCACAAGTGCGAGTAATATGCGTAGCATATGAGACTATAATTGTTATCTGGATTATTTCTCGGCAGAGGTCCAGACTAACGGTCATATTCAGTAGTACTGCTGACAGGCCGGAAACCCAGAATATTATCCTTCCTATTATTTTCCTTCACTGATAATGAGATTTGACACAATGGGCTCTTGAATCAGAACTGATCACTCTGATAATAGGGCAGCGATTGGACCACAATTATTCTCAATTTAATAAATTAAAACTATATTTAGAATGAAAAATTTTCGAAATGGGAGGTCATCTTGGCGATATTGCCTTGACTCTGTAGAATAAAATGTTTGAATAACATTTTTCCGATTCTGAACTTTTAATATTTATTATTCTAGAGAAATTATCCTTTCTCCTGTCATTACTTGGAAAGTAATGGTTATCTTGAAAATTTTTGTAGACTCTGGTGAAGTCAAGTTCGATCTCGTGAGAAATGTGCCTTAATTTTATTAGTTCTGACTTCGTTGAACATTGATATGGTTCGTTCTGAGCAAAATGTTGATTCTGGAACAAACAAACAAATGAATAAGTAAAACGATTAATGAGTATTATTTTGAAGTTTACCCGAAATAACTCTTTAAATATTAAGAAGAGAATAGGATATCAGTAAATGAGACGAATGGCTCGAAGGAAAATTATTTTGTTTTATTGAGGATTGAAATGAACATAGGATTCTAATTTAAATCAATGATAAAATAATATTATGAATAATATAAATTTTCAAGACAGTGATTAGTCGTCAGAAATTAGGAGAAAAGATATATCTTAGTTAGAGAATTTTAAAGAAAGATTCTAGTCCAGAAAATTCAAAACTGGAAATTTAAAAATAAATAACAGATATTTATTTTCCCAGGCGGAAACGAGGACGTTTCAGCTTCTGTTCCCATCGGGGTGCTTGTTTAAAGTGAGTCCCCTTGCCTCTCACTCTGTGGAACCTACACTCTTCAAGATTTTCGAAGGCCTCTTGTTGAGCAGGACCCCAACTAAAAGGAACCTTGTCTTGTAATATTGTAGTCAAGGGTTTTGCTAACTTTGAAAACTCAGGTATGAATTTTCGATGATACCCAATTAAACCTAAGAACTATTTGATATTTTCCTTTCCTTTAGGTGGAGAAAACCTTTCGAAGGCTTCAACTTTCTTTGGATTTGGCTTGACATCATCGCGAGTGATTATATGTCCTAAATAGTCAATTTCATGTCGAAGAAAGTGACATTTTTCTGGCTGCAAGGCTAAACCTGCGGACCTTGATAGTTCAAATAGGACTTTCAATTACCTAGTATTTTCAGCCAAGGTCAGGGCATAAATGACTATATCATCCATATAAATGAAGAGTTCAATACCTTGGAGACCAGTCAGCACCTGGTCCATCATCCTATCAAACGTGGCGGGTGCATTTTTAAGCCCGAATGGCATTCTATTGTATTCAAAGTGGCCGTATGAGTTTGAAAAAGCAGTTTCGGCCTCTGAATCTGGATCCATTGGGATCTGATGAAAACCCATGGCCAAATCTAAAACTGAGAAGTATTGAGCTCCGCCGAGCTGATCAAAATGTCCGTAATATTGGGTGAAGACTAAGCGTCCTGAATGGTTCGCTCATTTATTGCACGGTAATCAATGACCATTCGCCATCGCTTATTACTTTGTGCATTGTCAGGTTTAGGTACGACTATTGCAGGGGAATTATAGGGGGAACTTGAAGGTTGAATTACTTCATTTTGAAGTAAATTTTCAGTCTGACACAGAATTACCTCTTTATGGACAGGGGGATTTCTATATTGTTTTACTTTGATAGGATGTTCATTTGTGGTAAAGATTTTGCGGGCTACCGTATTTGTTTTCTCTAACTTATCTCCAGGCAGGAAAAACTGATTTGGGAATTCAGAAAATACTCCTAAGAGACTACTTTTTTCTTCATTATTTAGATCATTTGAATCGAGGGTTTCTAAAAGTTTTTTAAATCTAATTGCTTTAGATTTTTGTTCGTCCAGAGAATTATCTGATACTTTGGGATCTTGTACTAAAGAAGAATGTACTTCACATTCTTCCAACTCGAGAAGTGGCACAGTCAATTCTACATCTTTATCTGATGATTTTATTGCAAAGATTCTAACTGAATTCGCGATATTTGACACCAAAGCCTCGCCGGCAAATATATCAGGTCCAAATTGAATTCTCCTAATATATCCCTCTTTTAAATTGGAAACTTTTATGGGCAAAGTTACCATTTTTCTAGTTCGAGCCCCCGCTTCTCCCGTCTCCTGCTTGTAGAGTTAGCGTTATGAGAGGGGGGTTGGGTTGGGAGGTGAGCCACATTACTTGGATCTTGTGAGTTTTGAGAATGATGGAACTCGTTGCTAAGATTTTTAAGAGACCTATTTAGCACATTTACATCCAACATTACGTTTTGGTTCAAATCTTCAAAATCCATTTGGTTGTTTTCTGAACCTTTTCATGTCCTCATTCAGGGAATCCGAGGTCCCTGTTGCATCCGCCATTTTATGGCGCCGCGGCCGCTATCCTCTCTCTCTTTGTGATCGCTGTCCCTATTTGCTTCGCTCTTCTCGCCAATATCGCTGTGTCTCCTTCTGGAGCCAGGCTAGGTCGACTATGTAGGGGAAAAATGGTACCGACTTTACCGCCATCTGTATCGGGCGGCGAAACTAAGTCAGCGTCTATGTGTTAGTGCACGTGTACTTATATGTATTCCCCTTGTGTGAGCCCTAATTTTATTATTTTAAGGAAAAGGGAGATAATAAATGCAAAACGAAGCAAATAAATAACGTGAATTTCTCACTTGGTTTATTTGTCATTTATTTAAAATAAATGCATTACAACATTAAAGTTGATTTGAAAATGCAGTTTTATTTTGAGGTAATGATCTTGTACGGCTGGTGTGGGTTTTCAAAATATTTAATTTTCTTCATGTCCTCCATACTATTTGTAACGATTAAAACAATAAAATAACCATTATTAATGTTCATGGTACTCGAAAATTCGTATTTTTACATTCTCATCCAAAGAAAGTATTAGATTTGTGTAAAATTTGACCCCCCCCCCCCGTTTTTTGTCAAGCGTCCACGTTTTGAGAACCCCTGAACACAAAAGAACAGGTTTTTTACGAATGTGTCTGTATGTACGTATGTATGTATGTATGTCAGTCTGGGAGCACGATGACTTTCGAAAGAATTGACCTATTGGATTGGCCTTCGGTATACTCTTTTAGTCTGGTAAACGAAAGGTCAAGTTCGTTAGCCAGCCATTTTGGATGAAAATTCAAAAAGTGAGCAAATCTTGAAAATTTTTTAGGCCATTCTTTCACCATTTGAAAATTATATGTGCGCCTGTTCATAGTACTCAAAAATTCAAACAATTCATTTTAATGGCATTTTTCGATCAAATGAAAATTTTCAGACTTACAGCATTTTCAAACTCCAAAAGAGGAAACGAAAATCAACATTTTCAGCCAAACAACGCACGACAGGGAAAAAAGTCAAAGCGAAAAAAGTGTTTCTTTTTGCACGCCCTACATGATTATTCGCGAAATCGGGACGCCCTTCCTTATCGACCGCGAATCCAGGCTTCGAGTCTCAGCGGCAGTTTTGAATTGAGAAACAAAAATAAAAAATGTGAATAAGAGTGACGACAAAATATTCAAATAGTTTTTGCAGACAGCATCTGCAAATGCACCAATTTTATGGATAATCCAATTTATGATTGCATGTAAATTTGTAAATCTATCCAGTTTGAAATTATAATTTAAAAATATTAAAATTTTGAAATTATAAATTTATCAAGTCATTTAGCAATCAATTCAAAAACCCTAAATTTCGAATTCTGAAATTTCCAACGTCGGCTCCTGCAGCCCTGCGTTCAGATTTGTTGAGATATTAACGCCAACAGCAATCGCAATTGCAACGTCGGTGAGAACCACGCGTGTGAAAGTCGCTACTTCGGGCTACTTCAAGCTGAAAGTGCGCGATTTTGGGCTATTCAAGCGTGCGCGGTTTTCGTGTGACTCGGCGGCACTAGGGTTGTAAGTCCATGAAACGTTTCATTGAAACATTTGAAAGTTTTATGAAACAATGAAACTCTTCATGGGACCACTGATGTGAGAACTGGGGGAACTAAAATCGCAAGCGGCCGTGCGGGCGGGATATTCAAGTGTGAAATATTGAAATTAATAATGTTGTCAATAATTTGTAATACCGTTCATTGATATCATGACATACAAAAATTGAAGTACAGAATAGCATCAATAATTGACATTACAAATTATTGACAACATTATTGGTAAATGGAATTTGATAAAAATAATTTAAAAAAACAATAAACAAAGATTCTGAGCATGGGGTTTTATTCGACACAAATTACTGTATGATTACTTTTTATTTTGTCGTAGATTTTAAGCAGTATCGTGAAGGTTTTCGTAGGAAAAAAACCCCTAATAAAACAGTAACACGACCCAATTTAGAGGTTATGTTATATTGTTCACAACCGGCCTGGCAAATTCTAAAGTCATGAGACCTGGTAAAAGGGACTTGATTTTACAGGTAATTCTTTTCCAGTTAAATGAAAAATTATCGTTAAGATTTCATGATTATGTTTATTGGGACGTCAAAGAATTTGGGTAAAAAATAGCGTCAATCCTCAACGTTTTCACCATGATGTTTTCAAATGTCAGTTTTCAGTGCTACCATACTAATGATTTCAAAGTTCACTACATTTTCGCAAACTGAATATTTTTAAAGTCCTTAGAAAGGACCCCAGATCGAACTGGGCCGGAAGTCAGATTTGCTACCGGAAGTTCCTATGCTGGCTTCACCCCCGTGAATGTCGTGAAATTTCAAATAAAATCTGTACTCTGTATACATTCATTTTAAACATGAAAAATATTAATACTTTTTATGAATATTCCTATATGTTATTTGAATATGACACACATTGATTTTTTTTAAATTCTTGTAAAGAGTTGGTCATTTTATAAATTGTACGACATTTTTTTACCATGTTTCACCTTATGGAATAAATTTGAAGATTAAAATTATAAACATATCTCCATTAATTAGTGTTTAATTGAAAATTATATTTTTGGCTGACATTTTTATTTGCCATATCTGAAATGCTGAAACAAATTTTGAAATTTTGTCAAGAATCATGTGAAAATTATATCTACATAACCTTAAAATAAGCGAGCAAAATACTTTAAAAAATAAATAGTGACTCGAAATTTCTATTTTGTATACAAAAATATTTTTCGCCTTAAATTATAATTTTGATGCAATTTTCCTCTTTTCTTCACTAAAAAATAATTTGATTTGAAAATTAATTTTTTGTTTGAAAATACATTCTTCTTAAATTGATTTTGACTATTTTCAGTTGAAATTTAGAATATTTTCATTAAAATAGTAATTATTACATTTTACGTTAAAAATTCAGCTTTTTTCGTTGAAATATGATCTTTTTCTGGTTGGAAATTCTACTGTTTAGTTAAAACTTTTTCTTTTCTGTTGTAATTTTTATTGACATACCGAAATATTGAAAAATCTTTGAAAATTTTCTTAAGAATCTTAGGAAAAATATGTTTATACGAACTTTAAAATAAATAGTTATTCGAAAATTTTATTTTGTCTACAAAAATATTTTTCCCCTTAAATTATAATTTTGATGCAATTTTCCTTTTTTCTTCTCTAAAAAATAGTTTGATTTGAAAATTAATTTTTTTGTTTGAAAATACATTCTTTTCAAATTGATTTTTACTGTTTTTAGTTAAAAATTATAATATTTTCATTAAAATAGCAATTATTACATTTTTCGTTAAAAATTCAGCTTTTTTCGTTGTAATATCAACTTTTTTGTGTGAAAATTGGACTGTTTAGTTAAAACTTTTTTTGCTGTTGAATTTTTCATTTGAAATATCTGAAATATTTAAAAAAATTGTGAAATTTTGTCAAGAATCATGTAAAAATTATATTTATATAACCTTAAAATAAGACAAAAAGAAAACCCTAAAAAATAAATGGTTATTCCACATTTTTATTTTTGATATAAAAATATTTTTCGCCTTAAATTATAATTTTGTTGAAATTTTCCTTTTTTCTTCACTAAAAAATTTTTTGATTTGAAATGGTGTTTGAAGGAAAAAGTGAGAAAACAATGTGCAACATTGTCCTGAATGGTGAGAGATTAGAGCAAGTTGACAAGTACGTATATCTGGGTGGCCTATTCACTAGAGACGGAAAAATGTATGGGGAGTTAGATAGGCGCATAAATGAGGGTAAGAAGGTTATCGGCAGAGCAGGGTACATTCTCAGAAATGAAAACATGTCAAAAAATGCTAAAATGACCATATATAATTCTATATTTGTAGCGACTGAACTATACGGTGGCGAGAAATGGACATGTTAAGAAAAGGACAAAAGTAAAATTTACGCGATTGGCATGAAATCTCTGCGCACAATATGCAAGAAAACACTGATGGACAAAGTCCGAAACGAGAGAATCCTCAAAGTACAGGAGAGGAGTGGTACAGGAGAGACACTAGTTGTCATATGGGAAAGAAATCAGTTAAGGTGGTTCGGACATATTGAGAAAGTGAGAGATGAACGACTGACCAAACAGGTCTATAAAGTTAAAGTAAATAGCAGAATGCCCAGAGGTAGACCGCCAAAAGAATGGTTAGAATCGGTGAATGAGACATTAATTCGAAGAGACATAAGAAGCCTTAGAAACACGAGAGCTTGCATGAGCAAATGCCTGAACGTGAAGGAAGCTAGAGTAGTATGCCAGGACAGAAAATTGTGGCGACAAATAGTTTATAAAAAGAATTTAAGTAGAGTGAATGACGCCTGAAACAAAGACCTTGGGTACTAATGGGCCCAAGTGGGGAACTACACATAACAATTTTGTGAGGCTCGTCACGTGGGGTGATCGCTAGAGGGATTGATCAGCAACCTGGGTCGGAGCAGTAGTGCGGAACGAACGTGTCATTTAAATAAATAACACGATAATTCCAGATTAATCTAAAATATCTATACCTTACACCTATGTACCTATCTACCCTATTCCTATTTACCCATTCATACACTACTACTTTCCAACCGAGAAATTCACGCCTACCCCGAAAAGGAAATGGCTTAATGGTATACTAATAATAATAAATAAAGGCGTAGGGATGTGGCGACCCCATCGCCCGAGAGCTACGGCTCTTGAAGTCAGCCACGTTGCATTGGGCTAACTATCCAACGCAACGAATTCTGCGGTTACGTCACCAGTATCACGCAGTGCCACCCACAATAGACCTCTCTCGGATGCAGGCCATAGTTCAGTTGGGAGTGGCAATCGGACCGAACCGAGGCGACGACCAGGCAATGGCCCCGGACAAACGCGAGAACATAGATTTAAGTGGTCGGACCAACTCCTAGAATTTTCATCAAAATTACTGACAATATCTGAAATTCTTTAGATGATTTGACATGGAATTGCTCTAAACTGACTAAACACAATTTTTTAATAATTATACAGGGTGTCCCAGTACTCAAGGTACATTTTTATATTCTGGAATTCCTCATAAAAAATGGAGTTGCAAATAATGATGAAAAATTGTTGTAAAGTTGGAGTTATATATCAACCAATCGGAAGCATGCGTTAGATGGACGACAGTCCATGTGTCACTGATGAGGGTGTGTTCGCAAAAGAGTAATTTTAAATTTGCAGGACGTTGTGAATATCACTGGTGCAACTTCACACACCAACTGAGATACGAGATTCTTAGAAAATATCGTTTCCTTTAGAATACACGTTGAATTATTTTAACTTCCTTCGAGTATTTCTAATTCTGTAGAATTCAAACTAATTCTTATAATTCACTTCTGCTCCTTTGAATTCTTTCGAAGTATTTTGTAATTCTCTTGAAACCTTTACAGTACACCTTAAGTTATTTTGAATTTCTCCAAGTCTTTTGTATTCTCTGAAGTTCAAATTCTCTGAAATCTTTTGAATTCTATGAATTCTTTTGCAGTCTCTAAATTCTTTTGAAATTCTATATATTTTTTTCATTCTGTGAATGCTTTTAAAGTTTGTGTATTCTTTTGCACTCTAGGAATTTTTCTGAATTCTCGGAATTCTTCAATTTCTTTGAATTCTTCCGCTATTCTCTGAAATCTCCCGTATTCTCTAAATTCTTCTCTTTTTTTAATTCTGTGAATTCTTTGGAAGTTTGTGAATTCATTTGCACTCTGTGGATTCTTCCGAATTTTCTAAATTCTTCCTAATTCTTTGAATTCTTCTTTGAATGTCGGAATTCTTTCCAATTCTATGAAACATTTTGGATTCTATGAATTCTTTTGTATTATAATTTTTTTAATTATCTGAATTCTTTTTAAATTTTATGAATTCTATTTAAATCTTTAGAAGACACGAAGAATTATTTTAACCTCCATCCTAGAATCTACGTGTACTCCTTTGACTTGGTTTGAAGTTTTTTTTAACTCTCTTAAAACCTTTACAATACACCATTAAATATTCCGAATTTCTACAATTCTTTCGCATTATCCGAATTCTGCTGAATTCTTTTGAATTCTCTGAAATTTTTTGTATTCAAATACGAGTAGTCTTCTGAATTCTTTTTCAGTTTTCTGAATTCTTTCGATATCTTTAGAATAAGCGTTGAATTATTTTGAATTCCTTCAAGTGTTTTGAATTCTGTAGAATTCTACTGTAAAGGTTTCAAGAGAATTGCAAAAAACTTCAAAAGAATTCAAAGGAGCACAAGTGAATTCTAAGAATTCGTCTAAATTCTACAGAATTAGAGATACTCGCAGGAAGTTAAGATAATTCAACCTGTATTCTAAAGGAAAATACATTTTCCAAGAATCTCGTATCCCAGTTGCCGTGTGAAGTTGCACCATTGATATTCACAACCTCCTGAAAAATTAAAAATTACTCTTTTGCGCACACACCCTCATCAGTGACACATGGAATGTCGTCCATCTGACGTATGCTTCCGATTGTTTAATCTTGAATTGTTAATTACTCATTTAATATTAACTTGACAATAAATTTTTATTATTATTTTCAACTCCATTTTTTATGAGGAATTGAAAATATGAAAATGTACCTTGAGTACTGGGACTCCCTGTATATCTATGCCCTGTACCCCAACATAAAAATATCTAGGAACTCGAATATACTTCGTAAATCTTGTAAAAATTAAATTGCAGTAAATTCTAACCCATTATAATGAAAAATATACATGTCGACTCAAACCTCTGAATCACACAAGCCAATAACCCGTCAACAAGTAATACAAAATCCCGATCTAGCGAAAATAATTGCACGTAACCAAGAGCTGCCTAAAATCATTAGGAAAACCTCAGAAACCGATTTATTTATTTAGACAAATTTCAATATCGACGATCTGACTAGAGTAAACTCAACAACTATTGAAAATCCACAGAAAGACGAATTAAAAGACTCAAATTTATTCCAAAAGCAAAAATTTACAGACAATTACGCAAAACAGGAACCCCTCACACCAAAAATAGAAATTCAGTATCTTTCAAACTTAAAATTAAATAGAGACTCCGACCCAAACTCAGGAAAATAAAACATGAGTAAACTACCTTCCAACCAACAGGTCTCACTCGAAGACGCACTGGAGGTCGTACCATTACTTGACGGAACAAATAACGTCCCTTTTAGTCATTTTGTCGAAGAATGCGAAGAAACGAGGTCAATGCTACCAGGATATGAAGTAGAAGCGAATTTGGTTAAACTTCTTAGAAGCAAGCTTGCAGGGGAAGCTAGGAAATGTATTTACGGATACATTTATAATACAGTAGAGGAACTAATAAATAAATTGAAAGCGGTATACGCACCTTGAAAACCAGTATATCAATTACAGGGAGAATTAGGTAATATTTATCAATGAGAAAACGAAAATGTACTTTCCTATGCAACTCGTGTAAAAGAAATCTCTGATAAAATCACCGACGCGTATAGAACAAACCAAGGGACCCAACCGATGTCAGCTCATATATTTTCTTCCATCTCCCAAAATTTCGACACGCTAACTTATTTAGTTTAAAAATAAGAAGGCGGACAACATTAACATTACAAGGTCATATTTTGATTACGTCATAGACTACCATTTACCCTTAATGACAGAATAAAATGTCAATAATTATTATTCATCACGAAGATATCGCAGAAATGAAGTTTCATTCCATGCATTTGGTCCATTGTTTTCCTCTCAGCACTCAACGAAGTAAATTTAGCTGGTGGTTGAAGTGAAAATACCTAATTAGTACACACAGACCCTTTATGATATACCTACGGTAAACCCTGTCAGTAGTAATGCTACAGCCAACAGAACCGTCAAAGTCATGAGAGTAAAGCTCAAGCCCTACCGCGACGCCAACGCGAGAACACTTTCGACAGGGAATATATTATTAGATATTATATTTTATTTGTATATTGTTATTATATCATTTTATATTATATTATAATTATATTGGGCCACCTTCCACCCACACGTAATCATGACTTGGCACTTCACTACTAAACACGCCGAGGAAACGCGGCAGTTGCCTTAGTAGATTTGCTGGTGTCAGTCGTTGTTTCGGAACTTTATATTCTGCTTGCGCATTCATCGCAATATATCATTATTATATATGAGAAGTTGCAGGCTCCGGAAGCTACGATCATAGTTCCTTAAAGCAACTAATACCGACGCAACTAGAACGAGTACGTCATCCACTTCTGCTCCTTCTGTCCTAGAACGTAAGCAAGAGCGGGAAATGTACGCGAAATAACATCGTTCAACACTGTTCCTTAGAGTTAGGTCTCTAGCCACGGATGACCTTACGCAGCAGACGGGACAGTTGGATTGGGTAAACTAAGGTGTCTATTATTCCGTCTTGACAGGCAAAAAGAAATCCCTCAGTGTCCGATCTCAATGCAGCAGACTTGCGAAACATTTCGGACAGACCCATCGACAGGTCTTCTCTACGTATGATGCCGTAGAATTTATCATGAAGGGGCTTGTCAGCATGTTCTCTTAGTAGAAGCGTTTGTTCTGCTTCCTGTACACGACTTTTGAGCACCAAAGTTGTTCGTGATGCTAGGCCATGTGTATTGTCGCTGGAATCAAGTGGAAGACTAAGCTCCTCTGCGGGCCTATCTGCGGCACAGTATGGAAATGCCGCAGAATTGGCGACTTCATTTTGATGTACGAGTCGCATAAGAGAATCTGCACTATTTAGAACTGAGCAGGCTGTAGCCAGAACCATTCTTCGATGAAAAGTTGGATGGCCAGTCAAAAGAATCGATACCCAGCGTTGCAATTTGGCACTGATCAACCAGTTTATTTCAAGCACTCTAAAGCACCTTTTACAGAATTCTTATTTTGTGCCAACGTTTCCATCCTACCTTCAACGCTAAGCGTTTAAGAAAAGCACTCAGACAACATAATAAACTTCAAGCGTTGCTGTTCGGCTTTGACTCGCTAGTTTAAGTCAAGCAGTCTAAAACACCTAATAAGGAATGCTTATCTCGTTCCAATGCTCCGACTTTAACTCCAACGCTAAGCATTTAAGAAAGCATCCAGACAACAAAAACAACTCCCAGCGTTGCTGTTTGGCTCGGATTAGCCATTTCAAGGCAAGTAGTCTAAAACACCTTATAAGGAATAGTTATCTTGTTCTAACGCTCCGACTTTAACTCCAACGCTAAGCGTATAAGAAAGCATCCAGACAACAAAATCAACTCCCAGCGTTGCTGATTGGCTCGGATTATCCATTTTAAGTAAAGTAGTCTAAAACACCTCATAAGGAATACTCATCTCGTTCTTACGCTACCACTTTAACTTCAACGCTAAGCGTTTAAGAAATCACCCAGACAACAAAATCTACTCCCGGCGTTGCAATTTGGCACTGATCAACCAGTTTGTGTCATGCACTCCAAAGTACCTTTTACAGAATTCTCCTTTCGTGCCAACGCTTCCATCCTACCTTTAACGCTGAGCGTTTAAGAAAAAAACTCAGACAACAGAATAAACTCCCAGCGTTGCTGTTTGGCTTTGATTCGACAGTTCAAGTCAAGCAGTCTAAAACACTTAATAAGGAATGCTTATCTCGTTCCAACGCTCCGACTTTACCTTTAACGCTAAGCGTAAAAGGTAAGTATGTACGTAGATCATAAAATCAAGCCCCAGCGGTGCTGTTTTCGTAATCATAAATAAATACCACCTGGGGTGGTTGCTGGAGAGCTTGATGAGTTAATTTTGATGTCTGTATACTTTCTTGAACGCTTAGCGTTGAAGTTAAAATGGGACCATTAGAACGAGATAGGCATTTCTTATATGGTGTTTTAGATTGCTTGATCAAAACTGGCGAATCAAAGCCAAACAGCAACGCTGGGAGCTTATTGTGTTGTCTGAGTGCTTTTCTTCAACGCTTAGCGTTGGAGGTAGGATGGAAGCTTTTTTACAAAATAAGAATTCTGCAAAAGGTGCTTTAGAGTGCTTGACATAAACTGGTTGATCGGTGCCAAATTGCAACGCTGGGTATCGATTCTTTTGACTAGCCATCCAACTGATCAAAATCCTTCGGAAATGTTTGGTCTGCTTTCTGGCTTTTGACTTTTGTCAAATTTTGTCGGCCTGTGTTATTATGGCTTCTGTCAAATATTCTATAATTTATTCCATAATTTTTATTATTGTATTATTATTATTTTATTATTATTACATAATTATCAAATATTATCAACTATTATTAGTTTTCTGTTTTGTGGCTTTGGGGTCCGTAAATGATGAAGAAGATTTAAATTTCCATCACACGTTTCGGCTCCATATATGGGCCCTCTTCAGTGATTTAGTCTATAAAAAGTTTCTTTGTACATTTCACTTATTCCCTAAGACAGATTTTCGTGCGTCGACTTTTTTTTGTATATAAAATTAATTATTGTTCTATATAACTGACATATAATAGCGATCTTTAAAACATTTATATTCCATGCGTGTTGTCTTTAATTAGTGCCTAAGGGGGTGTCCTGCTTTATTAGGCCAAGCAAAATATTTTGTTCGAGAATTTTTTTGGAGGGGTAAAAAACAACTGAGCCCCGTAAACTTTGAGGTATATTTAAATATGTATTTTCAATGTACTCTAACATACCGCCTCTGATGCTTAACTTCGAGGTAGCATTCTGTTGCATGCATCCTGAACTACAATTCGTATATGCGCTTTTTTGCGAAAATTAATAAACTGCTATATTCAGGAGGTTGAAAGCCTAAGCGCTCGGATCGGCTTCATATTGTTTAGAGGTAAGCAACCTACTTAAAGAAAAATAGTGACCTTCTGAGCAGTCTGCGAATTGGGTGGGTATAGAAGAAAATTTTATTCCTCAAAAAATTTCCATATAGGGGGAGGGAGTATAATCTCCTCGAACGAGGCTCTCATATAATTTTGACTGAATTTCACGCCATAAAAGCGATCATTTGATCGAGCAATTATATTTCGAGCCTCGTTCTCGAGATTATACTTATTTTACCATTTAGAGGTTTAGAGAAAAGGTCACGATGTTTTTCTCTTTACTTATGTTTTTATTAATACATTTCGTTGATATAATTATGTAAACGTAGCTAAAGTACGTTTAGCGATGTACATAAGATTCAGATTATAAAAGAAATGAATTAGAAAATGCTCGAATACCCAGGTGCGAATTTACCGTTGGCCCACGTTCGGACCAACCGTCGGACGGTAAGTCCAACTTTGTGCGCCACTGGTTGGGCCAACCAGCTAAATGATAACGGTCGACCGCCTTTGACTTCTCGACGTCGGCCCGACATTTGGTCCCATATATGGGCCATCTATCAAGATGATGTCGGCCCAACCATTTTCTCTTAGAATAGAGTGAGAAAGTCGCAGTTTTTTCTTAATTTTCCTATTTTTGGTCTATTTTGAAATTATAGTGAGGCACTAATTAATTCATATGAACAGGCATAATTTTTAAACAATTTGTTATTGATAATAATATTCTCTTTGAATAATGTTGGAAAGTTGCTTTTTTTTTAATTTTTCATTTTGGCAACCTTTCACTTACAGCGAGGTAATAATGATTGCAATTCAGCAAAAATAATTATTTAAACAAATTATTATTGTTTTTAACTATCGTTACCTACATTAATGCTAGATAGTGGTGAGTTTTTCTGAAATTTTTACTTTTTTGGCTACTTTTTCCTTAGTGATATAATAATTACAAGCTAACAAAAATAATTGTTTAAGCAATTATTTTTGTTCAATCTTATTGATTTTTACCTCACTCGAAGTGAAAACTTTACAAAAAGTTGAATATTTTAGAAAAAAACGCACTTTTACAGCATTATTCAAAGAGAATATTAATAAAAATAAATAATTTAAACCAGTATGTTTGTTAACTTGAATGAATTCTTAGTTCATTCTAATTGAAAAATGGACAAAAATTTTAATTTTTTAGAACTACAACTTTTTAGCATTATTCCAAGAGAACATTATTGTAAACAATAAAGTGTTTAAACCATTATTTCTGTTAAATTTAATTCATTATTACCTCGCTCTAACTGAAAAGTTAAAAATCAGTTGGAAGAATTTCCGAAAAACCGCGACTCTAACTCTAGTCTCAGAGACAATCGCTAAAAACAATAATAATTTGTTTAAAAAATGTATATCAACATCTAATTATTAGTAGAAAATAGTATTATATGTATTAGTAACAATTTGTATAAAAAAACGAAAAAAAAAACATAATTACCGTGAAAAACTCGCAAAACCCGGTTTATCACTTATGAGGTTTGTTTGGGACCCTATAAAACAGATTTATGGGGGCGATATTTAAAAAAATATATTAATTTGTATTCTATAGCTGATTGTAATGAGAAATGTTGAGTTTCAGTTCGATTTACCTAATATTGACGATTCTGAATAAAATGTGATTATATTTGTAATATAGCATAAGCAGATTTAAAAATAATAAAAGTAGTATATAATTTTAATGTTCCTATGATAAAATGGCGAAAAAATGTGTGATTAATTGTTTAACTATTTTATCCGAAATATTACACCGAAATATAAAATTTTATAGATTTCACACAATAGTAAAATCCCTGATAAGTAATAATCTGCCAAGAAAAAGTGATTACATTTGTGATTTTATTGCACGGCTTTTCCTGTATTTGACCTTGAAATGACCTTGAACCTGACGTGATGGAGGTAAATAGACCTCGGAATCGTATTCAGCGCGTCAAAATACATAAGGATGAAGTAGTCTTGTCAAATAGTCGTCACCTTTTTTTTTGTAAACCAGTGTTATTCGAAATGAATGGATTGATTTTAATCAAATAAAATAAATTTCGTCATTAGTGCATATTGGCTTGATAAGGTTAGAATTATTTTTGAACTGTTTAGATCCATTGACGGTGGCAATTGACCTAACCTCCATTTGAAACGAGTGCGCAAGCGCATGAGTATTAGTAAAACTTCGAACCTTTCAGAACGTTGGTCCCATGAAATCTTTCATTGGCTCTTGAAACTTTCAATGTTTAAATTGAAGGTTTCATGGAGGTACAACCCTGGCTTAATCCTAAACTTGAGCAGCGGTTGAATTCCATGGTTGATAAGTCCACTTGACGACCAATGGGGCCACTCTTGCCAAATTCCCGATCACTCTGCTACGACGCTCTCATAACGACGTCACTTGTCCAGGCAATATGGTGTTGATCTGGGGTCCATTATCGATTAACAAGGCCAAGTTTCATAAAATGAGAGTCGTGTGGCCAGCCGTGATTCTGCGACATCGCGCCTTCATGATATGGCGTTCGGAGGATGGTAAAAGATGGCGGCGTCTTATGGGAATCTGATTGGGCCAGATGTCGATGGCTCACTGCTGACTCTGTTCATAATCAGTAACCATGAAGATGGGATAGTGACATGCGATAGTTGCACGCGAGTCGTCGGTAATTATTCCAGGGTGGGTTAGGAACCTTTGCCAATCCTTCGTCGTGGCAGTAACCAGCCCTGGTTTCCAGGGAGTTGTTCACAGTGTGAATATCGTGATGTCACGCCTGGGTTACATAGTGCACAGAGAATAATAGAAGATGGCGGCCAGGTACGAAGCTGATCAGACAGGATGTTTGAGGTCCACCATTTTGTATTGAGATCGGAAAAATGTAGAGGTGGGATGGTAGGAATACGGGTAGGTGATATGTCTTTTATTCAGGGTGCATTAGTGACTCCTGCTGAACGCCTGATGTGATGACTCATCCCTGGCTTCCGTGGTGTCGCTGTTGATCTCCAATTTTGACAGATGGCGATTTTAGCACGGAAACAGATGTACGCTCTTGCGAGATTTCTCCACGAAGGGAGGCACCCATTTTAGCCAGATCTTGGGGCTTAGGAGGAACTTGCATGTTAATGTTCCTTCTTGTCCTGAAATCGTGATCATCTGTTCACAGTTATTTGTTTTGTTCGATTTTACGTCTATTTTTGCGTTTTTCGGAAAAATAAGAGCCAACTGGGTTATTTAGAAACCGGATTCGGATTCAGAGACCCCAAAAACATATAAATATGCTGGTTGAGTCCACCGGGCATGGAGATATTTTTTTTTGTAAATATATACAAGAAAAGTCGCTGTTTTCGTCGATTTTACGTATATTTTTGCGTTTTTTGGAAAAATACGAGCTAACTTGGATATTTTGACCCTGGATTCAGACTTTAGCTTCCATTTTTACATTTTCATCCTGATGAGAAGGTATTAATTTTATGCAAGATTTGACTTCGTCGCTTTTCATCAAATCTCCCTGTTTTGAGACTTCCTGAGTCAGAAAAAAAGTCTATAGTCTGTAGTCTGCAGTATCCTGCAGGAACGATAACTTTCAAAAGACTTATCAGATAGGATTGAGCTCTGGCATCGTTCTTTAAGGTTCAAAAAGAAAGGATAAGTTCGTAAACCAGCCTTTTTGATCAACATTTCTGGTTTTATCAATCGAAAAAGCTTTTTCAAAAATGAAAAATTTCATTTTCCAGCAAAACTACACGAGGTATGATAAAAATATTGACAAGCAAATTACTCATCCCCAGAAAGTCTACAAATTTACTTGAAGCCATTTTTTGGTAAGATTAATATTGTTTGTTTTAATCATGATAACGCTTCAAAAAAATCATTTCCCCAAAGAATTATGCGAGATAAGAAAAAATGTTATAAACAACAATTATTCACCTCAAGAAGATCTACAAATTAACTATTGAATATTTTTTGATTATACGTATATAGTTTTTGCTTTAATCGGGATAACGCTTCAACAAAATAGAAAATTCCGTTATATATCCAAACTATGCGACTTTAAATAAATGTACAAAAAACGAATTGTTGATTTTACGAAGGCCAAAAAAATCGCCCTTAATCTTCTTCTGGTAGAACTCACGGATTTTCTTTTGAACGTCGAGACTACTATTGACATCGAAAATTCAAATCTTCAGTCAAATAATCCAAGATACGAAACAAAAGTATAAAAAATAAATTGTTACATATAAAAAGACCTACAGAATTTAATTTTTCACAGGAAAATGTTATAATAACTAGCATTTTCATTATTACATATATATATATAAAAACTAAAGGTTAACAACCACCGCAGGGTCCCACTGGGAGTAACTGTCATCTACAAAAATGACATCGGCTCCCAGTAGGACCGCGGTAAATCCCATTCATGGCCACGTCTCACAACCGCGAGATGAGTGGTCAGTTCTTGGGCGAACTTTCGAACCCTTTCCGTGAATGGTCTACCAGATGTTATGTAGTCAATCACACATTGAACATGGGACGCATTCTGTCTTGCTCATATATCTTCTTGTTCAGTTGATGCAAGCGTCAAGAACTAGATTAAACTATTGCCGTTTTGAGGATAACTAAGTAGGTGCATCAGCACCCAAATAAAGGGGCGCTGGGAGGGAGGGAGGGAGTGGGGAGATAAATTTTCCATTAGTTACGACACTAATACGACAGTAAAAGGAAATTTTGTTTTGAAGTTAAATTGCTAAGAATTAGTTTTCAAAAATGATATTCTGTGTCTGAAGACTCTCAATAATTAAAATCATCATTGTTATTATAAACCATTTTGAAAATCAAAGACAGATTTTTTATTTGTCATACTGAATCTTAGTAGCATCGTCTAAACTCTAAACAGTGATTTTCGATCTCAATAAATTAATATTTTGAATGTTAATAACAAATTTTATAAACAAGACACCTATCACTAGCTCTTTCTTACTGGAAAGTTGGTTTTTACAATAAATATTGTAGTTTTTTTTTTCATCTATAAAATTTTACAGTTTATCTTTTATGATAGAAAGCATTTTACACGTATGTTGAATCATTTTTCATTAAAATAAATCAACAATAAACAATTATTGTTATTGATCATCTAATTATCAAAAATAATAGACTGGTGACTTGTATGAAATATATAGTCTGTAAATTCACTCAAAATAATCGGCTTTTCCTGAAAAGGCTTGAATTCGGAAATTATTTACACTAAAAACTAATAAAAATATTCAAAGTGAATTATTTATGTTTTCTAAGTACATCTACGTTAAATATAATACATATAGAGTTTATTTTTGTATTTTTTTTAGAGAAAAAAACTCGCGTTCACAATTGTGACCTGTAGACTATGTGGAATTGTAAATTCCCGAGCCAGCCAACTGTGCAGGGTCAAAAGTCAACCCCAAAGGTTTTATTTTTACTCCGGACTTTGCCTGAGCCCATCGGACACTTTGCGATTTGACCAGACAGAGTCCAAAGTGAAAGTGCTACTTCGGACCTGCCTGACACCGCTCAGTCAAATCGCGAAGGGACCAGGCAGACTGCGGTGTGACGGCACTTCGGACTTTGCCTGTAACATATACAGGGTGTCCCAGTACTCAAGGGACATTTCTATATTTTTTAATTCCACATAGAAAATGGAGTTGAAAATAATAATAAAAATTTGTTGTAAAGTTAGTAATTAATGAGTAATTAACAATTAAAGATTAACATTTCTCATCTCTGATTCTCAAGTCCTCCCTCATGCCTTCCATTTGCTCCTTAGTCCCCCTTACGTCCTCCCTCAGCGCCCTGATCTTGCCTTATAACAACCCGAGAGCCTCCTTCTCCGACTTTCCCTCCATTTTTTTGGGGGGTGACCTACGAGTCCTCCCGCTTTTTTTAAACGGACTCTCTACCTCGCTTTTCTCCAGACTCTCTTGGCTGTCTCTCTTTCTCTTCGAGAGATCCTCACAGTCACTTGCGCTTGACACTCTCTCTCTTACCTTCTCGCTTCCTTCGTTCCCACCGTTCTGTTTTCTCCTTCTCCCCGCCTCGCCGCTCGAAAACCGACCACGCGCTGTTGGCTGTCATGGCACGTGGAAAATTTCCTTCCCGTCGATTTCACTACCAGCACTGCCAGCACTCTCACTGCCCACCTCCCATTCTGCCGTCGGTAACTGTGATCTCACTATGTAGTTCCCTCCGCAACCGACAGATGTTTCTGGAGAATAGTGCTGACTATTACAGCTAATTTTTCGCTTTATTTCCGTTTTTCTTTTTTTTTCGATTCCTCGCAGCCCTTGCATACATCTCTTTCTCTCCCTTGAGATCCCCCAACTCCGCGGGAACCAAACTTGACCCCTCGAAGGCCACAGGTTTCTGACCACACACTCATCCGACTCCTTGCCAACCTAACCTCACTTTCTCTAAGAAGCTAGATCCCACCTCACACCCGCGCTGAAAATCCCTTTTTATCTCCCTAATTCACCCCACACAACCCTACTCACCTCGTAGGCTTTCACCTTCACACTACACTCACACCTTCCACACAAATTCTGTAAAATCCTCTCACCAACTGACACTGAACACGCTCTCACTCCCGCCACCAACATGCAAGTCAACTCAGTCGGTAATAACGGATAAAGCAAACTAATTATTATTATTATTATGAGAGAAGTTTTAGGCTCCGCAAGCTACGATCATGGTTCCTTAAAGCAACCAATCCCGACGCAACTGAAGGAATACTGTTCCTTGAAGTCAGGTCTCTAGCCGGAGAATAAGAAATTCCAGTAGATCATACAGTGATCATTCTCCACAAAGGACTCGAGTTCCCCCTGGGCGTAGGCAAGGTATGTAATATATCAACATCATAGAAGTGCCTAAGATGGTAATATAACACTTTTAGATCCGCAATGGGTCTCTCTATGTACCCGTAACGTGCATACCTTGAGCATCCACTCAGAACATGTCCAAGTGTTTCTGGCTCTTGCTTGCACGCTCGGCAGTTAGTATCGCCTACAGGTTGAAAAGGACTCAGACAATATAATTAGACATTTCTAGTTATTTTTGAGTCTGTGAATTTCTAATACATAAAATATTATTGTACACTGATAATTAGATGTTTCAATACATTTTTTGAAGAATATATTATTGTTTATAGTCATTTTTTCTTAAAATAGAGTTAGAAAGTCGCGGATTTTTGGTGCATTTTTCCACTTTTGGTGTACTTTTAAATTATAGTGAGGTAATAATTAATTCATGTTAACGAGCGTAATTTTCTAAACAACTTATTATTATTCTTAATAATATTCTCGTTGAATAATGTTCAGAAAGTTGTGGATTTTGTCTGAAATATTCAACTCTTTGTCTACTTTTTATTTAGAATTTAGAGTGTGGTGATAATTACTGAAATTTAACCAAAATAATTGTTTAAACAAATTATTATTGTGTACAAATATTTTCCGATATTGTAATGCTAGGTAGATGCGTTTTTTTCTGAAATTTTCCACTTTTTGTCAAACTTTCACTTAGAGTTAGAGTGAGGTAATAATTAATGCAATTCAGAAAAATTAAGTATGGGTAATCAAATTATTGTTGTTTTCTAACTATCTTTTCCTGCAATAATGCTAGATAGTGGAGAGTTTTTCTAAAGTTTTTACCTTTTTTAAACATTTTATTACTATTTGGAAAACCCAAGAGTTCTTCCAAGACTCAGTAATAAAGTTTGGAACAACTTGCGTAGCACAAATTTTTCTATTTTGAGTTATTTGCTAATTCACTGAAAACAACGAAATGTCCAGAAATATAAAGCATTCGATTCCCTATTAATTGGTAAAGGGGCAGATTTTTTAATGTTTAATTATTGAAAAGGCAAGTCCTTTATGTTTATAGGAGAGGGCCGGCGAGACTACTAATGTTGAGAAGCGTTTGAATCTTCTAACGAGAGCCGTAGACGGCGTCGCGTACTTTCTTACAAAATGGATATTTCCGCCAATTTTTAATGAATTGATCCAAGAATTTCCAGAAATCTTCCTTCAATAGTGAGGAACAAATTTCTCATTGGAAGTTGTTTCAACTCTAAAGTTCCCTCGATACTTTTCTTCGCCGAAGCTAAAAAAACGTACTTACTGTCAGGTCTCAATTTCCAAATAATTATTATTAAACAATTGGCAGTTTTAACTTTTTTCTTTATCTTGTAGGCATCGCTAGGGTGTAATGCATGCGTATATCAACTTTCAAGCAGTTTCAATCATATTTGTCTGAGTAAAGACGATTTATGCTTTATAAAATAATTGAATTTGGGGAAAATTTTTTCCCTAATTGAGAGGATTGAAATGTTTTCAACGAACTCAGAAGAGTTTGCAGAATCCAAAAAACTTGTAAATATTAAGAATTGAAAAGATTTTGAAGGAACCCAAGCATGCAAAATCAATTAAAAGAATTAAAAGAATGGGAGCGAAAAAAAGAGATTACAAAAAGAACTAAAAAAATTTCAGAAAATAAAATGAATTCAAACGAATTCAGAGATTTAAAACGAATGCAAAGATTTTTCGGTAAACCTGAAATAATTTAAAAGATTCAATGAGATTAAAAAAACTTAAAGAAAGAATTCAAAAAATTCAAAAAGAAATAAAAAGTCTGTAATAAATTAAAAGCAATGCCATAAATTGAAAAGATTTCAGAAAATTCCAAATAATGCAAATAATTCACATAAATCAAAATAATTGAAGTAGCTTAAAAAGGATTCTTTTGAATTCTGAATTTCAAGCAGTTGATTTCAATCTTCAGTAATCCGATTTTATAAATGCAAAAAATGCAATAGAATTTGAAAAACGGAAGGAATTCAAAATGTTTTGAATAGAATTTAGAACGATTTGAAGAATACTAATAATGAAAAAGAATTAAAAGTAATTTAAAGGAATCTAAGGGAGGTCATAGAACTCGAAATAATTTAAAATGATAAAAAATAATTTTTTAAATTTAAAGAATTCTTTGGAAGTCCTAATGTTAGGTTTTCAATTTGAGGTGATTCCTAACTTTTGAACTCAAAATAATTTGAAGAATTCAAACGGATCTTCGAATTTCGAAAAGAATAAACTTTCAGAATTTCAAACAGTTCAAAAGATTTCAAAAAAATTCCAAAGGTGCAATGGTATTCAAATAATTCGAAAGAATTTAACAAATTTTAGCAAATTCAAAAGTGTTTGAAGTATTTTAAAAATCAAGGAATTCAAAATCAATCAAAAGAATTCATAAAGCGCGCAATATGGTTGAGAGAATTCAAGAGGAGTCAGCAAATTTGAAGTCATAATTTAAAGAATTCAAAAAGGATTTAACCGGTTTTAAAAAATGCAAAGGAATTCAGTAAAGTACAACGATTCAAAAAGATTTTGAATAATTCAAATAAATCGAAAGAATTCAAAGTAATTCAAAATAATTGGAAGAAATTAAGAAAAATTCTGTTAAATTCTCAATTTCAAGTCGTTAATTTAGAATTAAGGAATTTAATACTTTGAAACATATCCCGGATAGTTATCGATCGAATATTCTTGATAGTGCTTTTGAAGTTCGAGCGAAGTTATGGTTCGAAACACAGAGAAATACTCTAACATACGTGAGAAACAGTTTGCCTGGCAGAAGGAGACCTAGACCTGGCAGGAAGAGAAGGTTCGGCAGGTGGTGGAGACCTTGCAGAAAAATGTGGTCTTCCAGGGGAAGAAGAAGAAAAAGTGTCGCGACGAGAAACACTAGGAATAGGCTCGCCGTTAGGTAAGCACTCGAACAGTAAACTCAACTCTGCAACAAGAAAAAGAGGATTACATTATTCCTAAAATACACAATTGAGTGTTGGTAGGTCATTAGTTGTGAATGTGATTGTAATTGTCAATTGTAGTTTTTAACCCAGTTGTCAACTGTTGCCAACGTGTTTATCCAATTCTGTTTGTCATAAATAAAAACTAAGGCTATCTCACCTAACAGAAATATTCACGTGGAATTATCTGTGGAAAACCACGTAGGACTCCACGTGAAGTAAGGAATTTCACTTGAAATTCGGATGTTTAGTTGAATCAATTAAAGTAGAAGTTCCACGTGGAACTCTAGATGGAATTCTAACTGAAACCACCTCCACAGTTACAGACCGAGACATATTAGTTTAGTATCCATTATGTGCGTTAAACAGCCAGAACATTTTCAAGTTGAGATTAATCACACAAGTCACCCTAAAAACCCACCCTTAGCGTATTTACAAGGTCACTGGTATTATTATGTTCTAATTCTAATTTGTTTGGCGTTTTAAATTCAAGGCGGCTGAGATAGGTTTGATTAAATGTGTCAGGTGTGGTTTTTTTATTTAAATTGTTAATTATTATTATTTTGGGAATGGAAATATATACAAGATTCTTGGGATGGTGAATAAAATAATGTTTTCAGTTTTTTAATTCGTTGTCGTTTTTAATTCAAGGCAGCTGGAGTAGGTTTTGTTAATTGTGCTAGGCTGGATTTTAGGGATTGTTAAATATTATTGTGCTGTTGGGAGTATCTACTAGGTCCTTCGAAAAAGGTGGTTGGTATGATTATTTTCATATTAAACATTTTTGGCTGTATTAGCTAAAGGCAGCTGAGATGGAGTTCGTGAAATGTGCTAGGTATGGCTTTTCGGTCATTGTGCTAGTGGTAGTTTTTTATGATTGTTGTATATTATTTTGAGAATTGGGACATCTACTAGAATCTTAAGAAGGTGACTGGTGTGGTTATTATTAATTAAAAAATATTCTTGCTGTTTTGCGTGAAGACACGTCGGATTTGTTTAGTTTGAAGTGCTATGGGTGAGTTTTCTGGATAACTAAATAATTTTATATGGTGAAAAAGACAGCCTAGAGATTTATGAAGGTAACATGTGTGACCTCCTGTACATCGTTTGGCAAGTTAGCTTTTCGCACAGCAGATTGTATTTTTTCATCATACATGTGTAATTTAAAATACGTTGCTTCAAATACTTCCGTATCAAACCTGAGGTCTGCTCCTAAGCGAAGTAAACTTTGAAAAAGTTCATGTTCTCAGCCAAAGATTTAGGCACGTTGATGAAATTATGCAAGAAACGTATAGCACGTTTGAAAAATGTATGTTTGCTTTCAAAACGCATAGTACATACTTTCATCAATAGACCGAATTCCAAAATCAATTGTGGGTAGTGCCTGAGGTAGTAATGTTTCGGTATAAGACTTTCAGAAAATAAAGTCTGCCTGGTTAACAAATATTCACAAATAAGTCTTTCCAAGTAGGGCAATAGGCGTAAAAATGTCCAGATTTGCCACGCACCACCACTAATTTTTGCTGCATCATCACTGACTGGACAAGACTTGTCGACTTTATCTTCTTTCGAATACCCAAAAGACTGGATTCGAGCATTCAGTTCTTGAAGGGTGAACCATTTTTCTGCACATAATTTATCAAGGCTTAATTTTAAATCGTAACTTATAACACCTTCAAATAAATCGTGCGCAAGACATGGCGGAAGCCCTGGTGCACAGACATGAAAGTTTGTCAAGCTGTTGAATACCGAATTAAATTGCACGCCTTCAGAAGAGTTTTTCCTGCCAATTTCGTCCAAAGCCTTATTATAGGACCTAACAGTTCGCGGCTCATATGATTGGCAAACACATTTCATTTCAAAAAATTCTTTTCTTGTTACAAGACAGTATCTACAATAGTAAGTGGCTTTACTGAAATTTTCAACAAAGCCACCTAGGCTATGACTTTGAAGCAACTACATTAATTCGTTCATTTAATTTTTATATTCTTTAATAGAGAAACATTTTCACTAGAAATTTATAAGATATTTTTAATAAATAAATTGTTTATCTGAACTACTTTTCAGCAAGATACCACATAAATGAGAATACTAATCCGATTAATTATTTAAAGATAAACAGTAGCAAGTAAATAAAACTCTAACTTATTGAAGAGAGAGAGAGAGAGAGAAATGAGGCATAATAATGACATATCACAATAAACGGTATTTATATTTTCAATAGAACATAATTTAGTTTAAATAGTCTAAAATTATTTGAATATTGAGTTTATATATAGATAAGTAACGCTGTACGTAAAAACACACACGTACTCTCACGCATGCAAGGTCAATCGAATAAGGTTCATTGTAACTTTAATTAATAAAATCGAGGTAAGAATGTGTGGAGACAGGCATCACGGAAAGGGGTATTTTTTTCTTAATTTGAAGGTGAGTCCTTACCGAATATTGCAAAATTATAGAGAAATTCTAAAAAAAAAACAAATTTCACCTTGAAAATTTGTAATTCAGTAGGCATTTTCATCCAACAAAATCGTTTATATATTACCACGCACGCTTATAAATTCTATTTGATGTTATGCACATGTTTTTATATAGATTCCTGCATGCTCACTCCAAATATAATATCATTTTTCTATATTTGTTAAGGAAATACCTTCAAGTTAAAAAGAAATACCCATGTTCGTTATACCCTTCTCCATTGTATGATTTCTAGACGAAAGAGTGTCCCCCATTGAGCATGGTAAAATTACCTCAATCAACGACTCAAAAAAATGCAATGAAACTAGGTAAGGACATGAAAGGAAATATGATTCAGCCTTCGGTACCACCCTAATCTAAACAGAAAAACGTATTTTTACGCTTTTTTTATCTAAAAGAGATGTTTTTTGAATAATCTCAAAAAAAGCATGCTAATCGTTTCGTAGGCGACAATTTGCCTAAATTTTTTCGGATTTTTCTCAGGTCATCCTCAAGGTTGAAAAAAAATTTCAAAAATTTATTAAAATTTTAATTGTCTATAACTCCTAAAGTAACAAAGGAACATAGCAAATTTTTTATCAGTAACGTGTTTTTTTATGTTTGACATGATCCAGTGGTTGATTGACGATTATAAGTGGGACGATAAAAAATAAAAATTTGGACAGTTTCGCCACACTTATAATCGCCAATCAACCACTGGACCATGTAAAACATATGCAAATACGTATCTTATGGAAAAATTGTCGTGTACCTTTGTTAATTCAGGAGTTTGAGGATGACCTTAGAAACATACGAAAAAATTAAGGTAATTTGTCGCTAACCAAAATATTAGCATGACTGTTTTGAGATTTTTCACAAAACTTCTCTTCTATATCAAAAATCGTAGAAATATGGGTTTTTTAGAGTAGGGTGGTACCAAGAGGTGAAGGTAGTTGTTCAAAACTCTAAATGTTTTTTTTTTTCATGTCCTAACATAGTTTTACTGCATTTTTCAGTGTGGTGGAGTGAAGGCATTTCGCATTTCAGAGAGGGGGTCAAAACGAAATTAGAATCATTCTGCTCACAATTCAATAACTTTGAATAATTTTTGTTGAAGAACACATCAGGAAATTTTTTTTTCAATGAATATTGCACTAACCTGTTCTTTGACCTCTAATCTAGATATAACATTTGTTGGGTCTAGTGAGCAGGCCGCCAAAGACGTCTCGAGTCCCCAGAGAGGCTGAGGAATGTCGCGCCGCAGGTAGTCCCTATTGTTCTCAATATGGGCGGAAATGCGAGGGCGAGTATCTACGAGCTCTTTTCTAGCTTTACTCGACTTTAAATTCAGTTCTCAAAATTTGAGGATAAAAATCCTATTTTAAAGAGAGATATTTCTCATAGAATCACTTATCTCCAATCAATAATTTTGGCAACCAGATTTGAGCAGTATAACTACTCGTTTTGCTTGCAAATCGTTTGAAAGGAGTATAAAGGATCGCTCTGGTATTACATTCGGTTCTATTGACTAGGTCCCACTGTATCTTACCATGTTATTACTCGAGAACGCAAATGTAATCTCTTAAGGCTTTAGAAATATCTTTAATATCACACAGAATTCGAATCAGTTCTGTATACCAGGTCTCTCGGAATGATACCAAGTTATTGCTCGAGAACGTAACTGGAATTCTGTAGTAATATAAAAAAAGAAAGTGATTTCAATTGAATCGCATGTAGTTCTATGGACCAGATACCTCGGAATTATATCAAGTTCTTGCTCGAAAACGCAGATGCAATACTTCAATTTGTCACTGAGATTTTATATTTTTCACTCACAGTCAAATGAAACACTATGCAGTGAATGCAAGTCACATTCCTTAAAGAGGAAGACACAAGATTTGAGTGCTGCCTAAGATACAAATCTTAGGTAGGCTTATCTCACCAAATCGCACTAAGAACGCTCGTAGAAACTCAAAAGGTCTACTGCTTTGGGGCTAAATGGCCAGAAATCGTTCGCTCCAGGTAAGTCACGTTTAGACAGCCTTCAGACATCGTATTTCTTCGTCTCTCTTAAAGTGGACCTCACTGTTTACGGAATCGCTTCGAAATATTCAGGTTTGAAGCCGAATATTCTGCGGTGATCCGCGCGTGGTAGAACGAGTGCCAAAAGAAGTGAAAATGAATCTTCATATCTTCCTGCGGGTTTCCACCCAAAGATCTTCGCAATGTAGCTGAAAGATCAGTAAGTGACTTTCTGGGCCTCGGGAGCCCCTTTTATATTCTCTCGAAATTCTCCTGTGAGATGCTTCTTTTCTGTAAGAATCTCACAGGAGATGTTTCGCTTGCCTATTTTCAGGGACTCCTTGTAATTAATAAGCAGTCGCGGACAATTGTCCAGGGATGGTCCCGAAGGAATAACCCCTAAGCGGAGGCGTAGGAACCGTGCCGAAAGCTGAATGGCACCTGGGTGAGGTGTCTTAAACGGTGACTCTGGGATACCGGGCGACCTCTCAGAGCATTTGTCGAGCACAACCCAGCACAAGTTTTATTTTTTCCAAATTTGACTATTTTTGGATCTTTTATGTTTTTTGAATTTTACGCTTTGAGTTGTCAATAT
Organism: Andricus grossulariae; assembly: GCA_011634705.1. NCBI lineage: Eukaryota > Metazoa > Arthropoda > Insecta > Hymenoptera > Cynipidae > Andricus > Andricus grossulariae. The sequence goes on along the minus strand of JAABKJ010075445.1, from coordinate 192,503,210 downwards.
GAGAACTGTTGATCTCAAGTCATTTTGTCGGGGGGAATAAAGACTGCATTTGTCGAGCACAACCCAGCACATGCTTTATTTTTGCAAATTTGACTATTTTTGGATCTTTTATGTTTTTTGAGTCTTACGTTTTGAGCTTTCAATATGAGAACTGTTGATCTCAAGTAATTTTGTCAGAGGGAATAAAGACTGCATTTTTCGAGCACAACCTAGGACAAGCTTTATTTTTCCCAAATTTGACTATTTTTGGGACTTTTACGTTTTTTGAGTTTTACGTTTTGAGTTTTCTATATGAGAACTGTTGATCTCAAGTAATTTTGTCATATGGAATAAAGACTGCATTTGTCGAGCACAACCTAGCACAAGCTTTATTTTGTCCAAATTTGACTATTTTTGGGTCTTTTATGTTTTTTGAGTTTTACGTTTTGAGCTTTCAATATGAGAACTGTTGATCTCAAGTAATTTTGTCAGAAGGTATAAAGACTGCATTTGTCAAGCACAACCCAGCACATGTTTTATTTTTTCCAAATTGGAATATCTTTGGATCTTTTATGTTTTTTGAGTTTTACGCTTTGAGTTGTCAATATGAGAACTGTTGATCTCAAGTAATTTTGACAGGAAAAATAAAGGCTGCATTTGTCGAGCACAACCCAGCACAGGTTTTATTTTTTCCAAATTTGACTATTTTTTGATCTTTTATGTTTTTTCTATTTTACGTTTTGAGTTTTCAATATGAGAACTGTCGATCTCAAGTAATTTTTATAGAGGAAATATAGGCTGAATTTGTCGAGCACAATCCAGCATAAGTTTCATTTTTCCCGAATTTGACTATTTTTGAACCTTTTATGTTTTTTGAGTTTTACGTGTTGAGTTTTCCATACGAGAACTGTTGATCTCAAGTAATTTTGTCAGGGGGAATAAAGACTGCATTTGTCGAACACAACGCAGCACAAGTTTTATTTTTCCAAATTTGACTATTTTTGGATCTTTTATGTTTTTTGAGTCTTACGTTTTGATTTTTCAATATGAGAACTGTCGATCTAAAGTAATTTTTTCAGAGGAAATATAGACTGAATTTGTTGAGCACACCCCAGCACAAGTTTTATTTTTTCTATATTTGACTATTTTTGGATCTTTTATGTTTTTTGAGTTTTACGTTTTGAGCTTTCAATATGAGAACTGTTGATCTCAATAAAAGAGTGATGTGCTGAGGCTAGTAATAGTTATACTGTGAATAGAAGTTATAATCTTTAACACTTGTTGAAAGTTGAAAAGATTGTGATGAGTGAATCCATTGTAAGAATTTCATCTACGAGTGATCAATCCGTAAATGAAGGAAACTCACAATGGATTGAGATTTGTTTTTGCTAAAATGTAAAAATTTTGAAATAAAGGGAAGCATGCAATTAATAAATGAAAATTCAGTGTCTAATTAAATGTTTGTCAAGTTCTATGTTCAGACTCAGGTTTACGAATATTTCAAACTTAAAGAATGAAAATTTGTTCTTCATTATTCGGATTGGTTAAATGTCGAAAAAGTTGGAATTTTTTAGATTTATTCACGAAATTTCGAATTTTAATTGTGGAATTCAAACTAAAACTTGTTTCGAATTATTGTTAGCTCGCGGAATGGTACTAAACGCGATCCTTGACTGATGATCTTCGATGACATTGATTTAAACCCTTCACTTGTACAATCCTGCTACAACGAGTACATTCAAGGTTAATTCAGGGTGTTTCGTAGGTTCATTAACGATGGCAGAGCTTGCGAGCACGCGAAGTATATCAACGCCTATAATGCACTTCGAACTTTGCCTTGCCCCGAAGGTGACCGTGCAATGTATGTAAGAAGGACTTATACTCTCGAGGGCCGATGAATTAGCTATCTTAAAACTACACTGAATTTAAATTGTTAATAAAACACTCAATTTAAACGGAAGTGACTATCCCACCGCTACCACCAAATCAACTCTCACGTCCCGAGCAAAAGGTGAGGGTAGTTAGGAAAATAGGAAAAGAGCGAGAGCAGAGTGCTGATTAAGTTAGGCTGGTGAGACCTGACCAATTATTCTTTATTGTGGGTTGTGTGTCACTTGTCAGTTCTGAGGGAATTGTGTTAGCGTGCAGTGTTTTAAATAAATAAAGATAATTAATATTTGACAGGTTTATTAAGAAGAAACACAGATGCATAGAATACAGTTAGTATAAAATAACTTACGTTTACCTTTCTAGCAAGAAAGGGTGAGAGAGGGTTTGCTTGTAGATTTGAATCTCCGTGTTTATCGTAGAGCAGCGACGCAACTCTACCGGATGTTTGTTTGATAATTACGTTGAATGTAATATCAAAATCGAGTCTCTTTCGCGAACGTTAAGACTGCGGACTTTATCCGGAAAGAACTCTACGACGATCGAAAGTTCTCAATCGAAGGGACTTATGTTCAAAGTTATATTCCACGTTACTATTTCGCGGTGAGATAAAAGCTCGATTTACACGAGGGCTACATGCTTTACTAAATAGTACCGCATTATTGAACGGCTGCTACCTACTGGAATTTCATAGACTTCTTCTCGGGTCAAGGGGGTAACGATGCCGGTTAACATGTTTATTTTTGCCCGTTTTTCCACGGATCCACGACATGCATACAGTCCAGCAAGAACATTAAAAGTCTCCAATATTGCAAAGACGTCACCATCAGATGTATATAATACAATTTGTTCGTTGGTTGGCACAGGCTTACAGCGCTGCATTCCTATCCTCAAACCAATTGTTGTATCGGGAGGAAAACTATATCTTCGAAGTTCAAAAATCCGACGCGGATTCGCGTGGGAATTGAGCCGAATACATCTAAGTTGTTCAATTCCACATCCATATCCGTCAGATGAAGGAAGCCTTGTAGGTGGAGCTGTGAACCTGGTAGCAGGGTCATAGCTTGCAGGAGGAGACCTGGTCCTGGCACGAAGATGAGGCTCGGCAGGAGGAAGAGTCCTCTCAGGTGCTTGTCTGTCAGAAGAAGAAGAAGTAGACGAAGAAGAAGTTCTGCCACGAGGAACGCCAGGAATAGGATCGCCATTAGGTAAAAATTCGAACTGTGAACTTAATTCTGTAACAAGAAACAGAGGAGTGCTCATTTAAACTATTCAAATGAATTTTGAAGATTTGAATGATTAAAGTTATCGAGGAATCGATGTTTTTGTTATAGTTAAAATCCTAATTTTGAAAGATCTTTATGAAATAAATATTGAAAAAAGAAAAATAATTGGTTTGTTTGTTTATCGACATATTGGCCATTAATAATAATATTTAGCTTTTAAAAAACCCTGCAAAATAAATTAAATACATAAAAAACTGAGATCGAAGAAATGAACGAAATCAAGTTTCAGGCAAAAAAGCAAACTGCTCTTAGGAAACATTACGAAAATTACGTATCCGTAACAATTATTGGAAATCCCCTCAGAATTAATTCAACTGAACTTATTCATTAAAGTTTCTAAACTGAGTTTCTTATTATTATTTTTCTAAAATCGCGAAAAAATGATTAGGAATTCTTTATAGAAAATCTTTAAAGGCCTTTGCCAAATTTTGTTTAATACTTTTTTATACGGACGTGATGACCATAACTGTAAGTTACGAAGCCATCGAAGATTTTTCAAATTCTGGAACAACTATTACACTCCACAAGATTAGAAAATCCTAATTGACAGATTAATATAGAACACGTTATTTATAATTATCTCACTGTTGAAAATCAAATGGAGCTTCCGCTAGCTTCCATATTAACCATTGTGTACCATTCTTCCAATTAGAAACATCTTTACCTTCTATTGATATTCTTTTATCAATGGCAGATGTGATATCATTTATTTGACGAGCTATTTTTCTGTTGTTTTGCTCATCATCAATTCTTTTATCATAATTTAAAAGGAATATAGTTATAAGTGCAAATACAATTATATAAATCATCGCTTCGAGCAATGTGAATCCTTTATTTTTCCTTTTTATCTTATATATATTTTTCATGATTATCCTTAATTAGTTTTATAATACTGCATTGGTCCTCTTGGTCCTTGTACACCATTTGATCCAACAAACCCTACATCACCTTTATTACCTCTGAATCCTTTTTCTCCTGTTTCACCTTTTGAGCCTCTTTGCGGTGGTAGTTTTTTTAAAACTTGTTGATAAACAACATCAATTTTTTGTAAATTTGATTGTGTAGCATTTAACATATTCCAAATTTGTTTTAATGACAATCCGTTATAGTCAGCAATATCATTTCCATAATAAATACCATTCACATGAAAGGGTTTATATTGCACTACGTTTCCATAAACTCTGGTTGTACCAGTAATTATTTGTGTTCTATGTGAATAAAATCTAAATGTTCTAAGACCTTCTGGATGTAAGCTGTCCTGATCACCAGATAAACCATTAAAAATAACTTCAGCAGTTGTGTTGGCTCCTGATCTAACACCATATAAAGAAACAAGACCTGTGTTGGATATAGTAGCTGCTGGATAACCATAACCAGCGTTTTGAATAACTAATGGCGTTGCTGTTGTTGCATTTATTGTTACTCTTTCTGGAGCTAATAGATTTGTTGCTTGAACTCCATAGTTAGTATTAACAGCCTTCGTATAATTTCCTACTGATCCTGTTGTATTAAATAAATCACCTTCAGAAATTAGGTTTTTAACAAGAACTGTAGAATTCGGGTCTGAATAAAATGTATGTGAATCTCTATATATTGCAATATCAAGTGGGGTAGCAGAAGCATTTCCCATTTCATTTTTAATAATAGCATCAGATTTTGTTGAACCTGTTACTTTTGGCTGTGTACTAACACCATTCGCAGAAAGATTCTTTAATTTTAAAATGTTATATGATCTAGCTAAGCCAACATCACTGTGATTTGGTTTATCTGTTACAGCAGAGTTGGTTGGACTTGTATCACCAGCAGGACCAGCAGGGTCATAACCAGAATAGAATGTATTGTCAGCATCTATATTATTTATTCCACTTTGTGCCTTTGTAAAATCTAAAGACTCACCAGAAACAGGTGCATAAGTAGCAGTACTTTAACGCAATAGTTGAATCCTCAACAACAAAAATTAATTTTCAACTAAAAAGTTGTACTCTTAACAAAAAAAAATGATATTTCTACAAAAAAAGATGGATGTTCAAATGAAAATAATCAATTTCCAACAAAAGTTAGAATGTTGAACACAAAATATTTTTCGGTTGATAAGGAAAAAAAATTTTATCAAAAATTTTGAATTTCCAATTTGCAAGCAAAAAGATTAATTTTGTTACCAAAAAGACGGATTTTTTC